>JAHTLZ010000089.1:4045899-4056063 GCA_023846285.1 Phrynocephalus versicolor | reverse complement strand
TAAGTAAGTAAGTAAGTAAGTAAGTAAGTAAGTAAGTAAGTAAGTAAATAGGACATTAAACATACTAAAAATCAGCTACCTGAAATCCAAGATGTGCATATGAAATGCCTTGAATGTTTCCTGGAAAAATAAATCCGTGCCCCCAATCTTCTGTGTCAGCTTTTGCTGTGGACCTAAAGGAAAGTTCAGCATTTCCCAGGCTCTGTCGCCAAATCTGAGCAAGGCCTCTTATGAATCAGTCAAAATCAGACCTGTTTGGTCCATAACTTGAGATTGTCTTAACTTGGTGCACAGCGAACAATAGGATTTGAATGAGCGCTCCCGTTGGCCCTTAGCCATGCCTACAGAGGTTGAGTAAAGCAGTGGCCAAGACCTAGACCAATTTGGGAGCTCCAGTTTTGGATGTGGAATTGGTAGGACCTGCCATCCAGACAGATCTCCCTCCAAGGGGCTTCGGGCAGATTGACAGGACATTATCGAAGCAGACATTTGTATTCCGTGGATACAGAAACCATCTTTGTTGCCTGAGGCTAAGCTTAGCTGCTCGCTTTAGAAACCCGGGAGAGGCCGAGAATTTGCCGCTTAATTGTTCCACATTGAACTTTGCCTGCTCTGCTCATACCAGGAAACCTGAAAAGCTGAAATTCAGGCAGACTCAAGAAGGAGATGAGGACGTTTTGTTACTTAGTGGCCAAACTTTGCATGTTATTATATGGGCATTTGTTTAAAATATTGTATAACTGAACATCAGGAAGAACTTGTGACAATTAGAGCTGTTCAGCCGTGGAATATGTTGCCACAAAGGGTGGTGGAGTCTCCTTCTTTGGAGGTTTTTAAGCAGAGGCTGGATGGCCATCTGTCAGAGGTATTGTGATGGGGGTTCCTGCATGGCAGGGGGTTGGACTGGATGGCCCTTGAGGTCTCTTCCAACTCTATGATTCTAGGATTCTATGATTCTATGAAATCATGAAAAACGGGATCTCCCTGTAGGTTATAAATACTTTTTCCAAAAACCTGTAATCTGCTGAACTTTTCTTCTCAATTCTTGGGAATGGTTCAAGTTTCCACTGAACGTGATTTTAAATTCACATGAAGATGCCAGACCAGACCATCAATTGGAGTAAGTTTTCAAAATATTCTCTCTCTCTCTCTCCCTCTCTCTTCTCTCTCTCTCTCTCATATAAACACAGACGGTCATCGGTATTTGTTGTTCTGCAAATGGAGACAGAAGTTGCAGCTGCTACATTTTTTAAAGAAAAAAATCAGTTTTATTGATTTTTCCCCCTTTAGAAATGAAACATACCAGAAGCAGAGGCTGAATCGCCACCTTCATGGGAAAAATCCACTGACGAATGCCGGGCAACTCCTTAGAGTTTGAGCAGTCACTGTTCGATACCATAGATTTTTTTTTATTTTCATTTTTAGTTTTGTATGAGTGAACATCCCAATTAGCTGAATCCAACTTTCTCTTGAGCCCTCTTGTGTCAGAGATGGCTTTGCACCAGAGAGCACCTCACAATCGCAATGGAAGTGGGTGAACGGGGCCTTTTACGTTAATTAATATATATTTCAAGGCCTGAGACTGATGGGCCAGGAAATCCAAACTGGGTTTTATGATGAGCTTTGCCCGTTCTCATTCTCTTAGATAGCTCCCCTTAAAGTTCAGACAAAAACCCACCATGGGCTCATGCCTCTGACATGAGAGCCACTGGCCTCCCATAGCTCCATGTAAAGCATGTTCTCTGCTCCTCTAAATGGGAGCCTGGAATCGTCTTTGGTGAGCTATCAATCCAGCCCTTCTCTTCCTCACTTGTTTCCTCATTACAACCCTGTGAGGTGGGCCAGGCAGACCAGAGTTCACCGACCGAAAGCCCCTCCAGTCAATTGTTTGACTCTAAGGGAGGGAAGTTCTCCCATATCTAGGGATGGGCACGAAATGGAAAAACAGTCTTTCATTTCGTTCTGTTTCGTCCCCCCCACATTTCGTTTCGTTTTGTTTCATAAGAATGTTTACAAAAAAAGTATTAAATGAAACGTTAAACAAAATACTTCGTCATCTTTTGGGGGTCTACCGGTGATGGGCCTAGGCTGGTCTGCTGGGCCCACTCTTGTGCTCTACTCTCTGGGTGGCGGTGGCAGTGGCGGCAGCAAGGCCTCCTGTTGGGCCTGCTTGCCCTCTCCAGCAGCAGCGGTGGCTCTTCAGCAGCAGTGGCGCAGGCGACAGGGCCTCCGAGCCCAGCAGGTAAGGCAGCCGGAGCCATTTTACAGACAAGACGAAAAGGTTCATTTACACGGGGAAAAAACACACCACCATTTCGTTTCATCTGTAACAAAATGCTGCTTCCTCATTTCGTCTCGTTTCATTTCGTTATGTTTCGTTATGTAACAAAGCAACAAAACAGTGTTTCGTTTTTCATTTCGTGCCTATCCCTACTCATATCACAAAGCGGAACAATCTGGAAAACTGTCTCTCCATTCTCACGATGAGGTCATTGGGGAAGTATGCATTGAAAGTCAAATCAAGTGAATTTTTCCTCCAGCTCAACTCACACGATCCCACATCAGGGAAGTGAGGGCTTCTTTTAAGCTTGCCACCTTCCAGTGTAAACAACAAATCAACAGATTTGGTAGATTTTATTTTATTTTATTTTAAAAATACATTTTCTCTCAATGCAGAGATACAGAAATGCTGTTCAAGCACCCTGTTCGGAAGTTTTAGAAATTCAGGAGTGATGATTTTCTGTCACTTCTTTTTTGTCATAAGTGCCCAATTAAGCTGACAGTGTACACCTTGCTGCTGAAGTCCCAGCCTCCAAAGTACAAAAAAATAAAATGCTGGTAATGAGGCTCCATGCAGAAAGCAACGGGGCTGAAGAAGAGAGACAAGGAGAAGCAGATACTAGGTGTTCTTTGCCCAAGGAGATGGGGAAAATATTCAGTGGGAAAAGAAAGTCATTTCAGAAGCCCTGCTTTGTGGTTGCAACAGGGGGCCATGTTTTTTATCTTTATTTCTCTAGTAGTGCAAAAAACCCACCTCAAACTCATCACGAAATAGTTTCTTCTCCTTTGAAACGTGGTGGCCCCGAACAGATAAATTTTGGAAGAGAACACAAAAGAAGGTTATTTCTGACTGAAAGGAGATCATGACACCCAAAGCAGTGGTTCCCAGCCTTGCCTTGGGTCCTCAGGTGTTTTTGGATTAAAGTTTGCAAAATATCACCCCCCTCTGCTGGCCAGGATTTCTGGGAGTTATAGGCTGATACTTCACATCCATCTCATCGCTGCTCACGGTCCCGCTGGGGACCGGTATGAAGAAATCTAACCACACGTCCATTGTGGGATGAAGGGTGTTTGTCCCGACCACACCCCCTGAACTGCAATTTAAACAGGATGAGAGATTCCCCTCCCTGGCCTCGGGAATCTCCTCATCTCGCTTCTCGTTCTGATATGAGAGCCCGTGAGGTCAGTCTCCTCCCACAACGTGCCATTCTCCATCTAGTGGCAGGAGTGCAAACTGCCATTCGCCAGTACATTCCCTGTGGAGTCAGCAACACAGTGCAGAGAGATTAAAAGACAAATGCCTCAAACTCAGCTCTGTAACCCATTGAAGGCAAGGCTTCGGAGAATCAAAACATCAAAAAACGGAAGGTCGGGCTGAAAAACAAAACAGATAACAAAGGCATGGAATTTCACATTTAATCACGGAACGAAGATGTGCGGTAACAGTCATGCTGGTATCATCCCTCTCACCCATGAGTACACGGGAACAGGGACAGAACCGCAAGAAGACCACGTGACTGCAACCGACATCAACACACAATGAACTTCCTCCTGGGAGGAGAGTGGACATGAAGTAACCGTCATAGTCTAAGAACATTTGCTACAGAGCAAAAATGAAAATTATGGTAGACTTTAACCTGAACTTTTACAGGGGCTATTCAGGGTGCTGAACTCCCCCCCCCAAAAAAAAGAAGATTCCATAAAATTCATTCCAGTAAAGTTTGGACTAAAACCCATACTGTAGTCAGAACAACCATTCTTCATTGCCTGACTTACCCTGGCTAGATAAGCTAACCCTCCAAGTAGGTTCTTAAGGAACACAGCACATTGCCATCATCTTAAGAGAGATGACAAAAGCAGCCTGGTGGGGAAGTGAAATCTCGGCCATGTGAGCCTGTCTCTTACCATTATGCCATTTTCTTTCCTGATAGCGAGGGGCTGAGATGTTCTTTAATCACAGGGCAATGTGAGGTTGATTAGGTTTGATTGCATGTTCCACAGGTATTATTGATCCGGTGGAATGATTGATGTGCTTTGTCCTTGTCACAGCCTCATCTTTGCCGTAATTGCATGAATTATTTGCCAGGTCTCCACACATCTTGTCCTCAGATAAATTAACAATAATCTTACCCACCACTCACCCAACCTCACACACATACAAAGAGTCACACAGAGCTCACTGTGGCTTGATTGACTGTCATTCATTTATTGGGTGGCCTGCACTTCCTCTTGGGAAACATAGAAAGTGGGTGCCCATAAATTAATGTAGATGATGACCATTTGAGGCATGATAGTAAACCATTGTCCCCCTAGATAAGAGCAATAAAATCCTGGCTGAGCTACTAGCAGCAACATCATCCTCTGACCTGCTTTTTCTTCCTAGTTATCTTTACTTGGGTTCTTCACCATAGATGGAAAGATATTGGCTATGTCCAAATGAAGGTCCACCTAGTTCAACATCTCAACTGCTTTTGGGAAATCCACCAGCAGAGCCTGGTTTCCTGCCATGAAGAGTGGGTAGATAAAAGTCAAATCCAGCAACCTCCCTGTTAGTGGATTTACCCCGGCTAGATAAGCTAACCCTCCAAGTAGGTTCTTAAGGAGACAGCGACACCTCCCTACTAGCACTGAAATAGGGGTTCCCCTTTAGCTTGACCTTTAACAAATGTAGAGTTATAAGATGGGCGATTCTATGAGTGAGAAGAATCTTGGGGTTGTTGTAGATCAAAAGGTGAATATGAGCCAGCAGTGCAGTGTGGCTGCAAGAAAGGCTAATGCAATTTTAGAAGGCACTGACAGAACGATGACCTCCAAATTCAACTATGACCCCCCCCCCCAATTCCCCTCTATTCAGTACTGGTTAGGCCTCATACAGTACATCTCTGGCCACCGTACTTGAAGAAGGATGCCAAACAACTGAGCAAGTTCAGAGGAGGGTGACAAGGATATCAGGGGTAGAGATGGGCACAAAATGACCATTTTTTCTTTACCGTTCTCCGTTATTCGTTCTGTTACGTAACAGTACAAATAATGACCGTTGCGATGGGACAGGCTCGAACCGAACCGAACCAAGAAAATTTTCTTTGGTTCTGTTCGTTTTCGTTACTGCCGTCGCACCATTCGCGCGATGAAAAATAGAGCAGTGGAGGGTGGCGAGAGGGGGCTGGGCCTGGCGGAGCCTCTTTGCCCCGTCCTCGCCTAAGCCGACGGGAGACGTTGCCGGTCTCACGAGAAGAGGCAGGATCCGAGCCCTTGTGAGGGCTGGGCTCTGGGATCTTGGCCTCTTCATAGGCACTCGGCAGGCTTTGGAGGGGAGGGCGTTGGAGCTCGGCTGTGCCTGGCACCATCTTGGACACATGGCGAAGCAGCAACGGTGCAGCCAGCTGTGAAGCAGGAGTGGAGGGTGAAGTTGGAGCACAGGAGGAGTGCAGCAGCAACCCCACACACAGGTTTCCCGGGTCTAGGCCCGGGGGGGTGCAGGGAGGCGGTCTACTGGGGTGGCAGCTCCTAGGGCAGAGTGGTTCCCGGGGAGAAGGGCCCCAGTTAGGGCAGTGCTGCGTCGGGCTCCGGGGTAGCAACCCGATGGGCATGGTGGACGGAGCGGCGGATTGGTCCTTGGGGAGGGGGCCCAAGGGAGGGCGGCGATCGGCAGTGCTCCGGGGGTGGCAGCCTATTGGGGGTGGTGACCGGAGCAGCGCCAGGCTCCAGGAGGGCTCCCCATGGCCGCGGGAATGCTCTCCCAGATCGCATGCCTCCAGCTCCGATGGGCCCAGCCCTGGGAGGGCTCCCTGCGGCCGTAGCTTCCACACCCGAAAAATGAAGAAACGGAAACGAAGCGGGCCCCGGGGGCTCGAAAAACAGAAATGGAACGAAGCAGGCCCCAGAGCCCGAATAACGAACACAAAACGCCATTTTGGCATTTCGTGCCCATCTCTAATCAGGGGATTATGGGGGTTCCTGCATGGCAGGGGGTTGGACTGGATGGCCCTTGAGGTCTGTTTCAACGCTATGATTCTATGATGTGGAGAGAGTGCAAGAAAAGGGCCAGTTCAGCCTTGAGCAGTGATGGTGAACATTTTATGAGACCGTGCCGAAACTGCGATTCAAAACCCACTAATTTTTTTCAAAGTGCCAGTACAGCAATTTAACTTGAATCCAGGTGGCTGTGAAGGGGCAATGTCGGGTGCCCACAGAAGGGGCTCCGAGTGCCAGCTTTGGCACCCGTGCCATAGGTTCGCCAACACTAGCCTAGAGGAAAGAAGAGTGAGAGAAGATCAGGTAGCATTTTTGAAATACTTGAAAGATAGACATACAGAGAAGGAGAAGGAGCTCTTCTTGGTCATCCCAGAATTCAGGATGCATAATATGGGCTCAAGTTACAGGAAGACAGATTTAGGCTGAATATCTGGTGAGAGGACTTCCTAACTATTAGAGCAGTACAACAATGGAGTCAATGACCTCTGCAGGTCATGAGTGCTCCAACTCAACTATTCTATGACGATTCTATGATGAACAGATCTATGGCATGGGGTTACAAGGTGACACCGTCCCTCCTGTTAACAGTGCTATGTATGGAATCTGGCCAACACAGAGGGCTGAACATTTGGTTTCATTCTTGACCAATTTCCTCAAAGCACATCCTCAGTATAGAAAGAACATGGTTTCCTTCCTTTCTAAAAGAAACGTCGCAAAACACAAGAGCCTCTACCACCTCTTTTCCTTGGCGGCCTTAAATTCCAGAATTCCAAGAGAGGAAGGGTGTTGAAAATTCTGCCAACTACCTTCCGCACTCAAACGAGGGAGGGAGACGAGCTCTAACGACTGCTATATCTATACATATTATTTCTAAGAAGCACCAGATGGATAATTGAGGCCCCCGAGTGTCTCATCTTCTGCCTGGGACACTGACAGGTTTCTGAGCCAACAAAACTTAATTGAACTTCCCGTTCCAGTTGAGAAAGGTTATGGATCTGTCAAATGCAAGTCGATCACAGATGGAAAAGGTCAGGAACACCAGCCGTTCCCCCTTTCTTTCTTGTCTCTCCCCGCCCAACAGAATGGATTGACCAGAGGCATGTTTTTGATCGTCCTTATCGCTGTTGGATTGTAAAACTTAATTAGCAAAGTAAGTTTGTTCCGCCTGGTCTGAAGGCATGTACGCAATGATTACACATAGATCATGTTTTATGGCCATGTCGTATTGGCTTGTGAGGTCAGCAGCAGCTGGGGTGAGATTATTACCATGACCAGCCAGGTCAGAGCAAAGGATAAATGCAAGCTGATGAACCCAACAATGGGTTAGCCGATGAAACTAGTAAGGTGCCTCTGATTTACAGGAAGGGTAAATCACGCGTTTTGAGAGCCAATATGGTGGAGTGGTTAGATCAAGTATTCCCAAAACCAGATCACCACATTTTAATCATTTATTACAGACATGTCCAAAGTCTGGCCCGGGGGCCAAATGCAGCCCGATTTAACATTTTGAGTGGCCCTCAGCCTGTTCCCCCTTCTGGCTCAGCCCGCTAGCCAGCCCTTCTCTGTGCTGGCTAGAGACGTCAGCTTGCAGTTTCATGGTTTGCCTGCCCTTCCAGCCTCTTTCCATCCCCTCAGCCACCCGTCCTGCCTACCCGATCCTGGCTCCATTGCTGCAGCGTCTTCCCCACCTCCTTGCAAGGGAGGGCAGCATATGTGAGCAGTGGTGTGCCTTGGGTGTGGGGGGGCTGATTCCTGGGCCACGCAACAGCCACCGGGCCCATGGGCACCTGAAAACTGAAGCATTTGTGTCTTTTGCAGATGCCATGCCCTTTCTTCCCCCTTCATGCGGAATGGTTGGCCCCCACACATTTTCACCTCACCAAATCTGGCCCTCCTTGCAAAAAGTTTGGACATCCCTGATTTATTACCTGTGTCTGGGAAGATTGTCAGTCACCCAGGTGAGTTTATCTGCAAGTTGAGTCATGGCAACTGGACTTCTTTTCTTGAGAGAAAGAAAGATTTCATTACCCATCTAAGCGGGTTCTTCATTTATTATCTGATACTTTTCTGCCCTGCTTTTTCTCCAAAGTGCATCCATAGGTAGCAGATGTAGATTTCCCCTCCGTAACTTTGATAGTACAAAAACCTAGAGGTCTGGTTGAAAGGTCTGCAAGCAGCCCCAAAGTAACCCAGGAGGAAAGAATTTCTAGATAGCTCATTGGTTCAGGTCTCTGGTTGCAGAGCTAGAGGTTGGGGTTGGACTAGATGGCCCTTGAGGTCTCTTCCAACTTTATGAATCTATGATTCAATTCCCGAGGAAGCAATTACCTAGAGAGGTGGGGAGTGCTTCAACACTGCAGCCCTTCCAGAGAAATCTGGACAACCACCTGGGCAGAGAGCCTGCAATTTGTATTCCTGCCAGGAGCAGGGGGCTGGACTTGGTGGCCTCAGAGGACCCACACACACACACACACACACTCCAAATTCTTGATTCTTTGATTCCCCACTGGGTCTCCTTGAGAGGGGGCTGGGCTTGATCATTTGCAAAGGTCTCTTCCAACATGGCAATTTCTGAGATGGTGATGGTTACTCTTGACTCTTCTGATTGGATGATAAAGTTTTGTTTTTTTTTTTGCTTGCCTAAAGGGCATTTAAACATGGGAGGCTGTCTTTTTATTTTACGTCCCATATCATTTAATTAGTTCATTGGTGTGTTGGGGATCTTTGTTGGATCAGCTGTTGCAGATGATTTTTAGTTGCTTTAATGAGAGACACCTCTTGTGTTACTATATGAAAAAGAACTATTTATTAACTAGAAGGGAAGGGTGCACGGGAGGTTTCCTAACAATAACTATTCTAACAGCCATCTTGCTAGGCTAGGAACATGCTTCTCTTTCCTCTAAGAATACAAGGCACACACTCTAACTAGACGTCTACTAGAACATTCCAAGTGGTGTGAGCTCAACAACCAATCGGCTTCGCTCTTCACATTAAATCCAGCCCATAATACTCTACATTCACATTAACCATGTAATGGCTGAAATGTATTTCTTGCCCAATATTCCAGCATTGGCTGCCTTTTTATTTTACATCCCATATCATTTAATTTATTCATTGGCCTGGTATCCTGCTTGAATGTGAGCATGCAGGGTGACAATCAAAGAGGCAGATGTTTATCTATTACATTTATGCTCTGCTTTCCCACTCCGTGTGGTGCTGCACACAGTTTACTCCTCACAAAAGAATACAAAAGAATCCCATGTGACTATAAAACCATGAACATTGAGTAAAGTCCACCCTACTCTACTACAGGTTGGTGAGGTGATGGTGATGCAACCAACCATCATGTGACCAGTACCAAACCAATGCATTGCAAGCATTCTCACAAGTGTCTTTCCTTAAACAGGCTACTGGCCCTCATGAGTTAGCTACTCAAGCCACATTGATACCAACCGGTAGTTGCCTAAGACAAGCAGAAAGGGAGATATTGCTTGGTTATTTATTTATAAGCAAGCAATATACAGTAAACCCCCAATGCATTCCAATAGAGATTGGGGGGGAGTGCTGGCCCCATGGCAGCACCAAGCAGCTGGTTGGCGCTGGCTGGGAGAGGAATGGCGCCTGCAGCAAGGGCAGTGGATGGCCCTTGCACGGGCTGCTGGAAGGCTTTTTAAAAAGTATTCCAGCAGCCCGGGAAGCAGCAGTGGCATTTAATAAAAAGGGGTGCGCTCCAACTGATTGGTACTGGGGTGGGAAAATAAAGCTTTTTCTCCTTCACCCCAGCGCTAATCAGCTTAACATAATTTCATTTGGAATGAATTAATCAGCTGGAGCCCCAGCATGTACTGTGGTCCCATGACTTGGGGAGTGGGCTGAGAAATGGCAAATGCGTTTTAATGTAACCAAATG
>JAHTLZ010000089.1:4027169-4038577 GCA_023846285.1 Phrynocephalus versicolor | reverse complement strand
ACACACACACACACACACACACACACACACACACACACACACACACAAGACACACACACACAGAGACACACACACAGAGAGACACACACACACACACACTTTTATTTATTTAGTATATTTTTACCTCACCTTTCTCCTTGGAAAAAGTCTCAAGGTGGCTTACAATAATGAGGGACAATATACAGCCCAGAACATTTTAAGACATAATTTAAGTTACGAACAGGGAAATAGAAGAGGCAGCTTAGAACATTAAAAAGTAACATTAAAACTACAAAGAGCATGCAAAAAGAAAAGAAAAATCCATTATGAGGGATAGCATGGAAAACACTGGTGTTCTTATGAAATCAGTCAGTGCAATCATTCATGGTAATTCATCTGAAAGTCACATCGTAGGTAGTCCATCATTCAGGGAAAGCTTGCCTGAAGAGGGAGGTCTTGCCTGCTTCCGGAATGACAGCAGAGATGAGGCAGTCCTGGCCTCCAGTGGGAAGGAGTTCCGAAGTCTGGGAGCAGCAACAGAGAAGGCCCTTTCATCTGTTCTTCTGAGACGTACCTGTGAGGGTGGCGGGATGGAGAGAAAGGCCGCTCCTGACATCATTTCTGGTTGCTCGAGATGAGCAGGTGAAAAATAGAGCTCTAGTTTGAAATATCAACAACCTCAGATACATAGAAATACCGGAAGAAATATCAACAACCTCAGATACGCAGATGATACTACTCTGATAGCAGAAAGTGAGGAGGAATTAAAGAACCTCTTAACGAGGGTGAAAGTGGAGAGTGAAAAAAAATGGGCTGAAGCTCAACATCAAAAAAACTGAGATCATGGCCACCAGTCCCATCACCTCCTGGCAAATAGAAGGGGAAGAAATGGAGGCGATGACAGAGTTTATTTTCTTGGGCTCCTTGATCACTGCAGATGGCGACTGCAGCAAACAAAATCAAAAGATGCCTGCTTCTTGGGAGGAAAGCAATGACAAACCTAGATAGCATCCTAAAGAGCAGAGACATAAGTTTGCCAACTAAGGTCAGGATAGTCAAAGCTATGTTTTTTCCAGTAGTGATGTATGGAAGTGAAAGCTGGACTATAAAGAAGGCTGATCGCCGCAGAATTTATGCTTTTGAGCTGTGGTGCTGGAGGAGAGTCTTGAGAGTCCCCTGGACTGCAAGGAGATCAAACCGATCCATCCTGAAAGAAATCAACCCTGAATGTTCACTGGAAGGACAGATTTTGAAGCTGAGGCTCCAGTACTTTGGCCACCTCATGAGGAGAGAGGAGTCCTTGGGAAAGCCCCTGATGTTGGGAAAGATCGAAGGCAAAAGGAAAAGGGGACAGCAGAGAATGAGATGTTTGGAGGGTGTCATCGATGCAACCAATATGGATTTGACAAAACTCCAGGAGGCAGTGGAAGACAGGAAGGCCTGACGAGCTCTGGTCCATGGGGTCACGAAGGGTCGGACATGACTGAATGACTGAACAAAAAAAGTTTGCACAATTGAAAAATGTAAACAGTTTTAAAGGGCTTTGTTTCCTCCAAAACTTGTGAGTAACTCGTCTTTTTTTAAAAAAATGATTAACTACAGGCTGGACCAAGCTGGAATATTAATTACTTGATTGTGTGCCGGTGGGAAGTTTGGAGCTTTCAGTTTTGAGCTGGCGGAGGTTGTTTATTTTTCTGCTTAAAAGCCATCTCCAATAGCTATAGAACTGAGACTGTTTAATGAGAAAGAACAGGTCCAAATTTGCTTCTCAAGAATCAAAAAGTGGTATAGAGAAACTCCTTCTGACCAAAGAGAGTTGAACAAGTAACAAGCAAGTGTACCTCCCCTTTGGGAAGAAGGGAGGGGGGAGGCATTGGCAAAAGATTCTGCCTCTATGGAGAAGATTAAAAAAAACAACTCAGTCAGCAAGCATCCTCACAGAAGGTTTGAAAGCTGCCCCAGGAAACTAAACAAATCAGTGAGGACTGCAAACATTTTAAAAGGGAATTTCAAACTCTTAAAACTGAGGTTGGGAAGAGACAAACAGATTTTAAATTTGACCAAAGAGTCACCCAGGTTGAAAAGCTGGCTAAACAAAATGAAGGTGGTAGAGATGGGCATGAATAGAAAAAATGGCATTTTGTTTCATTTGTTTCGTTTAGGAGGTCGGTTCATTTTGTTTCATTTTTCACAAATTTTTCTGGAAAAAATCATTTTGTTGTTTCATTAATTTGTTATTTGTTTTTACCCTCTTTTTTCCCAGTGCCCACTGTGTGGCCCCTGGCGCCCGGTCAAGCTAGGAGGTGCCTATGAACGGGATGTGGGAGGAATAAAGAGGGGGAGTGGCATCGGAGCCGAGCTGCCCTGGCCGCCTAAGCGTGGCCTCCTTCTTATCACCCCTCCCGATCGGCCCTGCGATAATGGGCTGCGGGAGGGAGGGTCGAGGGGACGGCAGCTTCAAAGCCACACTGCTCTGGCCACCTAAACACGCCCTGCTTTCCTCCACCCATCTCTCCTCCTGGGGCTGGGCTGAGGCTCGAGCCCACCACATCCCTCCATGGCACCAACGAGGTGCGTGCTCCCTCCGTACAGCTCGGCGCAAAAGGACCTCTGGACTAGCACCAGATACAAGACATCTCCACCCCCCATTAACAAAATGAACCTAACCGAACCATTTTTTCTCAGTTCGGTTCATTTCGTGTTAAATTTGCCCCTAGGGTCGTTATTCGTTTCATTATGTAACAAAACAAATAACGAATAACAAAAAAAAAAGTTTTGTGCCCATCTCTAGAAGGTGGAATAGAGTCACAAAAGAAGAGATTGGATGAATAAAATAAGAACGTTATCTATTTAGAAGACAGCTCCAGATGCTCCAATATTGAAATTATGAATTCTGAATTGCAGAAGGGGGAAGATCTTTAAAAAGTCATCACATCTGGTTAGCTGAAAAGCATTTCTGGTGCCTCCAACAGACCCAGGAAGGCCCTTAGTTCCTCCCAAAAGTGCTTTCCAGCGATCTGGAGGTCACTTTGCTGGTTTAATTTTATACAATTAGAGAAATGGACTAATGCTTGGATAAAGAAACATAATAAATATAGAGATCATACAAAATATGAACAATTTTACTATTCAGAAGGAGAACTCAGTAAAAGGTAATGCCAGTAAATTACTTAAAATTATTTTGGATGATTTTGAAGATGAAAATAGGGAAGGACCTGGATTGAAGTTAATTTGGGAACAGGACTTAAAAAAAAAAGAAAAGAGGAAGATTGTGCTAAAATATGGAGAATGAGAATACTTAGATCTATGTCAGTTAGAAGAAAGGAAAAATTTAAAAAAATATGTTTAAGATGATATTTGACGCATGAAATTGAATAAAATATATGCTAATTAAGCTTTGTTGGAAATGTGACAAGGAGGTTGGTACTTTTTCATTTGTGGTGGGAATGTAAAATGATACAAACATTTTAGAAATGTATTTTTAAGAATTAATTGATATATTAGAAAGGAATAAAGAGCCTAATTCAATATTGTTGTCAATATTTGTTGATAATGATTATGATTTTAAAACTAGAGAGTTGATTACATATTTAATGTCAGCGGCTAGATTAATAAGATTAGAAATTGGAAATCCAAACATGAACTTTATTTATTTATTTATTTATTTATTTATTTATTATTGTATCTATACCCCGCTTATCTTTCATACGAAACTCTAAGCGGCTTACACGGGCGAGCAAGCGCCAATTTAGATGAATGGCATAATGAAATATGGAATATTGCTTTAAATGATAAATTGACATGTACTTTAAAGATTAAAAAAAGGAGAGTTAAGAAGAGATACAGTGGACCTTTGTATAACAACAAGCAGTTTGTTAAGCAGAAAATCCACTTAAAGGAAAACAATTCCGGAGATCACCTATGGGGCAAGTCTGTATAACAGAGAAATTGTCGTGATTAGGGATTAGTCCATTTTCAATGCATTCCTATGGGAAATTTGTACAAAGGAAAATTTGCTTAACACAATTTCATTTGGAATGAATTAATTCCTTTATACAAGGTACCACTGTATTTTTTATGATAGTTGGGATAGATTTGTTGAATATGTGCTTGTAAGAGATAAGGGTAACACTTCCACACAACCATCAGTTCTGCTCTGGAGGGGAGGATAATGAATGAAACTAAGAAGAATGGTCCCACCGGTGAAGGGGTGCACTGTTGTTGATGTTTTGTTTTCTTTGTAATTTGTATTTTGGTTGTTTTTTTTTTGTATTTTGTATAAATAAAAAAATTAAAAGAGATAATTGAGGGGAAATTTGGTCTCTTGAGGTTTTCACATGCAGTAAAATCTGGACATGACTGTTTTCTCATTGCTGATGGAATAAACAATATGGCTGGATGGATACAATATTAATCAATATCTAATTTCATAGTTGGGCAACTGTTTTTAATGACTTTGCACTTTTGATACATTGTTGGCAAAAAGGGGGAAAGAAAAAAATAAAATAAAAACCACCTGCCTTGGAGCCCTCCTGTAAGGAGTAAAAGGTCAAATTCATTTGCTTGTCACCACATAGAAGCCAAAAGAATCATTAGACTAATTAAGAAAACACCCATTTGGGCATTTGGTCTATTTAAAAGTCACATGAATTTGATTTGGGTAGGCCCCTGTTGTCATTCAAATTAAGGATAATCAAAAACAATTTTTATGTCACCATAGGCATTGTCCTTTACTTTTCAGATTCACCTAGCACACCCAATTGCAGCCTTGAGTTCCTTTATCATAAAACAAATATATCATTTAAATAAACTGATGCCCACCAATTCTGGTCTACTCATCCGATGTTTACTTAGTTCTTAGTTGGAAGAAACTCCCTCCGGAGATTAAGCAGGCCGAGTTGTTGGGGGCGTTCAGAAGGGCCTTAAAGAACTGGCTCTTCAGGCAATGCTTTGGGGACCTCTGAGCATCCTGTTATAGTGGTTCCCCCCCTCTCTTGCCAGAGCTTACTATTTTTTTATTATTTTTGGTGGGTGGTGTTTGGCTTATTTCCCTGGCCGTTTGGCTAGTAAAAAAGCAAAAGCAAAGTGTTCTGCTTATATACCGCCCCATACTACTACAAGTAGTCTCTGGGCGGTTTACAATTTTAATTACAGAGTGCAGGCTACACATTGCCCCCTCACCCAGCAAGCTAGGTACTCATTTTACCAACCTCAGAAAGATGGAAGGCTGAGTGAACCTTGAGCCTGCTACCTGGGACTGAACCCCAGGTCGTGAGCACAGTTTTACCTGCAGGACAGGCATTTAACCACTGTGCCACGAGGCGAGTATTTTATCATGTCCTGTATTTTATGATGTTTGTTTGATTATGTAATTGGGTAGTCACTTGGCGACGTGCTGTACACCGCCCAGAGTTCCCTATGGGAATATCGGGTGGTTAATAAGTACAAAAATAAATAAATAAATAATACTGTATGACATGGGACTATGGGCTACAAAATGAAAGAAAGATAAGAAAGATAACAGGTGTTTGAGGTATCATAGAATCATAGAATCATCCAAGGGTTGGAAGGGATCTTGGAGGTCTTGTAGTCCAACCCCCTGCCCAAGGCAGGAGACCTCATACCATCCCCGACAGATGGTTGTCCAATCATTTCTTGAAAACCTCCAGCGATGGGGAGGTTCCCACAACATTTGGAGGCAAGCTGTTCCACTGTTTAATGGCTCTCACCATCAGGAAATTCCTTCTTATTTCTAGGTTGGCTCTCCCTCTGATGAGTTTCCACCCACTGGTTCTTGTCATACCCTCAGGTGCAATTAAGAATAAATCAGTGCCCTCTTCCCTCTGGCAACCCCTCAGGTACTGGAAGACTGCTATCATGTTTTTGTTTATTATAGAAGACAAAAATATCAACAACCTCAGATACACAGATGATACTACTCTGATAGCAGAAAGTGAGGAGGAATTAAAGAACCTCTTAATGAGGGTGAAAAAGGAGAGAGGGAAAAAACAGACTGAACACTGGTCATAAGCACATAGGAACATAAGAACAGCCTTGCTGGAACAGGCCATAGCCCATCCAGTCCAGCATTCTGTCTCACACAGTCGCTCACCATTTGCTTCAGGCTATTCCCAAGCAGATGTCTTCACCTGCTTATGATTCCCTGCAAATGACATTGAGAGATATCCTGCCTATCACTCCAACCTGGAGGATGTCCTTAGGCATCCATCATGATAGCCATGAATACCCCTGTTCTCCATGAACGTGTCCAATTCTTTCTTAAAGCTGTCAAGGCTGATAGCTGTCACCACTTCTTCTGGCAGGGAGTTCCAGAGATGAGTGATCCTCTGGGTGAAAAAGGACTTTCTCTTATTTGTTTGAGATCTAGCAACCAAAAGTTTCATGGAGTGCCCCCTATTTCTAGTGTTGGAGCCCTGTGACTCAGTGTTTAAATGTCTACATTGCAGGTAAAACTATGCTCATGACCCAGGGTTCTATCCCAGGTTGCAGGCTCATGGTTGACTCAGCCTTCCAGCCTTCTGAGGACAGTAAAATGAGTACCCAGCTTGTGGGGGAGGGGCAATGTGTAGCCAGCATACTGTAATTAAAAACTGTAAACATACAAGGCTACACTACCTCCCATTTGCCCCCTTCCTATCCTTCCTGTACAGTTTGTAGCCTGGGATAACTGCATCCCATACAGTCCCATCACCTCCTGGCAAACAGAGGGGGGAGAAATGGAGGCAATGTCAAAGTTTACTTTTGTTAGCTTCTTGATCACTGCAAATGGTGACTACAGCACCAAAATTAAAAGATGCCTGCTTCTTGGGAGGAAAGCAATGGCAAACATAGGCAGCAGCTTTAAAAGCAGAGACATTACTTTGCTGACAAAGGTCTGAATAGTCAAAGCTATGGTTTTTCCAGTAGTGAAGTAAGGAAGTGAGAGCTGGACTATAAAGAAGGCTGATCGCCGCAGAATTGACACTTTTGAGCTGTGGTGCTGGACGAAACTCTTGAGAGTCCCCTGGACTGCAAGGAATCGAACCTATCCGTCCTGAAAAAAATCAACCCCAAATGTTCACTGGAAAGACAGATTTTGAAGCTGAGGCTCCAATACTTTGGCCACCTCATGAGGAGAGAGGACTCCTTGGAAAAGTCCCTGATGTTGGGAAAGATGGAAGGCAAAAGGAAAAGAGGACGGCAGAGAATGAGATGGTTGGACGGTGTCATCGATGCAACCAATATGGATTTGACCAAACTCCAGGAGGCAGTGGAAGATAGAAAGGCCTGGTGTGCTCTGGTCCATGGGGTCATGAAGAGTCAGACAGGACTTAACAACCGAACAACAACAAAGAATGTTTTCTGTATTCAAGCAAATGGGGGAAGACACAATGCAGAAAGCTGGGTTAGTTCGCCACCATAAAGAGAAGTGAGAGGTACAGGTTATTATGCCTGTTCATTCAAGGCTAAATGATGCAAAAAGGGGTCATGAGGAGGCATGGAAACAAATTGTATTTATTTATTTATTTTGAATAATTTTACCCCACCTTTCTCCTTCGAAAAGGACCCAAGGTGGCTTACAATCACGAGGGGCAATATACAGTTCAGAAAATTTGACATATTCACATTAGAGATGGACACGAAATGAACAATTTTTCGATTCCGTTTTCGTTTTTTCAATTCGTTACGCAACAAAACGACAAATGAATTTTATCTCTAAAATGAAACGAAACAAACAGAAACACCATAAATTTTGTCGTCCATTTCGTTTTTGTTATGGCAATACATTGAACTGCTTTAAAAGCTAAAAAAAATCACAAAAATTGAAATAAATGGTAACGAAACGGTAACGAAACGAACGAAAATGAAAACGAATTTTTGCAAAAATTCATGAAAACGGAAACGAACCGAAACGGACCCCCTAAACAACAAACAACAAACGAAATGCCTTTTTTATTCGTGCCCATCTCTAATTCACATCTTAAAACACTAAAAGGTAACATTAAAGCTAGAAAAAGCACCCAAAAAGAAGAAGAAAAATCCATTATGAGGGATAAAAAGTAACATGGAAAACATTTGTGTTCTTATGAAATCAATGTAGATGCATAACGCAAAGTTAGAACAGCTACGTTGGCATCCAACTTTCAAACTTTCCAGAACTCGGGGACATCCACTCAAATTGAGGGTTGGGAGAGTGAGAACAGACAAAAGAAAATATTATTTCACCCAGCGCGTTGTTAGTCTGTGGGATTCCCTGCCACAGGACATGGCGATGGCATCTGGCCATCAAAAGGGGATTGTACAGATTCCTGGAGGAGAAGTCCATCCGAGGTGACAAACCCTGATGGAGATGTGTCATCTCCAGGCTTAAAACCAGGGTAATTCAAGGGCCAGATGCAGGGGAGTGGGATCAGGAGACAGATATCTAGTCTCATGTGCTCCCAGAGGCATTTGGTGGGGCCACTTTGAGATACAGGAAGCTGGACTAGATGGGCCTTTGGCCTGGTGCAGCATGGCTCTTCTTAATTAGAAAGGAAGACGGAAAACAGGAAGATGGAAACCTGCAAAGATAACTTGTATCCCATTAGCCTTGATTATTGTTGTAGCTTTATTGTGTAAGAGTAGGGAAGATTTTTTTCTCCTCTCTGCACCCTCCATTTTCTTCCCCCCACACTCCTGTACCACATCTTTTACCCTGTTACAATAGTCATTAGCATAAAATGTATTACATTTCTGCCTTCGGTCATCAGGCAGAAATGTAATGCATCACTACAGTAAATAAATAGACATTTAATTCTAGGAGTTTGCTGGTTTCTGTCCCCATCCCCCAATAGCTGCCTTTGGAACAACAGATTAGCTACCGATGTGCATTTATACCAAAATTAGTCTCCCTAAAATCAAGAGGGCTTAAGCTACAGAATCACTGACGAAGCACAGACTCAGGAGAAATGATCATTCTGATATATACTGAAGGTATCTCAAGCAGTTAACATTTTCCAGTTGAATACTTTTTTAAAAAAAAAAAACCCAAAATAAATATTTTCCACAGAAAACAAAGGAATTTGTGTTTTGGGGGGTTGTTTTTTTTTAAATGTATCTCTTTTTATTGGAAGCCCTGCAAAAAGCGTATTTTCCCCTGAAAAAAAATCAATGCAATATAATTTTGCTACATACATTTTGTCCTAATCATCATTCCCGGAAGACTAAGAATACATTTCAATTGTCCATAAATGAGTTTCTAATTTCCCATTTCTTTCTCTGTAAAATGTATCAAATGTTTTGCTAGACAATGTGTTTTTCCATCCTTTTTTAAACAATTCTCTCTCCATCTGTCCATCTTCCTCCACTCATATGCATATTAACCTGAAGGTCTGCAAAGGCAAAATTTAAGTTCTAGAATGGGGGGGGGGGTCATTTGGGAGATTGCCAGGTACTCGCAAAAATATATTCCATTTCTTTTAGTATTTGCTCCTTTATTACTCTAGATAAGACATGATACTGACCGACCAAGGGACATGAGAGGAGTGTGCCTTCTAAGCTACCTGTGGTTTCAAAGGTACAAGCAAACGAAACATTTTGAAAATGGGGGGGGGGGGGGAATTTTTCTTGCTTTTTAGAAATTCATGTTATTCTCACCACTTTTTTGACTGAGGTTGGAAAAATCTAGTCTGATCTGGCTGCATGTTGATCCAACAGAGGAGTAGGGAAGTGCCCTAGCCTTGCTCCATCTGCTATTTCTTTTTTCATCTAAAGTTCCGAGGTCAACCGGAGGTGACTTGAAAGCAAAAAACTTTTCTAATCCCACACAGGAATTTAAGAAGCTAACTCAGATTGACCATCATGGTTCCCTGGAGTTTCAGACAGGATCATTTCCTAATCCTAGCTGAAGATCCCTGGTCTTCTCTGGTGGTCTTCCACCCACGTACTCATCAAGTCCAACTCTGCAAAGCTTCTGAAGTCAAATGTAACTGTTTACTTTTGGGTGATGTAGTGGGTCATAATTCCCACTTGACTTGTATTTTGATCTGTGGGAGTTTGCGATCTGAGTTTTTCTCCATCTCATTCTGACCACAGGCTTTGGACTTTGGAAAACACCAGAAGACGTCTTATGATTTGGGTTGTGTGGGATGTGTGCATCACACGATCCATCCATTCTTCCTTCCCAAAGAGCTTAGACTTGTTTCCCTGGAGTTTTTCTGTCTGGCTTTCATATGCAAATTCCTCTTCCTTTCTATATTTGCTCTCCATGGGGGCAGATGTTTCACTTGTCCCTAGGAAACTTGAAAAGGATGCAAGAAAAAAAGGGGTGTGAAACAGAAGCTAAACATCCTTCCCTTGTCAAATATATATACAGTACACACACAATTCACCCAAGTTGAGCAGAGAGGAAAATTAAGTCCTGCGGTATTTAATCCTTAAATCAACAAACAAAGGATTTAGACATAACTCATCGTCTTTTGCTCCCAGCTGGGGGGTGGGGGGCAGCTTGGTTTTGGGGCAGGCTTGATTAAGAGTCTGCAACAGAGTAATATTCTGATGTCTTTGGCCCTAATAGCTATAAATAATAGCTATCCAGTACAGGTTCTGGATCAGCTTGAAAGCCCACTTTCTTACAATATTATACTGCAGTGATTCCCAACTTTGGGACCCCAGATGTTCTTTGACTGCAACTCCCAGAAATCCCTTTTAGCACAGCTGGCGGTGAAGGCTTCTGGGGAAATTGTAGTCCATGAATACCTGGGGACACAAGATGCTAGCCCAGAGATTCAAAACCTTGCCCCCAGATGCCCTTGGACGACAACTCCCAGAAATCATGGCCAGCAGAGCTGATGGTGAAGGCATCTGGGAGTTTGAGCCCTTGAACATCTATCTGGGGATCAAGGTTGGCAACCAGTCTTACAGGGCATTTGCTCTTCAGCCCTGATTGGGGATTTTAAATGACATAGAATTCACTTTTTCTTCCTGAACTTCTTGGACTTTTCATTTCCCAAGTCACTTCATGTTTCTCCAATAACTTTCACATCCCTAAATCACTTTCATTGAGGGTTTTTCCAACCAAACACATTGCCTAGCTCTCACTTACTCACTTTGGGCTACGAGTATTCTTTTATGTTATTTGATCTATTTATTCTTCCATTGATTTGCTTATTCCTAAGTTGTGGGGCTTCCCCCCCTTCCACGTTCCACCTAAACATCCATAAGGTATTTCCCTCTACTTTGAATGGTATGCCATATTTTTCTAATCTATGTATAAGACAATTGCCACTTTTTTCACCCAAAATTACAGTTTCGGAACACAGTTCTCTCCTTGCTTTACTTCTGTGTATAAGACAACCTTCAATTTTTAGATAAAAATATAGTCTTATGCATGGAAAAATACTGAGATAGATAGATAGATAGATAGATAGATAGATAGATAGATAGATAGA
>JAHTLZ010000089.1:3999683-4018054 GCA_023846285.1 Phrynocephalus versicolor | reverse complement strand
TTCCTTCCTTCCTTCCTTCCTTCCTTCCTTCCTTCCTTCCTTCCTTCTTCTGGCTACTGTGTTGTGTTGTAAGATTCTGGGAGTCATGAAAAAGCTCTCAATAGGAAGCTGTGTCTTCAAAATAATGTAAACATGAAAATGCTTTCAACCATTTGTGCAGTCCCTCTATCCTTTTACAGCAAAGTGTATTCCCGAACCCAGTGAATCCCAGTATATAAATTTTGATATCTGGAGTTTATTTGCTCAGGTAGTCCATCCGGGTGTCCTAATTAACCCCCTTGTGTTCCAGCACTTCTGGGGAACTGGTGAGACCAGGATTGGTCTGGGGAGCGGTGGGCATATGTGCAATCTCTCCCTGGGCAACCATGGTCCCCGATAATTGACATCGCTGGGACCATTTGCTGTGTGCGAATCCTGATTGGCCAGAAGGGATCAATTTCCCAGGGCTTCGAAGGCACCGAGGCAGACGGCAAATTCAACCTGATGGCCAATTAGCACAAAACACAGTGGCGGGCCCTCCTCTCCTGAGGGAAAGAAAGAAGAGAGGTAAGAGTTTGGTGATTCAGTTGTCATAGAGTGGCCAACAATCTGTTAGAGTCAATGTTTGTGGCCCACAAAACCCCTCACTATCTGAAACCATGTGAGAATCAGGGAGGCCATGTCACTGTCAAACACAAGAGACTAGGCTGGATCGTGACTTACACAGAGTAGACCCAATAGGGCCACTGGGAGTTTAGTCAGTCCACATGACAGACTTTTTCTCCCACTGATTGGTAGCTCGTTTTTCATTGTTTGTTGCCTTTTGATGCTGCCTCGCTTCTGCCAAACTTAAGGCAGCAAACACAGTCTTCTTCCTTTCTAGTTCAACACCACAAAACCCACCTTGTGAGGTAGGCGAGGCTAAGGGAATGGCCAGAATGGCAACTGGCATAATGGAGAGAGGGAGGAAAGCAACAGAGATGGGGGCTTGAGTTGTGTTGCTCTCTGTTGAGTTAGGCTTAGGTCACACAGTGACTCAACTTGGACTTGGACTTGACTTGGGGGCGTGGGATGCCAATAACAAAAGAAAATATTTTTCACCTAGCGTGTTGTTGGTCTGTGGAACTCCCTGCCACAGGATGTGGTGATGGCACCTGGCCTGGATGCCTTCAAAAGGGGATTGGACAGATTCCTGGAGGAAAAGTCCATCACAGGTTACAAACCATGATCGAGATGTATCATCTCCAGGCTTAAAACCGGGGTACTTCAAGGGCCAGACGCAGGGGACGGGTAGCAGAAGACAGAGATCTAGTTTCATGTGCTCCCAGGCGCATCTGGTGGGGCCACTGTGAGATGCAGGAAGCTGGACTAGATGGGCCTTTGGCCTGATCCAGCAGGGCTCTTCTTGTGCTCTTATGTTCTTATGTTCTTATGTTCTA
Source organism: Phrynocephalus versicolor (assembly GCA_023846285.1). Taxonomy (NCBI): domain Eukaryota; kingdom Metazoa; phylum Chordata; class Lepidosauria; order Squamata; family Agamidae; genus Phrynocephalus; species Phrynocephalus versicolor. The sequence goes on along the minus strand of JAHTLZ010000089.1, from coordinate 4,016,636 downwards.
ATGACTTGGACTTGACTCTCATCCCAGACCTATTTTATCCAAGTTGTGTTTTTGATCTTTCCACGTCTTTCAATGAAGGACACCAAAAACCCAGTTGCTTTGTGTCCATCACCAGAGGACGCAGGACAGGGAGGCAGACAGCAGCAAAGGAGGGAGCAAAGAGGGAGGGTGTGTGGGAGAGAGATGAAGGGAAGCAAGGCAGGCAAGCCAGATTAGTGGTTGTAAAAAAAAACTGAGTGGTTTACAAGCCTTAGATTCCCCCCCACACACACACACACCACACAACACAACCACCCCTCCATTTTTCTGCAGGTTGGGGAGCTTGATTCTTATAGGGACTCCTACTTTAGGGGTGTGGTGGCTCAGCGGGCTAGAGCACTGAAAACTGTTGGCTGCAAAGTCAGCTGCTCACTGGTTCGAATCCTGGGGGCCATGTAGCAGAGTGAGCTCCCGCTGTTAACCCCAGCTCCTGCCAACCTAGCAGTACGAAACCATGTAAATGCAAGTAGATAAATAGGTACCACTATTAAAAAAGTGAAAAGTGAAAGCTGGACTATAAAGAAGGCTGATCGCTGCAGAATCGATGCTTTTGAGCTGTGGTGCTGGAGGAGAGTCTTGAGAGTCCCCTGGACTGCAAGGAGATCAAACCTATCCATCTTGAAAGAAATCAACCCCGAATGTTCACTGGAAGGACAGATTTTGAAGCGGAGGCTCCAGTACTTTGGCCACCTCGTGAGAAGAGAGGACTCCTTGGAAAAGTCCCTGATGTTGGGAAAGATCGAAGGCAAAAGGAAAAGAGGACGGCAGAGAATGAGATGGTTGGACGGTGTCATCAATGCAACCAACTTGGATTTGACCAAACTATGGGAGGCAGTGGAAGATAGGAAGGCCTGGTGTGCTCTGGTCCATGGGGTCACAAAGAGTCGGACACGACTGAACGACTGAACAACAACAACATTAAAAAAGTGGGAAGGTAAAATAGTGTTTCCTTGCAGCCATGCCAGCCACATGGTCACGGACTTGGGCAACACTGGTTCCTCAGCTTGAATACGGAGTTGAGCGCCACCCCTAGAGTTGAACATGAGTAGCACACGTGTGGGGGAACCTTTACCTTTTTTTACTTTAGGCTTCGGACTCAGACTTGGGATTCGGACCAGTAGAATGTAATTGCATTCTTTCCCATAAACTAAGCCTGATGGAGTCAGTGGTGCCCTTGCATCCAAATTTCCTCAATTTTATTCATTCATTCATTCATTCATTCATTCTTGGTAAATGATAGTATTTCTAGGCGAGGAAATTGAAAAATCAAATCCCTAACAAGACTCCCTTCCCCTGGAATAGGTTTGAGATAATGATTTTTTTATCTTGCTGGTAGAGATGGGCACAAAATGAATTTTTTTTCATTTCATTATTTGTTATTTGTTTCATTAGTAATCATTATGTAACAAAACGAGTAACGACCCTAGGGGCAAATTTAACATGAAAGGAACTGAACCAAGAAAAATTGGTTTGGTTAGGTTCGTTTCTTTAATGGAGGGCAGAGATGTCTCCTACCTGGTGCTGGTCCAGAGGTCCTTTCGTGCCGAGCTGCACGGAGGGAGCAGACACCTCATCAGTGCCATCGAGGGACGTGGCAGGCTCGAGCCTCAGCCCAGCCCCGGGAGGAGAGATAAGAAGCAGGCCGCGTTTAGGCGGCCAGAGCAGTGCGGCTTCGCAGCCACCCCCCTTGCGCCTCCCTCCCATGGCCCGTTATCATGGGGCTGATCGGGAGGGGTAATAAGAGGGTGGCCACGCTTAGGCGGCCAGAGCAGCACGGCTCCGATGCCGCTCCCCCTCTTTATTCGTCCCATGCCCATTCGTAGGCACCCCCAGCTCCGACCGGCCCCCAGGGGCCACGCAGTGGGTGCTGGGGAAAAATAGATAAAATGAATAATGAATTAACAAAACAACAAAATGATTTTTTGTGAAAATTTGCGAAAAAGAAACAAAATGAACTCCTTAATGAAATGAAATGAAACAAAAACACCATTTTTTCAATTCATGCCAATCTCTACTTGCTGGTTTTTGTACCCTTGACTGAAATAATTTCTTTCATTGTCTTTTAGGTAGTTATTGAATAGTAGGAATGAAGGATGGAGACAACACAGAAGAATGATAAACAGCTCTTTGTTCAAATGAAAACACACACAGCCAAACAGCCTAGCTGATTATATAGGCAGGCCAGCTAGCGAACAACCAATCAGGAGGTGGTATTTTCCCACCAACTATAGACAAGGTGGACCCGAGTGAAAACGTCAACATATTTACAGTTAATACACAACTTCCCTTTCCACCAAGATGAGGCATTGGTTAATGTATAACGGTCTCCATATCCCCGAGCCAATATTGTAGCTGATCAATGTGGTGGCATCAAAGATGGCTGTTCTCCAGCACCAACTGATAAGAGCAGGGACCAGAGACATCCAGAATCCCAGCCAGCACCCAAGCTACCCCTGGTCCATTTGCGTCAGTGCCTCCTTAGCTGAGTGAACCATCTACTCCGCCTGCCCATTACTGGCTGAGTGGAAAGGGGCCATTAAGGCATGGTGGACACCCAGGCTAAGGAGGTAGTGTTCAAAAACTCCGGAGGTGAATTGGGTCCCATTGTCACAGACCAGCACATCTGGCCATCCATGAATAGAAAACAGGCCCCACAAAACCTGAATGACTGCTTCAGAAGTGGTGGAAGGCATTAGGGCCACCTCCAGCCATTTGAAGTAGGCATCAACAACCACCATAAAGGTCCAGCCATGGAAAGGACCCACCAAGTTGATGTCCACCCTCAACCAGGGTGTTTTGGGGCTTTCCCAGCTGTTGCCTCGAGCAATGGAAGGTGCTGGCCATGACCCCTGGCACGCCTAGCAGGACTCAACACAAGCAGCAATGTCCTCTTCCATTATTGACCACCATGCATAGCTCTGAGCCAATGCTTTCATCTTTATGAAACATGGATGGCCTTCATGCAGGGCCTCAATGATGCAGCGCTGAAGCTTTTGTGGGACTACGACCTGGCTTCCCCACAGCAGACAGTCACGATGAGCCGAGAGCTCATGCTGCTGAGAAACAAAGGGCTGCAAGGCTGGATGCACTGGTCTCTTTGGTCACCCCCTCCACACCCAGGGGAGGACATGGAAGACAGTGTGGTCCTGGGCAGGGAGGGAAGCCATATCAGAGGATGAGACTAGAGCAGCTGGTAGATCCTCAATGAGGAGAATGGATGAAGCCAGTGCAGGATCCTCCACCAAAGCTGGAAATGGTCCAAGAAGCCACATGTGACTGTTTTCCCATGCTGTGAGCAGTCTGTGTGAGAGAGAAGGCTGGACTTTTTTTTGGGGGGGGTGGATTTTAAGGCTGCAAGATGAACTGATGTTTAGAGATGTAGTTTAGAATCTTAGAGAATGAGGCTTTTGCCTCATAGTTAGAGAGGGAACCAAGCTTTGTGGTTTTTTTGAAGTAAAAGCTATATTCCTGTGTAATTCCCATTAGCTAAATAAATGCCTTTATATTTTATTTCATGGCTTTGAAGTTATTTTGGAGCAATAGAAAGGCTGGAGAAGATATTCATTTGATCTAATTACAGACCCACTTTTTTTTTTGAAAGTTTCTTGGCTCCTGCAACAGATCAGCTGTGGTTGTTTTGCAGGGGAAAGCTGATGAGGCTGTAAATCAACCTGATTCCAGAGGCTGGGGCCCTGGAATTCCATACAGGCTTGAGCACACCCTGAGCAATTAACTTGTCAAGCTGCTCGTCTACCTTGGGTTTTAGGGCAAACGGGCCCCATCGTGGTTTCAGGTGGATTGGGGCAATGAGAGGATCCAGGCTGAATGAGATGGGAGTCCCAGTGTATTTCCCCAAGGTACCATCAAATACATCATGGAGTTCATTGAATAGGCAGCATTCCACATCTGGATCTGAGACGCTGTGGATGCCGGTTACCTCCAGCCCTAAGGACACGAACCAGTCCAGTCCCAGAAGACTGGGACAAGGTCCCTCAACAACGACAACTGGTGAATTCTTTAAAGACTACCTGGAGCTGGCCAATGCCTACATCTGGAATGCTGTTTCCTTCGTAGTCTCTCAGATGAATGTGGTGTGGGTCAAGCTGCCCCTTAGAGATCCTGGGAACCAGTCTTTTAATTGTGCTCCACAAGACGATCAACATAGCTGACCCCATGTCTATTTCCATGTCACAGGATGCCCCCATGTTCCACACCAAAGTGTGTAACTTGTGGGTTGATGGAATGTGGGCTCGGCCAATTGTAGTTGCTGCCACATAGCAGTCCTCATTGGTGAACATTGGTGGAACCTTTTTCTTTTCTTTTTCTTTTTTTTGGTGGTGTGGAGAAGGGGACATGTCCAATGGTTTGAATGATAGCCAGCCCTTTGCTAAGTGCCCCCTTTTTGAGCAGTGTTGGCAGATGATGTCTGAAGTGGCACCTTGATTGTGAGTGGTCACCGCCTCCCCCAGCACACACTGATTGGTCTTTTTGCATGTCTTTGAAACTTGCCGTGTGCTGGCTTCACTCGACATACCTCATCCTCCTCACTGCTGGTGGACTCTGAGCCACTGATGTTGTCATGGTGGACTCAGATTGGTTCCTTTAGCGTTGGTGGGTTGTTGGCCTTGTGGATCTCTTGCATGGAGTACTTGGCCATCTCTGCTGCCTGAGCCTCTTTGATGGCCTGCCTTAGAGTGAGGTCTGGTTTGGACAGGAGTCAATGCTGTAGTTTTTTGTCCTTCACCCTGCAAATGCTTCAATCTAGCAGAGCATCATCCAGATCCCTAAATTCACAGTGTAAGGCAGTCTTCCGTAGAGCTGTTACATGTACATTGACCGGTTCCCTTCTCAGCTTGATTCCAGTGATGAAATGCATGGCGGGAAGTGATTTTTGAGGGTTTTGGTGCATAGTGGGCTGGATTCAAGAATATGCCCAGATTCCTCAGTCTATCAGCCAGGTGGAGGGCAGTACCCCCCAAGCTGGAAGAGGACCACAGTACCCCTCCAGGGACCCTGCTCCCCAAAGAACAAAACATCAGTCTTCTCAGGGTTGAGTCTGAGCCTGTTAGTCCTGGTCCATTACAAGACCATGCCCAGGCAGTGGTCAAGGGTCTGCACAGCCTCCCTTGCAGAGGTTGAAAAGGAGAGATAGAGCTGTGTGTCATCAGCATACTGAAGACAGCAGACCGCATAACTCTGGATAACCTCTACCAGCAGCCTCATGTAGAACTTAAAGAGCATGGGGGAGAGTGAAAACCCCTGGGGCACCCCACAAGAGAGTGTCCATGGAGCCAAAAAATCCCCTCCCCAGTTCCATCCCATCCTCGTCACCAGTACTGTACTGAATAGTGGGAATGAAGGGGGGAGACAACCCAGAAAAATGATGAACAACTCTTTATTTGGGCGAAAACACACACAGCCAAACAGCCTAGCTGGGCTGCTTATGTAGCCAGCCCAGCTAGTGAAATACCAATCAGGATGCCGTATTTTCCCACCAAATATAGACCAGGTGGACCTGAGTGAAAAGTTCTACATATTTACAGTTAATACACAACAGCAGTGGTTTTCTTCAGGTGTTCTGAATTCCATCTATCCCACCAATGTAACCTCTGGCCAGCTCAACCTAGACCCTAAAACATCTGGAAGGAACCACATTGGGGGAAATCTGACTGGTAGATTTTCCCTTTGGGAAAATTGGCTGCAGTATATAAATATAAAAATAAATAAATAATAAATATAGAAATTTCTCCTTGACTCAAAGAGTAACTGGAGAAACCTGTTTTGCAAGGATGACCAATTTACTGGAAGTATTTTGTGAGATGTTTTCTAAAATACATAACCTCAGATTTTAGGGGAGGCAAATAATGCTGGTAGAAACCAAAGGTATCAATGCTAATTATAATTCCCCTTCCTCGCACAAAATCCAAACCCAACATTCCTGCCAATGAAGGTGAGCTAAAAATCTCCCAATCAAATTGCCTCCTTTGGCTGTGAATTACATTTCTCCTCTCCTCATTTCTCATTATATCTGTTTCAGATGCGTGCAAGTGCTTGGCATAAGAAATTAGACATTTAGATTTATCCTGATCTACTGGATGGATCAGGTTCAGGTCACGAAGTTGACTTTAGAAATTACTGTTTCCTTGTCTCTTGAATAAATCTGAGTGCCAGATACGCAGCTACCAAGACTTGGGCCTTGCAGAATATAATTCAGAGGAACTGATTTATTTCATCTGGACAGGTGGGGCCTCTAAAGGTTGGGAGAAGTTTTCTTTATTTTGTTTTTTGATTTCTTTAAAAAGGCCAGGATTTATGGCGAGCTTTGTGCGATGGTGAGCAAAAGAGCAGCAAAGGTTGGCTGGCCTGCTGAGATGCTGCCAGAGACACCTAAGTGGTCTCCAGGAATCTCGGCAGATGTGTGCATATATCGCTGAGGCCAAGTTTAAAATAGATTTCCCATTCACAGGTTTGACCCTGCTTTGAAGAATATCTTCTAATTGGGCCCTTCCTTCCCTACTCTCACTTTCAACCCACTGCTATTGACTTAATTCTCCTTTCTGGGAGTTCCACCTGTGGGACTCGCACGTGGCAGCCGCCTAAATTATGCTCACCAGGAGATAAGGCCAAGCTGGCAGGCTTCACGCTTAGGATCGTCCTTACTTCCTGCTATGTCTTCCTCCCACTTATGGTACTGTAACTAGTGATTGAGGCACATGAGACAAGAATCGCCCTCTCCCAGTCATTCTACCCTAAAGAAGAGTGTTCTTTCCCCTCAAAGAAAAAGGACTCCTACTCCCTCCAAAAGAATGATAATGTTGATGGATATTCAGTTGAGTATCAGGAAACACTTCTGACCTCCAGAGGTGGAGTGTACTCCAACACATCTGGAGGCCTTCATGAGAAATCTGGACCACCACCTGGCCGGTATCCTTTTATTTGGACTCCAGGATGGAGCAGGAGTTTGGACTTGATGGCCTTGTTGGCCCCTTCCAACTTCAGGATTCTATGTTTCAAGCCGCGGAGAAGCAAATGCTCCTGAGAATAACGTTTGGAACTACAAAACTGGAAGAAACCCCATGGCTCAACGAGTCCAGCACTTGGCAGGGAGATGCAGCCAGGAATGGAATTGATGGCATTTATTTATTTTCCTAGCATTAGGGATGGGCACAAAATGAAAAACAAAATCCTGTTTTGTCATTTTGTTACATAACGAAACAAAACAAAACGATGAAGCAGCAAAAATGATCACTTACCTTTGGGTGTTTTGCCGCCATCACTGGCAAGTGAGCTTGGGCCGCCGCCGCCACCACCAGAGTCACCGTGGCCACCGTTGGAGCCCCACCAGTCAGCTGAACAGGCAGGCCTAGGCCACCACCGCCAGATTCACGGCCACCCAGCTGGACAGGCCAGCCTAGACCTGCCACTGCAGCCAATGCTGGAGTCGCCACTGCAGTAGGAGAGGGCGAGCGGCCAGCGTGGGCTGCACTGCCGCCACCAGAGTTGCCGAGGCCGCCACCGGAGCCCCGCCATCCAGCTGGGCAGGCTGGCCTACACCCGGCCTGCCACCACCACCGCTGGAGCCTTTGGAGCCACTTCTGGACCCTTTGGATGGATCTGCCGCAAGGTAATGGAGCATTTCATTTTTGTTTTATTTGGTATGAATTTTTGTTGTAAAAATTTACAGGAGACTAAATTAAATGAAATGCGCCCCCCCCCAAAAAAAGAACAAAATTAAACAGCATTTTTCTGTTTCGTGTCCATCCCTATCTATCATCCACTAGTAAAGTCACCTCTAGATTCCAGTGCTGACTAGAGATGGGCACGAAACGAACATTTTTTTGTTTCTGTTATTCATTATTCGTTCCGTTACGTAACGAAACGACTAATGAAAATTGTGATGAAAATGGAACGAAATGAACAGAACCATGAAAATTGTGTTTGTTACGCTTCGTTTTCGGTACTGGCAACGTGCAATGAAATGAGCTATTTTAAATGTTAAAAAACGCCCTGGACATCCATAAAAACGTAATGATAATTATTTATACTGTCTGATAATACCTACCGGGGGGGGTCCTTAAAATGTGCATTTATGTCTTTTCTCAGATCGCTGTATTTTTTTCCTTTAAGGGGAGTTAGGGGACATCAACCCAAAATGGCTCCCAGATGCCTAATACTGATTTCTTGGGTATTAAAACGCCCTGGACATCCATAAAAATGCAGCGATAATGTGATAATTATTTGAAATTATTACCTACCAGGGGGTTGGGGGTCCTTAAAACGTTTGTTTTTGTCTTCTCCCATCGCGATGTATTTTCCTTCTCCCTTTAAGGAAGACACAAAATGGATTCCAGCCACAAGAAGGATGCAAGCCATGTGATGGGATCATGTTAATTCTTGGACAACTTCAACCAATAGCATGCCCAGGTTGCAGACTGGGCAGGTCTGGCAGCCACAGAGGGCATAAAAAGCTCTGGCAGCCCCCGTCCTCCTTGCAGTCTTCGGTGGGAGTTAGGGTGGGATTGCTGTCTCTGTGACTCTAGCTTCAGTTCTGCAGCCTCCCTGTGTGCGTGTGTGCATACCTCTCGGTGAGTACCCTTCCCTGCCCCGCAGTGCAGTCACTCTGCGGCTGCCTTGCACCCTGGGCAACGCCCACCGCTGCCTTTGCAGCCTCCCTGCGAACCTAGTCTATACTGTGTCTTTGCCAGCATCAATTTTAATTTAGTGTTTTCCCTCTGGTCTGGGGCGTTGGGGGACACCCACACACAGAAATGCTTTAAAAATCATGCAAATAGCTGGTAGAAATGAAAAACAAAAAAAGAAAAAAGAAAACAATTTTTTTCCAAAAAATTCATGAAAAACGGAAACGAAATGAAACGGACCTCTCAACAACAAACGACAAACAAAATGCCATTTTTTTTTTATTCGTGCCCATCTCTAGTGCTGACTACATTGGGCAAATCCTAGTTACTCCACTCAAGTTACACCTCTTCCCACTTAACACTTGCAAAAGCAAAGTCATTTTCCCCTAAACCAATTACTAGGATGTACATTACAAAATTGGGGAAAGAGCAACTCCAAATTCCATAATTTTCTTTTCTGGACATCCCATCTGCAGGACCCAGATCTTACAGCCACTTCAGTTGTGGTCGACTTCATGCTCAGGATATGCCTAATACCCTGTTTGAAAATAAGCTGTTATTTTGGCTTTCTCTCCAGGTGACCACAATTTGGATGTCTATGGGCGCTTTTAAACGACCCCTAAGATCCGCTGGCAACTTAAATTCGGACCAGAGATCTTAGGGGTTTGCTTCTCTTCCTGTGTTCCCACCCCTCCACACTCCCTTGCTCCTGTCTGTGTGAGGGGAGGGGGAAAGGGAGAAAAGAATGCAGGCTCACCTCTGCTCTGCCTTCCGGAGCTGCCCCGGGAAGCATTCCAGTCTCTTAAAGGGGCGGGGGGCAAAAACAAACAAACAAAAAAACAGAAGGCGAGGACAGCAATCCACATCAGAATTTTTTCACCTTTGGAGACCAGGTACTTGGAAAATGCGCTGGGACGCGCTTAGCTGGGCGTGGTCGTACTTAATTTTTTTGATAGTCTGGAGCTGGTGGGAAAACAATTTTAAGCTCCGCATCTGGGAGCCCTTTGCCTCAGATTTTAGGGGTCGTGTAAACGCGCCCTATAAGGTCTGCTTCCTGGAAGTCTGAGGGCAAATTGTGGGATTTGTAGTCTAAAAATTCAAGATGTCCTTCTTGCCTTTTCTCCATGTCAACATGAGAAAGATTATTGTGTGGACCCAACTTGAAACATATATCAAAATCAGGGTGGGAAGAATACTCAAGAAGTTCTAACATCAGTGCAAAACAAAAAGAAACAAATAAACAAAAACCCTCACTGAAAATTCTACCACATGAGAGAAATTTCCCAGCTTCCTGCAAAATTGAGGGAGTCACCGGCTCATCCTTTCATATTGTTTTCTCATTCAATTATCTAGGGTTTTTTGTTTTTGTTTTTAATAGATTCTGTGCCACTCAAAGCCCTTTAACACTGGGAAGATGGCTGCATCTCTCTGTGGGTGTTGTGTCGGTATAGTAGTGACCAACTCTTCGTGACTCCATGTCCATGGAGTTTTCTTGACAGGAATACTGGAGTGGTTTTGCCAGTTCCTACTCCAGGCGCCTACAGCAACCTGGTATTCCCTGGTGGTCGCCCATCCAAGTACTAACCAGGGCCGAGCCTGCTTAGCTTCCAAAATCAGGCGAAATCGGATGTACTTAGGGCATCTAGGCAGCAAGGCTGCATATGCAGGAGTTACAAAAATTCCATGCAGATTGGTGCTTTGCCCAGACCAAAAGGAAAGTTGACTGTGAACCCTCTGAGAAATACCACGGGTTTCTTTAAAAGATGCACACATCCCACTGGGACATCTCACTGCCGGGGGAAAAGAGAGAGATTATTCCCCCTTTCATTATTTCATCCAGAGGAAGATTGTGAAGGTTGAAATTCTTGCCACATGTCTTTGGGAGCAGGAAGAGACCATGAAGAAAATAAAAAGTGCAATTGCAAAACAATTCCGAATAAAGAAAAACAAGGCATTTATTATCTGAAGCAACCCATATGTCAGTGCTTTGCCAACTTTGGGTCACCAAATGTCCTTGGACTACAACTCCCAGAAATCCTGGCCAGCACAACGAACAGTGAAGGTTTCTGGGAGTTTTAGTCCAATAGCCTCTGTGGATCAAGTTTGGAAACTATTGCTATATATGGAAGAAATGAATCCCACTGCTACTTGTGACTAAGGTGGCTGCTTATTTTTGGAAGGAATCCTGTTGCGTTGTTTATGCGAGAGGCGTAACTTTTGGAAGTGAATACCGCCAGGTTAAGAAACCTCCGTAGGCAGTATCGGCTGTATTCATAAAACCCAGCCTGTAAGAGAGAATGTCCATAGAGGTTTCTTTTTTTTTTTTTCAGTTTTTTTATTATTCAGTCATCATAACATCACATTTATCAGTTAATTTCTAATTTCACTATATTGTCTGGGTGTACTTTGTATTAATTACATGATTTCTCAATACCATTATTCCGTCTCTCAAACCAATCCTCTATTCCATGTCAAATAGTACTCGGAATCCTCTTTTTCTTTAATTCTCAATGTCATCATGTCCATCTCAGCACAATCTAATTTTTTTGTACAATTACTTCCTCTTAAGATATGTTTTCACTTTTCCACATTTGGGCCCAAACTATTCAAAAGGCAGTCAGGATATGTAATATGTCTATCCTGTGTACTGACATTTTCTGGCATAATACCCAGTAAAAACATTTCTGCCTTAAATTCTATATGCAGCTGTATATATTTTAACCCAATATTTCTTTGCTCTCACCGCCATGCATAATAAAAAGCCCCATCATTAGAAATAGGCATGAAACAAATTTTTACTTTGTTTTGTTATTTGTTATTCATTTTGTTAGCTAACAAAATAAATAACGAACCAACCCATCAAAGAAAAATGAAATGAAACGAAATGGACATTTCCATTTTGTTCAGTTCATTTTTCGTTCCTGGCACTTACCTTGTCCCAATGAGTGGAGTCCTCCAGGAGTTCCCCTTCTCTTCTGCTGGAACTCCTACCCCTGGGTGCTAGGAAGCAAGCGCCATTCAGCTGTGGGGTGGGGGAGCCTCAACACTGGGTACTTTAAAACAAACAAACAAACAAACAAAAAGTGCCGACCCGGCCCAGGACCCGCATGGTCGGCACAATAAATTAAAGGGAATAAAATAAAATAAAAAGAGTACTGACCCGGCCCCGGGGGCTGCGTGGTCGGCCCTGGAAAATGTAAATAATAATAATAATAATAATAATAATAATAATAATAATAATAATAATAATAATAATAATAATAATAATAATAATAATAATAATTTTAAAATGGCACCCGCAAATGGGGTGCGGGGAAGTGAGAGGCACTGGCTCCAAACAAAACAAACAAGTGCTGACCCGGCCGAGGAGCCGCATGGTCGACACAGTAAATTAAAGAAAAAATAAATAAAATAAAAACAGCACCAACCCGGCCCCAGGGACCGTGTGGTCAGCGCTAGTAAATGTAAAAAAAAAAAAAATTAAATGGCACCCGCAAACAAGGCACAGGGAAGTGAGTCAGCTGTGGGGGGCAAAAGCCCCCAGCATCAGGGATTTTTCAAAAAAAATTAAATTAATTAATTTTAAAAAAATAAAATGTGCGTGGGAAAGCAAGTGCCTCTCAGCTGTGGGAAAAATGCCCAAACATTGGGGACTTTTTTTAAAAAAATCAATTTTTTTTTAAAAAGTGCTGACCCAGCCTGGGAGCCACATGGTCAGCACTGGAAAATGTCAATTAAAAAAAATGGCACCCGCAAATGGGGTGTGGGGTAGCAAGATGCACTGGCTCCAAGCCAGGGCCTCTCAGCTGTGGGGGGGGGGGGGAAGCCCTGGGAAAAATAAAAATAAAAAATGCTGACCCAGCATGGGAGCGGCACATAAACAAAAAGTAAAAAAAGAAAAAATGAAACAAATGAAATACAAAACCATTTTAAAAAAAAATCATTTTGTATTAATGAAACGAAATGGGGGGAGGAAAAGAATAACAAAATGAAATGCCATTTTGGCATTTAGTGCCCATCTCTATCCATCATGGTTTTTATATTTCCAACATTTGTTAGACAATTTTGTAAACATTTTTGCTGATCTATCTGTGAAGATTCTCAGTCATCCTGGTGAGTTTATCTGGAGGTTGAGTCATGCTAACTGCACTTCTTCCCTCAAGGAAAAGAAGTCTAGTTGCCATGACTCAACTTCCAGATTTTGCTAATCTAGTTGGTGGCAAGGGCCAACAATAAAACACCCCATAAGATTTCTCTAGCTCAATTGTATAACCAAAGTTCTTGGCCCAACATATCATTTTTTTCTTTTAGAAAGGCCCTCAAAGGCCTCAGAAATGATTTTCGGCGATCCAGAAGTCACTTCCGGTTTACCAGCAGTCACTTCCGGTTCGCAGGGAGGCCCTTCAGAGTATGGGAGGCCTGAAACAGGCCTTTTCTCCCTTACCCCTGGGGGCCTTTTTTCATATATTGCGGTCCCGCGATATAGCGGGACTGAAGTATATGAACTGCAAAAGGGCGGGGGACCACTGTATAAAATAATTGAATAATTGAATAAATTATTATAATGTATTGAATGTAAATTATATTTCATTATTATAATTATAATTGAATACAATAATTTTTTTCAATTCTTCATAGTGTTTTCTTCCTAGTTTGATTGGGATTGTTTGGAAGAGAAAAGGGATTTGGGGCAATATATTCATTTTTATTAGTTGCAATCCTTCCCATGAATGATAGTTATCTATTCTATAGAGGTTTCTTAACTGGAAACAGTTTGCCTCCAAAAGTTAGGCCTTTTGCATAAAATGCACACAAGGATTCCAGCCGTTGAATACTAAACTGACAAAGTGCAGAAATCCCATTGATTTAATAGGGCTAATCTAGTTGGGATTAAGAAATGGGCCAAGACGTTTTAGGTTTTCCTTCCAATTATCTGGAGTGTCCGCAGTCTTTTTGCTTCTCCATGTCCCAGTTTTAGATAGTAGCCGCTCCTGCCTGTGTGTGTACAGGCTTCTGGAAACATTTTCATCATCCCAAAGGTTGTGGCTTATCTAAATTAAAAAGCCTTGCCCCGCATCGCTGAAACTTCTTGCTGTGATCACACTGACTCATGATTTTTCCAACTGGGGCAAAGGTTACTAGCTGTTGCTTTCTTAAGATACTTCCTGCAGCTTTCAGGGCGTTTCAGAACGCCGATCCTAAATTGCTTTGCTGGACCTGCAAGTGATATCCTGCTTAAGATAATAGCTTTTGCTCATCATTCCTCTTTGTTGGTGACAACCTTCCTAAAATAAGCATGGGCGACAGAACTAAAGAATCATAGAATCATAGAATAATGAAGTTGGAAGGGGCCTATCAAGCCATCAAGCTCCACACAGGAATACAAAGCAAAGTTTATCTGCCAGGTGGTTGCCCAAATTTCTTTTGAATGCCCCCAATGTTGGACCACAAACCACCTCTGGAGATCATTGGCTCCACTGCTGTACTGCTCTAAGAGCCCCCCACCCAAATTCATTCTAAATCTGGTTTCCTGTAGCTTGAACCCAATATTATGTGTCCTGGATTCTAGGATGATCAAGAACAGATCCTGCCCTTACTCTGTAGGAGAACCTTTCAAGTTCTTTCATGACTAGGATCGTATCTCCCCGCAAGTCTTCTTGTCTAAAGGGCCAACATGTCCAGTTCCTTCAGCCTGTTCTCCTCCTAGGGTTTGGTTTCCAGACCTTGAATCACCCTCGTTGCCTTCCCCTGAACTTGCTCCAATTTGTCAGCACCCTTCTTGGAATGTGGTGTCCAGAACTGGACAGAGGACTCCAGGCGAGGCCTCATCAATGGTGAATAGAGGGGAACTAGCACCTCATGAGTTTTGAAGACTCAAATCAGTCAATGCATCCCAAAATTGCATTGGCCTTTTTTGCAGCCACAATGCACTGAGAGAACACATACATTTTCCCTCCACTGAGCATCTGATACATCCAGTGAAGCATGCTCTCCACTAAGCTTTATGTCACAACAGCTTTGGGGGCTGTTCGGTTTTCCCTCAAGCATTTCTGAGATTCCCTGAGCACATCCGATCTCGACTGATTTTGGAAGCTAAGCAGGGCCGGGCCTGGGAAGTAAACCACCAGGAAATAGCAGGTGCTGTAGGCGCCTGGAGTAGGAACTGGCAAGCCACTGCCAGTATTCCTGCCAAGAAAACTCCATGGACATGGAGTCACGAAGAGTCGGTCACGACTGTATGACAAAAACAACCAAATCAAGGTCTTCCCATCCAAATGGGGGGATCTCTTTTTTTGCCATTTGTTGTTTCATTGGGTATAGAGAAGCCTTCCAGCAATCCAAAATGATTCATTCCAGAGATAACCTTGCAACCTGTCTGGAGACCAGACTCCCCAGCTATGCCAGTGACTACTACCTGAATTAGACATGGAAACCAGGCACGCAGCAATTCCTTTCAGATAAGACAGGCATGTCCAAACTTTGGCCCTCCAGATGTTTTGGACCACAACTCCCACAGTCCTTTGCCATTGGAAATGCAGGCTTGGAATTATGGGAGGTGTGGTCCAAAACATCAGGAGGGCTGATGTTTGGACATGCCTGAGATAAGGACATAAGAACAGCTTTGCCAGGACATGCCACAGCCCATCCAGTCCAGCATTCTGTCTCACACAGTGGCTCACCATTTGCTTCAGGGTATAAGCACCTCCAATCTCGCCTGATTTCTGAAGCTAAGCAGGGTCGGCTCTGGTTAGTACTTGGATGGGAGACCACCAGGGAATACCAGGTGCTGTAGGCGCCTGGAGCAGGAACTGGCAAGCCACTCCAGTATTCCTTGCCAAGGAAACTCCATGGACATGGGGTCACGAAGAGTCGGTCACGACTGTAACGACACAACACACACACATTCCCAAGTAGATGTCTGCACCTGCTTAACGATTCCGCGCAAATGACATGGAGAGATATCCTGCCTATCTCTCCAACCCAGAGGTTGTCCTTAGGCATCCATCATGATAGCCATTGATACGCCTGTTCTCCATGAATGTGTCCAATTCTTTCTTAAAGCTGTCAAGGCTGACAGCTCTCACCATTTCTTCTGGCAGGGTGTTCCACAGACCAGTGATCCTCTGGGTGAAAAAAGTACTTTCTCTTATTTGTTTGAGACTGGTACAGAGCCAGAAGTACACCCAGTGGGATCCCACACACAATCTCGCCTAAACAAATGCTTCTGCCCCGCATGCTCCTTGACGATGGTCTAATAAGTCCCCAGAGGGTCTTTCCGGACGTACTGTCTGATCAGCTGCTGTCTTTGTCCGAGCGTCTCTCTGGAGCATTGTTTAAAAATCTGGTTTATTGCATGTGTGTTGTTTTTTTAAAAACACACACACACACACTCTCTCTCTCTCTCTTTCTCTCTCTCTCTCTCTCTCTCACACACACACACACACACACACAGAGAGAGAGAGAGAGAGAGAGCCTCACAAAATAGTTTTTCATCTTTCAAAGACAGGAGGAAATTTCAAAAAAGAAAAAGAAAAAAGATCAACTCAATCCAGTTGGTTTCCTGGCAGTTTCAGGTGAGGGTAAAAGATAAAGCAAAAAGCTGGTTGGGTAAAGAGTGGAAGTGTTAATACACAACCCGAGCGAGATGGACATGGTGGAGAGAATGACTTCCTGGCAATGACAGGGAACTTGATAACTCCCCCAGCAGGGACTCCAAGCAAAGTGGGGCACCTCCGTTCCGAGCACGCCCCAGAAGCAGCACCCTGCTTGTTCCCATTTTCACTCTGGCCAGCCGAGGAGCTGAAAATAATTTCATTGAGGCAGAGAGAGTGAAGAGGATGGCGTAGCTGAGTTCAAGATGTTTTGGTTTTGAGACAGTGCCTTGGATTCCCCTCCTCGAGTCCCAGAAAAAGGGGGAAATTTGAGTTATTTTATTTTCATCTTTCATACACAATGTGAGAGGCAGTGTGGTGGAGTGGGTAGAGTGGGTAGAGTGCCAGAGGAGGACTAGGGTTTCTGGGTTTTAAATTCCTGCTTCCCTCTGGAAACTCGGACAGGGTTGGCACCGGTGCTCGTCTGTATGAATGAAGAAATCCTAGCAGAGTATGTGAGAAGCAACATGGCGGACCATAACATCCCATTAAAACTGGAGTGGGATTCCCCTACTCTTTGCCTCTAGGAAGAAAAGAAGACAGCCAGTTTCTTCATATCAGGGGCGGTGTGTGTGTGTGTGTGTGTGTGTGTGTGTGTGTGTGTGTGTGTGTGTGTGTGTGTG
>JAHTLZ010000089.1:3986832-3999673 GCA_023846285.1 Phrynocephalus versicolor | reverse complement strand
GTGTGTGTGTGTGTGTGTGTGTGTGTGTGTGTGTGTGTGTGTGTGTGAGAGAGAGAGAGAGAGAGAGAGAGAGAGAGAGAGAGTGAGTGAGTGAGTGAGGGAAATTATTGGGAATTAGTATCCCAGAAAATGTATGACATTTTGGACTACAAATCCAAGAATGCTAGCTGGAGGGGGGTGGGAATCCCTAGCCCTGGCAGTATTTGAACCATGTAGACCAGTGGCTCCCAAATGTAGGATACTAGATGTCCTCTGACTAAGGCTACCAGGATCCTAGCTGGCATCGCTTAGTGGTGAAGGAGGCATCTGTGAGTTGTAGTCCAAAAGCATCTGAGGACTTCAGGTGGTGAACCACTGTGGTACAGTAAAGAACTAAATGTCCTGAGGCCCAAAACGTCAACCTTTTTCCTTGCTAATGCATGAGCCGGGCCTGGAGCATCATGTTGTTTTTGCTTCTTGTTCCTTGGTGGGCCTTAGAAAAAAAGTATTCCTGCTAGTATTTGGTCAAAATCTGTCTCTCTCTGATGTTTTAAATAATTTCATCTCTTAGCCTTATTCAATGTAATGCAAGCTTATACCTAATCTTTGCCTCTTGTTTTATCAGCTAGGCACACTCTTCTACCTGAAGCTTCTCATTTCCCCTTCTGCTTATTATTTCCTGGCGAAATCTCTTCTCCCCCGGTTTACCATTCCTTGCCTTGCAAAATAGTCCATGATTAAAGTGAGGTTACCAAATGAGAGGTGGGGGAAGGAGAAGAAAATAAATCATATGTTGCAACTGCAAGAGGGAAGAAAGTGACAAAACCAGCAGCATGTCAGGAGGTAAAGAATATTAGGATTTTTATTGGACTACCATACGGTTGGGTCTATAAACTGTCATTTCCTGGAAATGTAATCTCTCAGCCCCTCGGCACCGGGAATGGCCAACTGGTGATCGCTGAATGACTTGCTGACTTTAATTAATCTTAAGTGGAAAGAAACCTACAGCTCTTTCTCTGGACAGCTGGTGTACAGGCATGTGAGGGAGTTTTGTGTATGAAAGATGAAAATTATAATTAAAATAACTCCAATTAATTTGAGAGCGTACTGCTGCCGCATTCTCAGTTTGCGGGAGAGGAAGGCGATGGGTCGGTTCACCTGGAAGCCAGCACTTTGTCTCTAATCAGTGGGAAAGCTGGTGGCACCGATGGCTGCAGGTGCACAATGGGTTTTACTCCGAACTGGGTGAGCCTCCAAGGTTATGAATCTCTTTGGAGGAGCAGCCTGTGCCTTGCCTGTCACCAGCATGGAGGCGGTGGCACCAAAAGGAATGGGTGGACTCTAGTTTCAATCCCAAACTTTACATGAGCCCTCCAAGGTCCTGGACCTATTTGGAAGATGGGGTTCAGCTCTTGAATCACTCTCATAAAGGTGAGACCAAAACCTGGAGTGGATATCCAGGCCAATATCCAGGGGCGATATTGGCCCTACCTCCCGTAACTGTCTGCAGCATAGGGTCTTGGGTCTGGAGGCAATCTGTTTGCCACTATCTCATGGGGTGGTCTGGTTCTCCTTGGCTGGTTCGAGATGCTAGCCTGGGTACCATTTTGAATCTTCCACAGGGCTCCTAACTTAGAATCCCATTGGGGCACTGATGATGCCAAGATGGTGCCCTGGCCCCACCAACAACCGCCATGGAACATTCTGGAAAGTGGCCTTCATTCTCAGTGAGGCGATGAGAGAAAGGGAGGGAGAGGGGTCTCTAAGAAACAGCCTTTTGGATGAATTCGGCTCAACCAAGAACAATGAAAACGCTGAAAATGCACGCATTCATAATGGGAGGGGTGTGTGTGTGTGTGTGTGAGAGAGAGAGAGAGAGAGAGAGCGTGTGCGTGCGCGTGTGCAGAATAGAGCTCTTGCCTGCATTGGCCTACTTGTTATTGCACTCCCAGCCAAATGAATTACATAACCACATGAAGTCAATGGCAGATGAGAACAAAACGGCACTGTTTGATCTGGGTTCACAACATCCTCCCTCTCCGTCTGTTAGCACAAGCTAATGAAGGCCGACAGTCCCAGAGACATGAAGAGGAGGGCTTCGCACAGCTGAGATACCAAGACCACCCCAGGTCTGCCGAGTGACGCAGCCCCTCCTGGAAGTCTAGAATTGATGGCTTCGGAACTAGAAGGAGAAAAGATTGGTTCTTAATCCTCTGGAAACATTCCCTTTTTTAAAGGCTTCTGACACACTTTCATTCTGCTTTTGGGTACAGCCCTGACAAGGTGTTTCGTTTAATTTCCATACAGCAGTGTTGGCAAACCTATGGCATGGGTGCCAAAGGTGGCCCTTGGAAACCTTTCTGTGGACACCCGACATCGCCCCCTTCACAACCACCTGTATTCAGGTTAAATGGCTGTACTGGCACTTTGTGAAAAATTAGTGGGTTTTGAATCGCAGTTTGGGCACTCGGTCTCTAAAAGGTTCACCATTACTGCCATACAGCATCCCCTTGCCAATAAAGGTAGCAAATATATTGAATTGGCTGTATCTGCTTTCCCATCCCTAATTGGCTAGGACGAGCCCTGTAACTATCCCTGATTGGCTAGCAGGATCCAGCTGACTAACCCTGATTGGCCAGGATCACCCTTGCAACTTTCTTTCTTTCAGCAGACCTGATGGGCTATGTAGCACCTGGGTTCCATGACTTCTGTGGTTGCTCTTAAGGATTGCCTTGGGGGCTCTGGTAGTTGCGAACTCCCAACTTCCACTGATCTGAATGAACTTCGCCTCCAGAACAAGTACAGTGTGTAGGAACTTACCTTGCTTCCATCCTTTTCATAATATTCCAACACACTTCTCACTTTCCAAAGCACTACCTTATCTTTAAATAGGCACATTCTTCAAACAGAAAAATTCTGAAGTGTCTGTTAAGAGATAAAACACATTTTAATATTATTAAACAGTCTTTTGATTGCCGAGTTTCAAAACCAAAACCAGAAACAGAGTTGGGCGGACTTTAAAAATGCCTTTAATCTTATTTTCATTCTTATTCTGATTTTCAAAACAACAGTAACAACAGGCAGGATACAAAGCCATCAGTGATGGAACCAATTGATAGCCGCACTGATGGGGTTTTCAAGGTGAGATATTTAAGGAGTGGTTTTACCAACGCCACACCCCCAGTGAGTGGCTGGGGTCCAAGGCTATCGCAAATGGCAGCCCAAGGGTTACCCACAGCTGGGAATCTGTGCACTACTCTGCACAAAGCTATCTTACCCTAAACATTGCCTGAAGATGCATCGTGCATGGGGTACATGCCACCATCCCACTCTGTAATGCCATCACATCACATGAAGTCATGTCGTAAAGATGTAGATGTACTTGGAGGGCCAATATATCATTGAAACTTCTCCTCCACTACGCAATGTGTGTGTTCCCGTTGGATCGTGGCCTTGTCAGGTGAAGCCAATATCTTGTTGTGATAGAATATGCTTTGCAAACATTATAACCAGGGCCCATGATTTCATTACAACAATGTTTCCCAATAGGGATTGGCTTTCATTTCAGAGCCAGTAGGTTACGAAATGAACCACGTGAGCCAGGTGGTCCTTGGAACCGGCTGATGTACACAGATCCATTTGCTTTACCTTTCACTGTTTCGTGCAGGGTTAAAATCCAATGAGGAAGCATGCTGCGAAGTCATCTGTGCTAGATCAGTGAAGCTGGCCAATCAGGGGCTGAGCAGGGACAGGCATCATCCTGCCTCCCTCTCTTATTGGCCAGCCGCACGAGGCAGGAAAGATGATGTTGCAGCATGCTTCCTTGTTGGATTTTAACCCTGAGCAAGACAGAGAAAGGTAAAGCAATTGGATCTGTGTGCATCAGCTGATTCCAAGGACCACCTGGGCCCGCATGGTTCGTTTCTTAAGCTACTGGTTCTGAAACGAAATGCCCATCCCTAGTTTCCAACCTTAGGCCTCCAGATGTCTTGGGATTAAAACTCGCAACAGCTTTGACCATTAGCTCTGCTGGCCAGGATATCTGGGAGTTCAAGAACAGCTACAGACCCAACAGCGGCATAGCAAGGTGTTGGGGTGCCTGGGTACAAAGTTGTTTTTGTGCCCCTCCAGCCCTCCCCAACCCCACCACATCCACCCAACGGGGGGGGGGGAATCCTGCGAGCATGGGGCAAGCAAGTGCGCAGGCGGGTGCATGGGTGGGCATTTGTGTGCATGCATGCACGCACAGTAAAGCAAGGTAAGGAAGAGTTGGAAGGGGAGGGGGAGGGGAACCGCAGTTGACCGCCTGCATGCCTGCTTGCTTTGCCACTGTGCTCGCCTGCCTGCCTGCCTGCCTACCTGCTTTGCTGCTCACCTGGCGCGCGTCGGCAGAGGAGGCGGCTGCGACGGAGGGTGTCCCATCGCCAAGCCTGAGGACTGCTGGTGGGAGGATGCAGGGCTTCCTCCTCCACCACCCCCTCCAGGAGCCCCCAGATTGCTGCACCTGGGGCAGATATACCCTTCTGCCGCCCCCCGCCTGCCATAATGCCCCTGGGACCCAAGTCTTGGAATCACTAAGTTTATAAGAGAAAGAGGGAAGGAAAAGAGGAAATAACGGCAAATGGGGAGGGAGAGATTTGGTATTATCTTTGTGGCAATTTATCAGGATTTATGATCCAACTACTCCAGTAAGGTATTATTGATCCATCAGCTATTCAAAGTCCACAGCATTGTATGTGCAGATATTTATGGTTTTTAATTACCATAAACTAGCATGGATCTGTTTTAATAAGGTATTTTCAATTGAAGTGTTGCAAATGGAAAAGTGATTGAAATTCCACGAGCGCTTGAGGAGACTGACGCTGAGAGATCTCATAGGAAAATCAGCTTGCTACTTAGACCTAAACTGACAATGGACCTGATTTGGGGAGAGGGTCAGTTTACCTAATCAGGTTCTGAAGGAAGTAACTTTACTCTAGGCTGGGAACGTGGTAGGGTTGAAGGAGAGTCCTTATCACCTGAGATGCTGCTCACCATCCCTACATCTGTAGGGCCTGCCGGTGGCAGATAGTTCCTTTCTGTGCCAGGAACAGTTCTGATATGGCCCTCCGCAGAGGCAGGCAATACCCTGGACTTCCAGAAAGCTGAACCAATGGATCCTAGAGAAAAATCAAGCTGGAACTATTCCTGGAGGCAAAATCAATGTTGAAATGGAGGCTGTGCTACCTTGGGCACATCCCGAGAAGGCATGATTATCTGGAAAACACCATCTTGCTGGAAGGGAGCAGGAAAAAAAGGAAGACCTAATACGGGATGGATTGACTCCCCAAAAGGAAACCAAGAGGTCAGCAAGGCTCTTGAGGCAAAGACATACTGGAGATCACTCATTCATTGTGTCGACTTAAATTGGAAGCAACTTGACAGCGCATATCATCATCATCATCATCATCACCACCACCACCACCACCACCACCACCACCACCACCACCACCATCATCATCATCATCATCATCAACAACAACAACAACAACAACAACAACATTTCATGCTGCTTTATTTTGTTTTTCAGAATTTGCAAATCAGGTGTCCAGGACAGAAAGAATGTGGACCACCATCTTGTCCCATTTTTCAGGTTAGAGTAGATCCATGGATTCAACCGTGGGATGGTTTACCTCAGTGGACTCAAACTCCCAGAAGCCTTTAGCTCTAGCTGTGCTGGCCAGGATTTCTGGGAGCTGTAGTCCAAGGACATTTCGGGACCTCAAGGTGGGAAGCTCTGATGTTGGCCCATGTCAGGGCATCAGTGGGTCTACTCTGATGGCCTTCTATGCACTTCTCCAACCATGATTTACGACTGAGTCAGGTTTCATCTATCTCTTTCCATCTTGATTTGTCTTTTTCGACACCCAAGGACACTGTGTGTCCGCATAATGAGACTTCTCTACCCATTCCTCTCCTCCCTCCCTTTCCCCTCCGACACACTCCTTCTCGCATGGATACAAAAAGTGTGTGTAGCCATGTGTAGCTCTGTTAACACTACATTACGGAAACCAATCCCAAGAAGCTTGTTACAGAGGCACACTCCAGTGGCTCCAGCACATCTTCATATTGATTTGCATTTGTGCTATTCTCTGTAAACAAGGCAGTTAGCAGAATATAAATAATCATAACCAGGAATGAAGTTCTGCACCTTGTCCTTGCGGGGTGGGGGAGGAACTGTTGTTCCCCAGCCAGCCACCCGCCTACCTGACTTCCTACTCCTCCTGCCTGGTATGAGATTGTTTTTATAAAAAATGTTTTTCTCCTAATCGTTGCTTCTTTCAAAATGCTAAAGTAACTAGAAGTAACTATTTTAGTTACATTCCAGAAGTTACCCTGAAAAGTTACTTTTTAAAAATGCACACTATGGTGAGTGCTCAGTTCTGTAACTGCAACCAATTACTTTTAAAACACACATACAAACACAACTTCCCATGTGTTGTTGTTGACACGCAAGAGAAGAAATTAAAAGCATTGGCATATCTGTTGGGAAGGTGGCATTAATCTTCCACCTTTTTTTAGTGCTTTCATTACTTTTTGTACCAAACATGCACAATTAACTATCTCATCACTAATTATGCCCAATTATTTTAGCTGAGATTTCCATTCTCTTTTATTAGATCTGCTGTGGTAAGGGGAAAAAAATAGGAATTGACACTGTCAGCAATTGTCTTTTTATTATTTATTATTTACATTATAAAGTATGACTTGCTTCCTATGTCGGGGAAACCTCTCATACTGTTGGTGTGGTTCTTTTTAAATTATTGGATTCTTTTTTTAAAAAGGATTTTATTATTATTTAAAGAAAGCCCTGTGGTTGCTTAAATCATAATTCAAACTAAATGATCCTTCAAAAACAGGAAAAGGAAGGAACGATTCAAACAAAGCTAATTAACTGCCAGGGGTTCTACATAAGCTGAGTCAACTGTTGTTACAGCCTGCACAGAAACATGTAATAATGATGATGATGATGATGATGATGATGATGATGATGATGTGCTGTTGTCAATTATAACATAGGGCCTTTTAATGTCACGATTAAGGTTAAAAATAGACTTATTAGGCTTGATCTGTCTGCATTCCTTTCCCTCCCTCTAATGGCCTCTGGATATTTTAAATCACAACCCATTGTCCCCTTGAATCACTGGTATTTTGGGGATGATGGGATTTGCAGTCATGCCAAGGAAAGGAATGATGGGTTTCTTAGTCATGCCGAACTGCCGAAAGGGGCTCAATTGAATGTTGACTGGATGGCCCTTGAGGTCTCTTCCAACTCTATGATTCTATGACTTCATCTGGAGAAACAAGGGTTTATATATCAGCATTTGTACAGCTCCGGTGGGTGATTGTTGGAAATCCCAGAACACGGCTTGGTGGAGATAGTGGCCCAGATCCTGTAGCTGACAAGGCCTCTTCTTCAGTATGCAGGCGGAGGAGCCTGTGTAGCAGAACTTCACCAGGGGTTACAAAAGGAACTTGCAGAAACAAACCATAGGGGGTATGTAATCCCACTATCCAAATCTCTGCCCAGTTTTCAGGTCTCCAACCGTGAAGGAGGCAGCCAGACCAATGAATCCAATCCAACAAACAAGCCCTTCCTCCAAATGGTAAGTCTGACCCCCCCAGGCTCATTATTTTCCCTTCTCTCCCTCAACTTCTTTCACATTCACTCTATCCCCTGTTCAGTTTTTCCTTTTTTTAAAAAAAAAATTTTTTTTAAAGGAGTCTTGGATCGGGTTCAACATCAGATGATGATTAGTCTTCAGAAATCAATTTTTATGTTTACCAGGGCCATAAAAAAACCAATGCATCCCTCCACTTATCAAATCAGATTAGAATCCAAAAGACTGTCATCTTGTCGGACATGGACTCCTAGATGGGGCCACAAATCAATAAAAGTCATTCTCAAGCCAAGCGCTTCATCTTCCTTGCTCGCTATTTTTCATCCCTTTCTTCCCCTCATCTCCCCTCCAAGAATCTATATGGGTTACATCTCCATCTCTTGTGTCTTCCCATCCAGAAATGTGTCCATTTTGAGTGGGTGTAAAGTAGTGGTGAACCTTAGAGATTAGCAGAAAGAGTTGGCAAGGTTCCTTCAAAGCTACAAAGTCTTGGCCATCAGTTTTACAAACCGGGGCATGTTTACAATCCCATGGGCAACGTAGACATGCCATTCAGGTTTTCATAGAATCATAGACTTGGGAGAGACCTCAGGGACCATCCAGTCCAACCCCCTGCCATCCAGAAGCCCCTATCACAGTACCCGCGACAGATGGCCATCCAGTCTTTGCTTTAAAACTTCCAAAGAAGGAGACTCCACCAGCCTCCTTTGGGGTAGCATATTCCACTGATGAACAACTCTAACTGTCAGGAAGTTCTTCCTAATGTTCAAATGGAAGCTCTTTTCCTGTAGTTTGAAACCATTGCCCCAAGCCCTAGTCTCTGAAGCCATGGAAAACAAACCTTTTCCCTCTTCAATATGACATCCTTTCAAATATTTAAACATAGCTATCATATCCCCTCTCAGCCTACTTTTTGAAAGGCGAAACATTCCCAGCTTTATAAGCCACTCCTTGTAAGACATTTCTTCCAGACACTCAACCATCTTGGTCGCCCTCCTCTGTACTCGCTCAAGGTTGTCAACATCATTTTTAAATTGAGGTGCACAGAACTGGACACAGGTCTCCAGGTGGGGTCTGACCAGAGCAGAATAGAGTGGTACCATCACTTCCCTTGATCTAGACACTATGCTTCTGTTGATGCAACCAAGAATCGCACTGGCTTTCTTGGCTGACGCATCACACTGCTGACTCATGTTCAATTTGTGGTCCACCAAGACTCCCAGATCCCTTTCACATGTACTATTAGAGATGGGCACGACTCAGTGAAATTTTTGTTTTCGTTTTTGTTTTTCGTTTCCGTTATGCAACCAAAACGGAAACGAAAATTTTCCAGAAAACAAAATGAAAACGAAAACGAAATGAAAATTTTTGCCCTGTTTTTCGTTTTCGTTATGGCAGGCACACCCCAACGAAAAAAATGCTAACGAAAACGGAAAATTTTCGTTTTCGTTTTGTTTTTTCCATTTCGTTTTGTAACAAAAACGAAAACGAAAAATGTGCAAAAAAACCCGAAAAACGAAAACGAACCGAAACAGACCCCAAAACGACAAACGAAAAACGAAAAATTATTTTTTTGAGTCGTGCCCATCTCTATGTACTATTCTTCAGCCAGGTGTCTCCCATCCTATATCAAGTCAAGTCAAGTTTATTGCGGTCTATATCTATGCAGTTCATTTTTCTGCCTACATGTAGCACCCTACATTTCTCTCTGTTGAAACTCATTATATTTGCTTCAGCCCAGCACTCTAATCTGTCAAAGGATTTTTTTTTTTGTATTCCAAATCCCATAATCCTCTGAGAATTCTGGAAGCTTTAGCCAACACACCTCTAGTCATTTCACTCACCTGGAGAAACAGGTGGGGCTTCCTACCCCTGTGCTTCTCAGGAGGAAGCCTCTGCAATGCTTCCTGGGAGTGGTAGTCCTCAATGCTCTACAGCAGTGGCTCCCAGACTTGGGTGACCCAGGTGTTCTTGGACTACAATTCATAGCACAGTTCTCGACCAGTGATGTCCTGGAAATGCATTTCTAGAACATCTGGGGAGCCAAGGATGGGTATCATTGGCTCACAGCATGGACAACATGGAGCTTGTGCTTTAATTTTGACATTGCCTTGGTGGCCTTTGATTATTATTACCCATATTTTCACCCTCTATAAGATGCCCCCATGTATAAAACACCCCCATATGGTTGTCTCCTAAGCTTACTTCTGTGTATACGACAACCCTCAATTTTCAGTCTAACAATTTTATATATACTCTACAGTAATACCTTGGTTTGTGAGCATAATCCATTCTAGAAAGATACTTCCAAACTAAAACACTCTTTTGTCAAAGCAAATTTCCCCATAAGAAATAACGGAAACTGAGATGATTCATTCTGGTATCCCATAGACCACATACTGTACATACAAAATGCCAAAAATCACAAAAGAAGTTGGCTAGATGTCCATGTTCACACCATAGTTTATGTACCTGGTGGTGGAATCTGTGTTGTTTGGGATTAACAACTGGATTTTACTCCATCGGGCACAATTCAAGGTGCTGACCTTGACCTACAAAGTACTGTATGATCTGGATCCTAGCTACCTCAAAGATTTAATCTCACAGTATGAACTGGCTTGGAAATATGATCATCAGAACAGGAATTTCTTTCCATCCGGCCACCCTCACAGGTATGTCTCATGGGAACACATGAAAGGGTCTTCTCAGCTGCGGCGCGCAGTCTCTGGAACTCCCTCCCAGTGGAGGCCAGGACTGCCCCATCTCTGTTGTTGTTCTGGAAACAGGCAAAGACCTTTCTCTTCAGGCAACCTTTCCCTGAATGATGGCCTACCTATTATGTGTCTTTTATATGAATCTACAGGATCACATAGACTTTTTGTTTATAACTACTATAACCTTATGGGTTTACACTGACACTATGTTTTCAATGTTAGTTTCCATCACTCATAACTTTACATGGAAATTTACTGCACTTTAACTGCTCGTGTTCTCTTGTAGCTTTAATGTAATATTGTCTATTAATGCTGTGAGATGTCCCTCAATTCCCTGTTCTCAATACTTGAACATGTCTTAATTGTACTGGACTGTACATTACTCCTCACTCTGTAAGCCGCTGTGGGTCTTTCTGCCAAGGAGAAAAATGGGGTAAAAATACTCTAAAATAAATAACTAAAATAAATAATTTAACAATAATAAAATGCAATTTGTAGCCCTATTCACACTTGACTAGCTGCCCCTTGACTAGAAATGGTTTGAAGAAAAAATAAGAAAGAATGTTGAAAGCAAATTAAATAAAAAATATTATTTATTTATTTACCAAAAAAAAAAAACTTGCCACCGCACTACCACAAGTGGTCTCTGAGCAGCACTTTCCTGGCTGGTGCAAGGGAGGCCTCCTTTCCTCTCTCCTCCCTCTGCTTTGGAAGCTGGAACATTCCAGACAATCACCCACAATCCAGCAGGGGGAGGGAGGGAGGGAGAGAAAGCCACCATTGGCTCACTTGTGATGTGACCTGCCCCAGTGCTTGTATTGCAAGACATTGCTTGTTGATCAAGGCAAAATTTAGAATAAATCTTTGCTTGTCTTGCAAACTGCTCTTAAGCCAAGTTACTCTTAAACCAAGGTGTTACTGTATTCAGAGTGACTCATACCCTTGGGAAGGCTCTTATCTTTCTTCTGTGAAGCATAACTAGAGAAAATCCTTCTCTCTGACACTCAAATCTCTGAGAAGGGAGACTAATATCCAAACATCTCATTGATTGATAAATAACTGGTTATTGTTTGGGGGAACCATGCTCTACAAGAGGGTGCCTGTTGATAACCAGGTGTGTGCTCATGGCCTGGAACTCCCAGAGTTCTGCCTGTGGAATTCCGGGTTTTGGAGTCGTTCCCCCCCCCTTTAAAAAAGAAAACTCAAACAGCACTTCCCAACTGGAAATCAAAACACAAGAAATACAAGCTCGACAGCTGAGGAAAACCCTGTGCTACGGCAGAAGCCCTGGATTATCCCGGTTAACCCACCACAGGCGCAGAACTGGAGGCACTGGGCCCGGTTCCAAACTGCAGTGCACTTTTCTCTCAAGCCAACATCTGGCTCACATCCACCGTCCAGCTCAGCCCGGATGCTAAAAGCCACCGGAGCCCTGGCACGAAGCGCAGCCTCTCTCAGCTGCTACCTTTGGCCAGGGCTCTCCATTAAGCGTCTTCATAAATATTCATGCCGCACAGCCAGGGCAAAAACATTGTTTGTGTGCAAGAGGGTGGCCTTATTTCCATTTTCGGAATGACATCAACAGGAAAAAGAAGAAGAAGAAAACTCACACCGGAGAGCATTGCGGACGGTGTTTTTAGCATGCTAGGGAGACAAGAAACTGAGGAGACGAGAGGGAAGGGAGAAGCTGAAGGAGTCGAGGTAGAGAAGGAAACCAGGAGAGAGACTTCTCCCTTTACCCGAGCAAACCTCTGCAGGAGATAAGCGCAAGAATACGTGGGACCTAAAATCGGAGAACTCTCCTCATGTCATCTGGCCGCCATTTTTTTTTGACCCACCTGCCTTTTGACAGCTAGCCCTGAGGGGGGTCATCCTCAAAAGAACCCCAACATGGAAATCTTTGAAATTCAGATGGCGGACCTTGGAAACTCAAGTTCTGATGAATTTCTGCACGGAGTCTGTCATTGCAGATGTAGTTAAAATTAAAACGTCGCAATAGGGTGGAAATCCATCGTTGCGAGGGTGTATTTATGGTGGAGCAGATGGCTTCCAATTGCAAATACATCAAGATTCCCCAATTAGCCTTCAGAAGTGAGACATTTCAGAATTCTTCTTAAATAAATGAAGCCAGCGCTTTTTGAGCACACGCACAGATACCCCTGGGACACGACTACTAACTACAGGCGGAAAACAAAGATTTCATCAGAGTATGAAATCAAAGATTGGCATTATTCATAGATTGAGGAATCATGTCTCTTCTGAGCTTCCTTTCTCTTTTTTGAAACAACAGTTCCTGCCTTCATAATTGTTCCAAGGCCAGAACTCAATGGTCCATAGGGTACCTTCCAGCTCTGTAGTATGATGATGAAGAACATGATTATGATCATTATTTTGCCTATAGTAGTGGCTAGCCACTAGTTGGGTGGGGTTACAATTTCATTCACTACTACTACTACTACTACTACTACTACTACTACTACTACTACT
>JAHTLZ010000089.1:3959174-3986792 GCA_023846285.1 Phrynocephalus versicolor | reverse complement strand
GTAGTAGTAGTAGTAGTAGTAGTAGTAGTAGTAGTAGTAGTAGTGATAAATGTAGAATATTCTCCCTCTCCTCATTTTGAGCAGGCATCCGAATTAAAGTCCTCCTGTGAAAACTGAATTGCCATCTTTTTCTTACTTATAAGCCAAGCATAACTTCCCTTCCTGTCAAGAAAAAAAACAACTTCATATTTGGCCAAAAGAAAAGAAAAAATATTAAAGACAAAAACATTGTGGGACTTAAAGCACCAATTGCTCTATTTTAATATGGGCTTTCATGGATCAAGTCTACTTCCTCAGGTATAAGAATGACAACTATTTGTACAGTTATATATAGCCAAAAATAAAGAAGCTATTTTTCCCCCTGGGCACAAGTTATTTATTGTGTTATATTTCACACCTGATGGCCTGAAAACAAACTATTTATAAATGTATAAATAGTATAATTTTACTCTTGTGTCAGAGGAAGTGGAAGTGAGCTGCCAAAGCTCATATTAAAATAGAGCCATTAGTCTATAAAGTGCTATAGTATTCCCTTTCTTGTTTCTTCACTTTTCTTATTCTTCTGTTGTTGTTTTTTTGGCCTGACATGCTAGCATAGACCGATACAGCCGCCTGTTCCTGAAGTTTCATACATACTTGGTTCCTTCTGCGTTTAATTATCAGAGCTTTTCAGTGGACACTAACTTGTTGATTTCAATGAGTCTGCTCAATGCATAGCTACACCTAGACCAGGGCTTCGCAACCTTGGATTTCCAGATGATCTTGGACTTCAAATACCTGAATTCCTAGACAGCACAGCAAGGGATGAAGGCATATGGGAATTTTAGTCCAAGAACATTGGAGGACTCACCATGCGACCACTGGCCCTTGATACTGTGCAGTATCAAGGGCCATCTCCTCAGCCACTGTAGGCTGATACTCTGGCACCATATAGTGCAGCATTGTGGTTTATGTCCCCAGAAATACAAATACTTCTTCCTATATCTCCCCCAGAAACTTAAAACAGTGCCTTAATGCTTTAGGTTAAGGAGGCATCCCTTAAGGGAGGTCTTGATGATAAGAACATTAGAAGAAGATCAGACCAAAGTCCTTTCTCATCACTTGTCCTGGATAGAGATGGGCACGAAACAGAAAAATGGTGTTTCGGTTTTTTGTTTGTCGTTGAGAGGTCTGTTTCGATTCGTTTCCATTTGTCGTGAACTTTTTGAAAAATTTCATTACCGTTTTTCGTTTTTCGTTTCTACCCGCTTTTTGCGCGATTTTTAAAGCATTTCCATGTGCAGGCATCCCCCAACGCCCCAGACTAGAGGGAAAACACTAAAAAAATGGATGCTGGCAGAGACACAGTATAGACTAGGTACGCTGGGAGGCTGCAAAGGCAGCGGTGGGCGTTGCCCAGGGTGCAAGGCAGCCGCAGAGTGACTGTACTGCGGGGCAAGGGAGGGTACTCAGCGAGAGGTACGCAGCATGCATGCACACAGGGAGGCTGCAGGACTGAAGCTAGAGTCGCAGCAGAGACAGCAATCCCACCCTAACTACCACGGGAGACTGCAAGGAGGACGGGGGCTGCCAGAGCTTTTTATGCCCTCTGTGGCTGCCAGACCTGCCCGTCCAGTCTGCAACCTGGGCATGCTATTGGTTCAACATGATCCCATCACATGGCTTGCCTCCATTTTGTGGCTGGTGGCGACATCCATTTTAAAGGGAAAAGAAAAATACATCGCGATGGGAGAAGACAAAAACAAACGTTTTTAAGGACCCCCCCCCGGTAGGTATTATCAGACAATATAAATAATTATTGCTGCGTTTTTATGGATGTCCAGGGAGGTTTTTAACATTTAAAACAGCTCATTTCATTGCGTGTCGCCGTTAACGGAAACGAAACGTAACGACCACAATTTCCGTGGTTCTGTTCGTTTCGTTGCATTTTCAGCACAATTTTCGTTTGTCGTTTTGTTACGTAATGGAAACGACAAACGGTAACGGAAACAAAAATTTCGCCGCTCCGTGCCCATGTCTAGTCCTAGATAATGGACAGCCTGAAGTCTCTGGGAAACCAACAGCGTGGACATGCAATCAAGAGGTCTCCCCTACTCATATTTCCCAGCAAGGGCTCTTCAAGATAGACTCCCGCCATTAAATAATGTTGTGTTTGGATGGAAGTGAAAATCAATCACATTCTGGATCTTGTCTTCTGCAGCGGTCAAGAGATACACCAGGAATATGCATGACCAGGAACACTACGGCCAGAATCCTGTTGTGTAGTGTAATAAATCATATTAGTAAGGTTGCCAAATCAGGAAGGATTTGGTGAGCCAACTCTTTTTAACGCTCTTTTGATTCAAATGGGGCCACGCTCACTGTGACATAATGGATCACAGTCCACGGAGGTCCACATGGATCAATGGAAACTTGGGAGGAGTTGACTCATTAAATCCTCATCAATCCAGCAGGCTTTCTCTGGTGTAGTTTATGCCACTAAACAACAGGATTTAGGCCAAGAAGAATTTGGGCTTTGGGTTTTAAAAATGGTCCATCAGTAAACCCAAACTGGACTGTGGTAGCAAGTGAATTCATTTCTCCGGTTTCTACAACAGCTGGTGGTTTGGTGGGGTACTCTTTCAAACCCCAGCTGCCTTTATTCGCCGCAACTCAGTCAAGTGATCTGCTAATGAACCTCCCTCTAGTCTTCCAATAATTGTTTTCCTGGTGCTTCAGAATAAAGCCGTGGGATGGGGAAGTGGGCAGATTGTAATGAGCTAGCGAAGGTAGGCCAGGCATTTCTGCTTCAGCTAGCTGAGGGTAAACAGCATGCCGCTCTTTCAAAAACAGAAATATTTATGGCATATGCATACAAAGCGAGGAAAGCATGGGGAGAAACAAAGCATTCCAGTCAAGCTGATATCACGGCTGCAGTAATTTCACCCTTGTCTGGGCTTGGAACACTGTTCCCGTTGGCCCAGGTGGCCTTTGGCAAGCCATTCTCTGGTGTGTGTGTGCTTTTTTTCCTTCTCCCTTAAGAAAAAGCTCTCTCCTTGTTAATATTTGCATTATTCAAAATCAAACACGTGAAGGTTAGAGGCTTCCCACCGGCTGCAGGAAAAGGCTTCGGATTGACTGATGAACACGCAGGGAGATGGGGTTGACCAAAATGTGTCAGAACACAGCACGCCGGCTCCTGGGAAGACCTTGGTAAGAGAAGGGAAAGTTCAAGGCAGAAGACAAATAAAGGGGAGGGAAGATGGAGCAGAGTGGAGTAAACATCAAACTGGCTGGCCAGTCGAGCAAAAGCTAGCGCGAGAAAGTGGGAAGAAGTAGGCAAAGAGGATCAATCTGCAGATTGTCTGATAAGAAACAGGGAAGAACAGAACCAGGGACCCAAAAAATAATGAAGATGAAAGGGGCCTACAAGGCTGTTGAGTCTAGACACACACACACACACACACACACACACACACACACACACACACACACACAAACTCTCTCTCTCTCTCTCTCTCTCTCTCTCTCTCAATCAATCAATCAATCAGTCAATATAGGAATCAAAATCAAAGGCTACCTACCAGCTGGTTGCCTAAATTTCTCTTGGACGCGTCCAGTGTTGGAGTACTCAACACCTCTCAAGGTCGTTGCTTCCATTGTCGCACTGCTCTAACAGTTAGGAAGTTTTGCCTGACCTTCAACCGAAATCTGGCTTCCTTTGAGGCCATTGTTGGATACCCTGCATTCTGGGCTGATCAAGAACAGATCCTGCCCCTCCTCTGCAGGACTGCCTTTCAAGGATTTGCCAGATGCTCTCCTAGTTCCCCTCAGTCTCCTTTTCCCAAGACTAAACAGGCCCAGTCCTTTCAGTCTTTCCTTTTGAGACTTGGATTCCAGTCCCCTTTTCTTGCCCCTGTCTGAACTTGTTCCAGTTTGTCATCATCCTTCTCAGAGTGCAGTATCCAGAACCGGATGTAGTACTCCAGGTGAGGCCTAAGCAATGCAGAATAAAAGGGAACTAGTACCTCGCAGGATCTGGAGACTATACTTTGGTTAATGCGGTCTAAATTAGCATTTGCCTTTTCTGCAGCATCAGACAAGAGTCAATTGGGCTTTAGCCAACAGCTGTCCAGGTCCATAACCAGGACCCGAACACAACAGCTGCCTTTAATACTTCTGAATAGAGGTGGACACGAAACAGAAAACCGATAGTTCAGTTCATTCTGTTTTGGGCCCACCATTGGTTCGGTTCGGGTTCGTACAATTCTTTTTAAAAAATTCATACGAACCCAAAATGAGCCGAACTGGTTCAATTCAATTCAATTCAATTCACCTTTATTGGCATAAAATATATTTGCAAAAGTACAGATATACTTAGTGGATCAATATAAATATAAAGGAGGCTATCTAAAATTACTCTTCGCTTAAAACAGGTCTGACCTGGGAGACGGAGTGTTTTTTCTGATAGACAAGTAATAAGTATTTAGCCACTGAATCTGTCAAGTGAGGATTTTTATCTGCCAAAAGACGTGTAGTAATAATCTCTGGTACTGGTGGTATTTTAGAAATGAAGGCTCCAAGAAGTTGTTGTCGGATGGTATGATGTGCCGGACAACTTATTAGGATATGGAAGATCATGTCGGGTTCTAACCGGCAGAACCAACACAGCCTACTCTTATAAGGAATTCTACAATATCTGCCGGAAGACACAGCAGAAGGAAAAATATTTAGTCTGGCCAACATAAAGGCTCGACGCTCCTGTGGATCTAACAGATTTCTAAAATAATTAGCTCCCTGCTCAAATCTACAAAGTAGACCATGATTTAAAGGAGAGCAAATAGAATTACTTCCCTCATTGATAGTTTGTCTTTCTATATCCCAAATTCTTTGGCGAATAACATTATATAAATACTTTTCACTACAGACCGATAAGGATTCTAAGTCTATTCCCATGGATGCTATTTTGGTGGTGATATTCTGATGCCATTTTGAAGTGTAAGCATCTCTCAGTAAATCATTTAACAAAGAATCAGGGCGTATATGAAAGTGGAGACGTAGCCAATACTTAACCGTAGCCGTCCAGGCTACTGTTGATGGAAAATGTAGTCCGAGTTCGCCGCATATTGTTGATAAACTGATCATATTCGGAAGACCCAGAATTCGACGCAGAAAAATAGCTGCAATTCGATCCACCTCAAAATTAGCAGCCTTGATCCAAATTGGAGCTCCATAAAGAAGCTGATTGATTATTTTTGCTTTAAAAACCTGGATTGCGGCTGGCACGTACTGATTCCCTGAATGATAGTGGAATCTGGAGATTGCAAGCAATTGGTTCTTCGAGGTGGCTAATGTGGACTTCCGGTGAAATGCCCAGTTAAGTCGATAGTGAAGAAGAAAGCCCAGGTATCTATACGTTCTAACTTGTTCCAGAGGTTTGCCTTCGAGTTCCCAAGTTCGCTTCTTCCAGCCTTTGGAGAATACTAAAATTTTGGATTTCTCAGTGTTGATTGATAAATTATTAATTGCACAATATTCAGCAAAGGCAGTCAGCAGATGTTTGAGCCCTACCCTCGAGATAGATAAGAGTGTGGTGTCGTCTGCATACAATAATACTGGAACTGGTTGAGCATTCATCCTGGGGGCATGATTTACTGCCTTGGCTAGATGTAAAGATACGTCTGACATAAAGATATTGAAAAGAGATGGTGCCAGTACACAGCCCTGTTTGACGCCTTTGGTAATAGGGAAGCTCCCGGACAAGTGCCCTTTATGATTTAGACGTACTTGGCCTGTGTTTGCTGAATGTAATTTACGGATCAAAAACAATAGGCGTGAATCAATGCCTAATTTAGTTAGTTTATTCCAAAGAAGAGATCTGTTAATAGAATCGAATGCTCCTCGTAGGTCGATGAATGCAGCATATAGTGTTCCTTTTAAATGGAGAGAATATTTCTCAGCTAAAAAAGTCAGAACTAGTGTCTGGTCTAAGGTGGAAAATCCTGGGCAAAACCCAACTTGTTCTTTACTTGGGATATGCTTCGCTGCCATCCAATCAGATAGACGGATCAAGAGGTGCTTGGAATACAATTTTCCTAACACTGAAAGTAAGCTAACTGGGCGATAATTGGTCGGTAATTTAGGGTTTCCTTTTTTAAAAATGGGGACTATTATTGAGGTTAGCCAAGATTCTGGAAGTATCCCAAACTGGTCAATCAAGGTAAAAAGGTGTGCCAAGGGTTCCACCCACCGAACTGGTTCAAGTCCAACTTATCGGCATCGGCGGCGGCGGCGGGGGGGGGGCTAACTTCCCTGCTAGATTCCCCGTGCATTGGGTTTTTTAATTTTTTAATTTATTTTTCCTGCACCAACCATGCAGCCCCTGGGGCCAGGTCAGCACTTGTTTTATTTTTTATTTATTTTTTTTTATTTTAGAATGCCAACCATGCAGCCCCTGGGGCCGGGTCAGCACTTGCATTATTATTATCTGGCTAGCTTCCCCAGAGTTTCAGGAGGACTTTCCAACAGTGGTGACAAGGTAGGATGGGGTAACGAAAAATGAAGCGAACGAAACAGAAATATCAGTTTTGTTTCGTTTCATTTTTCTTTGATGGGTTGGTTCATTATTTGTTTCATTAGGGTTAGGGTTAGGGTTAGGGTTAGGGTTAGGTAGTATAACAAAATGAATTAAAAGTTCATTTCGTGCCCATCTCTACTTCTGAATAACTAGAAGTCCCAAACAGTATAGGGCTTTAAAAAGGTTCCTTGTGGGATCAGGACGAGCCCCTTGGGTTGTTTCTAGTAGCATCTGACTTAAATCTAGAGTGGTCTCCGGAGGTCAGAGTCAACAATCTTCTCTGCAAATCGTACTGTAGTCATGTTGGTTGGTTGTAAATGCCATCCAGCTGATGTCTAGCTACTGGAGATGGGCATCAAATAAAATATAGTATTTTATTTTGTCTCATTCCTTTTGTTCCATTATTAATGGATTTTTAAAAGAATTTTCAGAAGGAAATGAAATGAAATGAAATGATTCGTTACTCTATATAATGGCTCTCCTGGGTCCTAGAGGCACCAAATTTTGATGGTAGCTTCTTTGGATTCTTCCCTATAAGCCCCCCACATTTGGAGAACTTTGGGGTTCAGGGGGCGGAGTTATTCAACTGCAAAGAGGGTCCCGCTAGCTGATTGCAAAACTACTGTTTGGCATGCACCGGCAATAAAGAGTTAAGGAAGGGGAAGTATTAAATTGACGTATTTCCAGCACAGTGCATGCATAAACTTTTCCAATTACTGCTGGGGGAACCCAATTTGGAATTGAATAATTAGGCCCCCTGAACCCAAAATCTCTCCAAATTTGGGGGGCTTACAGGAAAGAGCTTGAGGAAGCTTCCCCATTTTGTTTCCCAAACAAAACAAAAAAAAGAGGTTCAGTTCACTTCATCAGTTTCTAATTTTTTTTTGTTTCTTAACAAAATAACAAAACAGTGTTTCATTTTTCGTTTGGTGCCCATCTCTACTAGCTACTGGTGTAATGCTCCCCTTCATAGCAATTTCCTCCACAGTAGGGGTGCTTGGCAGGGCCTCGTCAATCAGCAGCTCCTGTCATCACCCAGGTGTCCTCTGAGGATAAGTGAAAATGCTCCAACTTCCAAAATAGCATCCAATGGATTTCACACATCTCCAAAAAATTATATGTGCATTGAGGGAACAGGTAAAGTGTGTGTGTTGGGGGTGGGTAGAAATCAGGAAAGAATTGTGCAGGATAGAAGTCATTAGATGGTGACCCAAGCTTCGTCATCACAACCGCTGCAGTGAACACAAAAAGAATCTATCAAGTACAGCCACATTTCTAGAAGCCAGGAAGTCAGCACAGGGAAATCGGAATCTTGGGTGAAAATCCTTCCGGTAAGATGGGCTATCTAATCCACCACTGCTATCTTTTAAATTGGGATTGATACCTTACCATTTTTCAAAAAAAAAAATACTTCAGGAGGAGTCTCGGTTCATTCTAGCAGCAGTGAAGAAGTGACCTGTGTAGGCCTTGCCCTGCTCCATATGAAATGAAGGAAAGGGACTGATGTGGATGGACACCCTTGATTTGGGAGGCAGTTGTTATTGTTGTTCTTTGCACACTGGAAACAAGATGGGGTTTTTGTTTTGTTTCTCTTTTTTTATATAAGAGCTTCTTGAGTTCCATTCTTCAACAAAAGAAGCAATGTTGCGACACAAAAAGAAACCATAATGCGATATTTCTGGGCAGAGGTGTATGCTGTTATGAGTAGAGTCCTCCTTTAACATTTTATTTATTTATTTTCTACACTAAGTTACATAAAACAAATATATTGCTTGTTTTCTGTCATGCTACCACTTCAATCACAGTTTTTCCCAACATTTGAGCCCAATACAATTAATTTCTCCCTTCATAGCTTAAATGAGTATACTTTCATACTTAGTTTCCTTATTATCTCATCCCTCTTCTATCTATCTTTACTTACATCTGTTTCAATACAAAGAATACAGCCTATCTAATCTCAATAATATATTCAAAGTCGCTGTTTAGCTCCTCATTACTAAGCAATTTAGGATAGATTTGGCTAACTACTGTATATATATATATATATATTCTATATATCATCCACAGTATATTTACCATATTTACCCATTCTTTTAAAAATCTAACAGATTAACATTTATTAATATATCAAGTTTGTCTTCACATTTCTATTTTCCATTTCCCATATCATACCAATTAACTAGAGGCCTTAAGCAAGCAGAATACAGAAAACATTGTTATGCAATAAATTCAATAAGCCAGACATTCCTTTTTTCAGTTTTTCCTCTTCCTGCCAAGTCCCTTATCTTCACACGTTGTTCCCCCCTTGTCAAATCCCTTATCTTCATGAGTTGAATTATCTTGATAGAAATATTGATAGCCACTCTGCTACTGAAAAAGTCCCAGTTTTTCCTCTTTTTGGCATCCATATCAAGTAAGACAGATGCACTTATGATATTCCATGGAATTGGCACCTATAAGGGTTTAGCTGCAGCATTCTTGTCATATTTGTCTTCATGCCGAGATCTGCCCTTTGTTTCGGTTTGATTTCTTGATTTGAGCTGATTTCAGTAGATGCATTTATCATATTTTGTGAATTGGCATATCCATAGATTTATCCTGTATCAATCTTGTTGTGTTTGTCTGTAGATTAAGATCAGCTGTTTGTTTTAGCTCAATCTCCTGATCAGAACTAATTTCAGTTTTTCCTAGGGATCCAGTGTTATCAACCACTCCATCTTGAATTATCTGTTTTGCCTCTGTGACTTTATCAGAATTGAAAATCTTCTTCAGCGGTTGAGTCTGTGTAGATAGCTATAATTTTTTGCAAACCAGATGGAATTATGTTGGCAAGATCTTCTGAGATGTTTTCCCAATCCATTGTGTTTTATAGCTCACAAGGAGTTAATATTGCATGTAATAGTTTCTGTCACTTAGTTTCCAAACAAAAGAAGTACAGAGGAGAATTATTAGACTAAATTGAAGCCAAAGCAGCAAGGAACAGTCTTCAAGCATTATTTTCAAAACATGTGGTTACTCCAAGGTCAGATGATGGTTTTTTGAGAAAACAACTTTCTCAATGCTGTTCTTACAATTGCATCTTTAAATTCAACATATAGAAAGCACAGAGACATAAGGTAGTTTCCTTTAAAACTTGTCTTTAAATCCACCACATATAAAGAGCAGCAAAGGCATAAAATATTTTTCCACAAGAAGGAAACAATAGGCAGAAAGTCAGGCTCGTGAAATCACGTGAAAGCAGTCACTTCTTCTGCACTTGTCTTTCAAAAATATTCACCCTTTTCTTTTCTTTTCTTTCTTTTTTTCCCCTAAAAGCCACTTCCTCAAAAGGGGGATTTAGTGCTTGTTTGAAGGAAAGATTTTCCAGATACCAGGGGAAAGCTTTGCATAGAAAGAGATAGAAGCATTATACTCATGGCACACCAAATATTTACAGCTTTTAATGTCCGGCACCAACAGCTCCACCTTCGCAATAGTAAAGGTCTTCCCCCCAGTGGGAGGTGACACTTTTTTCTGCTTCCACAAAGTTCGCCACTACTCCTTTCATGGTCCACAGTTGCTGCCTCTTTTTTGTTTCCCCTCCAAGGAAATTTACCCTTATTAAGGTATCTTTATTGGAGGAATTCAATTTGATCAGCTGGAACACTTATCAAGTTGTCTCACCATGGTGTAGCCAGAACTGAAAGTCTCCCCATTCTCCTTTAAACCTAGAGCAGGCAACCAAGGTTGAGACTAGAGATGGGCACGACTCAGAAAAATTGTTCGTTTTTGTTTTCGTCTAGGGGTCCGTTTCGGCTCGTTTCCGTTTTCATGAGCTAATTTTCAAAAATTTTTGTTTTCGTTTCGTTGCGTAACGAAAACGACAAACGAAAACGAAAATGAAAAATTTTTCGTTTCTTCCCATTTAGCTCCATTAAGTGCTTTTCCAGTAACGAAAAACGAAAAATGGCTCGAAATTAGTCGTTTCGTTTCCGTTTTCGTTCCAGTTTTGAGCCATTTTTCGTTTTTCGTTTTGTTACGTAACGGAAACAAAAAACGAAAACAGAAACGAAAATTCCGCTAAGTCGTGCCCATCTCTAGTTGAGACATATGAACATAAGAAGAGCCCTGCTGGATCAGACCAAAGGCCTATCTAGTCCTGTTTACAAAACCCTCCATGGTCTAGGACCTGGCTACCTGACAGAGCGGATTGACCAGCGGTCAACTTCGGCCCGTCCAACTAGGTTGTCACGGGCGCACATGCTGTGCGTGGCCACGCCCAGGGAGGCTCGGAGAACTTCCACCCGTTCCCGAGCCTTCTCTGTGGCTGGCCCGACGCTGTGGAATCACCTCCCAGCGGAAGTGCGCCTAGCAAAGTCCCTGCCTGCCTTCCGGAAGGCTTTGAAAACTCTTCTCTTCCGGGAGGCTTTTGGTTGATTTTTTTTCCTCTCCCGCCATCTGCATTTCTTGTATTTCCTGCAATTGTTGTCTTATTTGTTCATTTTATTAGTTCATGTAGTTGTTGTTTGATTTGCTGTAAACCGCCCGGAGTTCCCCCTCCAGGAAGACGGGCGGTATATAAGCGCCATAATAAATAAATAAATAAAATAAATAAATAAATAAATCTCACAGTGGCCCCACCAAATGCATCTGGGAGTGCACAAGACTAGATATCAGTCTCCTGATATCACTCCCCTGCATCTGGTGCTTGAAGTACCCTAGTCTTAAACCTGGAGATTACACTTCTCCATCATGGTTTGTAACCTGGGATGGACTTTTCCTCCAGGAATCTGTCCAATCCCCTTTTGAAGGCATCCAGGCCAGCTGCCATCACCACATCCTGTGGCAGGGAGTTCCACAGACTAACAACACGTTGGGTAAAAAAAAAAATTCTTTTGTCTGTTCTCATTCTCCCAACCCTCAGTTTGAGTGGATGTCCCCTAGTTCTGCTATTTTGTGAGAGGGAGAAGAACGTACATCTTTCCACTTTACTCATGCACTGCATAATTTCATACATCTCAATCATATCCCCTCCATCATACTACTTCTCTTGAAATGTCCGTAACGATTTTGATTTCAAAAACTGCCCCTCTATGAATATATTCGTGTTTTCAAATTCTATGCAGACCAATGTTTTGCTTTTGTGTTATTTTCATTTTCCTCTTTCCAGATATATACTTTCCGTGGGTGGGGTTGGGGGAACATTCATGGGGCCATGCGCCTCTGACAGAAATTAAAATTGTAGCCCCCTGCTCTGCAGTCAAATATTGTTTCAGTTTTGCGGTCCACTTTTTTGATTCAACAACTGTGTTCGTGGGGGGTCTATTTGATCTTCTTGTTAGAAAAGTACTTTTTGCAGGCCTTTGCAGGGCTAACATGTCATCCCATTATTCAGAACAGGGATAAATATAAAAGAAAAGAATTTATGATTTTCCCCCCAAGACCTGTCCTTGGTTTCCAACTCGTTAACGAGGAAGCCTTTTTTATATATATCTCATATCTGTGAGAGGGAGGTTGAC
This sequence comes from Phrynocephalus versicolor, assembly GCA_023846285.1. Classification (NCBI taxonomy): domain Eukaryota; kingdom Metazoa; phylum Chordata; class Lepidosauria; order Squamata; family Agamidae; genus Phrynocephalus; species Phrynocephalus versicolor. Next base: position 3,974,738 of record JAHTLZ010000089.1, on the reverse strand, counting down.
GATTCTTGAAGTTTAGCCCCTGCTGTGTTTGTTAAATGCTGTGAGGGCAGGACTGGTTAGGCTGAGGCATAATTGGCTGTCAAACCAGGAGGGGACCATACGTAGAGTCCTTCCTTCTTCAAAGCACTTTGCCACTGCATATAATCATTACCGCCTTCTCTTCTGCCTTCAGACTCAGAACTGGCCACAATTTTCCATTCAGTATCAAACAGAGGTTTAGGAAGGACTACCTTTGCGGTAGAGGCAGGAAGCACAGGGGAAGCTGGTGGCTCCGATATCAGTAGGGGAGGAGTCTCTGTTCCAGGTTCTAGTCCGCACTTTCCACAGCGTTGGACCTTCATCTCAGAATGCATTTCAGCACCTTGAAGAGCTCCTTGGGGAACTTGGAGGACAGAGAAGATTGGCCACCTCGCAGCTACTGGGGCCACCAACCTCTGCCGGGTGGATTCCTTCAACAAGAAGTAGACCAATGATCAAAGGCAGAAGAACATGAAGTCTGAGCCTCAAAAGATTCTCCTTGTCCCACTGATTTAGCAGCATTGCCAACAGTGGTGAGGTTGCCTGTATCTTTGTACTTATTCATAGCATCTTGGGGTTTGTTTTCCATAATTGAGGACACTTGTATCTTCTAGAAAGTTCATTGTGGTGGTAGAAGCTTTCCAAGAAAAATCTATTTTCTGGCATTCCTTCAGGAAAGAAACTGAAGGCATTCCTTCAGTTACCTTCCAAATAATCCATATGACAACGAAACGAGCCTTGCCACAACTGAGGTGCTGTCGCCAAGAAGGCCCTGCTTGCTACACAAATTCACTAGGACCGCTACTGCACTTCTGATTTAAAATGCCTTTTCCTTAAAAGCAAGGCACCTTAAAAATCACTGTCCGGTTTTCAAAATGATTTATCTGAAGAACCCCCTTGGCCATGCCCATTTTTGTCTGCTGTGGCGCTTTTTTTTGTGATGGCCACTGGAGGTGGTGGTTTTTTTTTTTTTTTACATTGCTTCCTGTGTCTCCCTTTTAAGTGATTCGGTTGAATTTGTGGACATACTAAGTCATTTCCCCCCTCTTGCCCCATGTTCTTAGCCTTTTTGCTTTCAGAAAACACAGCAAACAGAATCCTACCGCTATGCCAGGATATTTACCAACTTTGTTATGCAAAAGTTTCAGCTTGTTGTCACTTAGTTTCCTTTTCTTGGTTCTTTAAAACCAAGTTTTAAAGCGGTTCAATAAAGTGAGAACTGGAAAGTCAATTGCTAGCTACCTGCTGAAGTGCGAACAGCAGAACCACTATGACAACCACATGACCATGGGAGGAGAAAAGGCGATCCAAAATAAGAAGTGGCTACTCGCGGAAGTGCAGTAGTGGTCTATAACTTAGCTCTTCATGGGATGACTAATCACAGTTTGCGTTGATAGAGGTGATCATGTGGAGGGATCTGGCCTTGAAGTATATTCCCATAGCCTTTTGGGCACAGGGTCAAGGTTGCCAGTTTTCTTTTGTCCTCAGCTCTCCCTTGGCCCAAACTCAGGTCAACCTGGCATGCCAGTTCTGCCAAGTTCTACACAGGAAGTCCTTGGTGGATGCACCAAGGGGAGTTTTCACTCTGGCTTCCTGCAAGACATCATCACTGGACCACAACTTATGTCTAATAAGACCCCCCGAGCGGTAGGGATCAACGGGTTCACCAAAGCAGAAAGAAACCTGACTGAAGATCTTTGCTGATGGTTCTTCTCCCCCCCTCCCCCCCAATATGCTGCAGATCTGATCCAATTAAGCACAGGTAATGCATTGCATATGGGTACCCGGCTTCCTTATTCACAGGAAATCTCTAACAGCTGTATTGTTTATCCATTCAATATGTTTGCCACAGATGTTGCTGTCTAAGACAATTAACTTGTTAGGAAGTGCCTCTCCCCACCCCCACCCCTACTAGGCCCCTGTTGAGCCACCTCTCACCTATCAACTAGATCGCATTCTAACTAGCTCCATCTGCACCGCTAAAATCTTTCTTCCCTTGCTTTTTCCTCCTAAAGTATTTTCCCTTAACAACAGAGAGGAGGAAAAGTTAGGTCCAACTGCAAATCACAATAGTGATTACATCTTGATTATCTACTCGGCATTTCTAGGAATGGTGCCACAGCTTGGTTCCATCTGCTTTTATTTCTTTCGTTAGTTCCACCGTTTTTCTCAAGGGTCCTTCTGGGAGAACCGAGAACTTACCGGTGACCTCAAGGAAGCCTCAACAGTTCCCTCCCCGACCGCTTTATCTTCACGGTGGCTCGATGAGGAGGTAGGTCTTGAGAGGGAGTTTCTCGTCACCAACAAAGCTTCAAGGCCAACACAGGATTTTGAACCCATGACCTCTGAGTCTTCACCCAAAATGCCCCAAAATCCTTCAGAGAGGAGGATAGAACAGGATTGTAGAAGAAGATGCCCCTGACTGCTCAGTCCAGTTTATTAACATGGCCCTACAACAGCGATCGTACAACAAAAGTACACCTTTCCGAATTTCCAAAACTCCAAAGATAAATCTGACTGGCTGGAACAGGACAGTTTGAGAAGAATAGAGTGGATGTTATTTAACATTGTTAATTACATGCCCTGCTTTTATTTTTTCACCAATTTATTTTACAACTATGTAATATAACTTTAATTCAATCTGGTTACAATTGGCAAACCTAGTGGTCTTACAAAAAAAATTATTACCCCAATCTCCGAATGAAGCACATGGGTCTCTCTTGTATCAACCCTTTTCTCTCTCCCCCATCCCCGCTTAAAGGGATTTGTGTGTCTCGTAGTGCCAAATGGAGCTGGGTTAAGGAGTAGGAGTGATATATGGCCCATGTTCCTTTGTTTGAAGAACGGGTGTGTGTGACTTAAGCAGCAGCCCATATTGCCTCCAACAAGACTCTAGCTCTGGCTGCAACATCACCTAGCCACAGACTTTAAGAACACCATCTAAACAAGGACTTTAAAAGTAAACTTCTGGTAAAGCCCATCTTTTACCAGGTCTGAACTTCTGGGACCTGCTTTGAAGAAGAGCGATCTACTGCACTCAAAAGCTTGCAATGTTCCTTTTTTATTTTTTATAGTGGGATATAAAGGTATTGCCTGTAACCTATTTTTTCAATTGAGAATAAATGGGTTCCCCTCCTCCAAATTCTGCTCCAGAGGCCCATAATTAAAGTGTTTGAGGACTCCTTTTCCCATGATCCTTCAGGGGAAGGCAGCTCTGCTGTGGAGTGGGGCAGCTCTGATGTCTGTGGGGCAGTGGACCCCTTGGGGGTCTTCACAGAAACTTTAAAGGAGCTGCCCACCTTCACCATACCCAACACAAAACCACCGGCTTCCCCTGTTGCTCATCTGACTGCATCTGTCTCAGACTGGATGCCGTTCCTTGATTTCTTAAAATATTGATTTCCTCTGCTTATCACACGCATTAACAGTGGTCAGCTCTTAAATGCCTCTTGAGTCTAGTGAAATGTGAAATACACTGACTTCCTTGAGCACCTTTGGAAGTTATTAAGCTGGACAGTCATGTCATCTTTGAGTGTTATCAATATGGTACAATACAGCCACGGGTGATTTATCCCAGTGACCATGATTAAACCTTAAATTTGTCTCTGCTCTGGGTCCGGCATGAGTTGCCAGCAGTGGCCTGGATTGGTAGGGGGGAAAGTTGTCATCACCTGAATGCCCACTTTCTGTTCTGGTTGTGTGAATTTATTCCTCACGCCTCCCCTTCCTGGAATGAGTGGCATTATTTATAGTGCCGCTGCACAACACTTTACATTTATGGGGGGCAATGAATTTCTCTAATGGCTTTTTTGTGGCAATTTAATCCGCTGCTACGATGAGCCATTTTACAGTGACAATTAAATTATTATTTTTTTATTATTATTTTTCTCAGGGAAGGAAGGAGAGAGGGAGAAAAATTAAAGACCCTCCCCTGAAAGAGAGAAGAAGGAGAAAATGAACAGCTAATAATGAACGGCTGCATAATATTTATCAACATATCAGATATTTTGCTGTGTCGACCCTGTTTTGGCTATAAATACTTCACCCCACTGTTTGGGAAATCTGGGCTATAAACTCTCTCCGTTCTTAACTTCCACTGTAAATTTAAGAGGTGATCCTTCATACATGTTCCAGTTCACCCTCTAAGATAGAGGTGCCCAAACTTTTTGTAAGGAGGGCTAGATTTGGTGGCTGAGAATGTGTGAGGGGCCGGTTGCTCCATGACCCTGCCACCCCACTGCAAACCCCACCCACTGACCCATAAGCTCCACTCACTGACCCCTTGCAACCCCACCCGCAGGAAGGAAGGCAGGAACCAAGGGAGGGAGGGAGGGAGGGAGGGAGGTGGGGACCAAAGGAAGCACAGGGAACCATGGCCACAGGTCGCCCCTTGGAAGAGGCGATCTGTGTGACCTTGCACGCCCTCCCAAGCTCCCCAGTGGTGGCGACGGCTCACCTGCCAGCCCACCCCAAAGCTCCTTGGCGGTGGCAGAGGCCCCACACATTCCCCTGCGGTGCCGGTGGCGGCAGACCGCCCGTCCGTCCGTCCGCCCAAGCTTCCCAGCGGTGCCGGTGGCACGGCCTGCCCGATCACTGCCCCGCGCATGCGCCCAACCTCACAATGATCCCGGCTATGCTGCTGCTGGTGGCCCACTCGCACACTGCCCTGTGTGCACGCACCTAGTTTCACAAGGTTCCTGGTGATGCCGGTGGCGGCGGCCCGCCCGATCACTGCCCCGTGTGCGCGCCCAGCCCCACAAGCTTCCCGGTGGTCCCGGTGGCGGTGGCGGCCCGCCCCGTCACCCACCCACCCAGCCCCACAAGTTTCTGCTCACTGGCCAGCCAGCCCACCCAGCCCCTCAAGCTTCCCGGTGGTGTCAGTGTTGGCGGAAGATTAAAAAAAAATCCATGGGGCGAAGGAGGGGGAGGGTGGGGTGGGCCAGCCAGCCGTGGGCCAGTCAGAATGGCCTGACGGGCCGGATTTGGTCCCTGGGCCAGACTTTGGGCAGGACTGCTCTAAGCTCTTAAGCTCTTTGGAAGGAATTGCTTCTTAAAGAGTTTATCACAGGTGAACTCCTAACAATGATGTTTAATGTTTTGTTATTGCTATGTACCACCAGGTCCTAAGCCTACAACTTTTGGTGACCCTATGAATACACAATCCTGTAGATTCCTTTAGGGAGTTCACCCTTCTTACATTTGGTCTTCCTCTTTCCCTGCTGCCTTAAATTTATCCAAGCATGTTTGCCGTTTCCAGAGCATTCTGCCTTTTCATCAGGTGGCCAAAGTAGGGCAGCTTCAGCCTAAACCTTTTTGGCTCCTGAGATAGTTCTGGCTTGATTTGCCCTCAGACCCGCCTGTTTGTCTTTACCTGCAAAACTCTCCGCCAGCATGGCATTTCAAGTGCAATGGTTAAATATTTAAACAGACTTAAATGTAAAGCTCACAGCTGGCACACCCAGAAACAGCTACAGGGAGGGACTTGAGAAGCAGTCTCGTTTCAATATTTTAAGGTCTCATCCTCCTGTGGGGTTAAATGCTGAATTTTCTATTGGTCAGCAGCCAAAGGAAGGGGGTAAAAAAAAAAAAGAATCGGGAGGGGAAATGTCAAGCATGTTAATTTACACTCCATTAAATTAATTTTAATGTGGCCCTGCTGAGCAGCTAATTTTCCGAGCGAAGTATCTTCGCCATTTCAAAATAGTTCTTTATCAAAATCCCCGATGGGTGTCCCAGGATGGGGCTGCTCCCCCTCCTCAGGTCCCTCCCATCCATCATGGCAAGCAGAAATTATAGACTGTCCAGGGGCTGCTTTTGGTAGGCTCACAATCACGGGCTTTCTCCCCCATCTCTCTGAGCTGAGAACTCATAAGAACCTAAGAACCTAAGAAGAGCCCTGCTGGATCAGGCCAAAGGCCCATCTAGTCCAGCTTCCTGTATCTCACAGTGGCCCCACCAGATGCCTCTGGGAGCGCACGAGACTAGATCTCGGTCTCCTGATCCCACTCCCCTGCATCTGGCCCTTGAAGGACCCTGGTTTTAAGCCTGGAGATTAGAGATGGGCATGAAATGGATTTTTAATTCATTTTGTTATTAATGATTCATTTTATTCCCTAATGAAATGAATAACAAACCCCACTCAGGAAGAGAAACAAAACGAAATGAAACAGAAAATTCTGTTTTGTTCCATTCCATTTTGTCCCCCCTCCCAACATGCCTGCCTTTCCCCTGTGGCCTCAGGAGCTCCCTCCCAGGAGCCCGTTGGTGGCACCTGGCTCCCCCAGAAATAACAACAAAAAGCACCAAGCAGGGGTCCCGAGCTACAGCTCAGCTGGTCGCTTGCAGCAAATAAATAAATAAATAAATAAATAAATAAATAAATAAATAAATAAATTTTAAAAGTGCTGAGCAGGGGATCAAGCTACTTTTTTTAAAAAAAAAAAGCCCTGGTCAGCGGTAGCGCTTGCAGCAAAAAAAAAAGTTAAATAAATAAATGTAAATAAAATATAAATAAAAAGCACCGAGCAGGGGGCCTGGGCTACAGCTGATAGGGCTTTTTAAAAAATCCAGGCAGGGGAAAAACAAAAAATGAATCGAAATGCCACTTCGGCATTTTATGCTCATCTCTACTGGAGATTACACATCTCCAACATGGTTTGTAACCTGTGATGGACTTTTCCTCCAGGAATCTGTCCAATCCCCTTTTGAAGGCATCCAGGTCAGATGCCATCACCACCTCCTGTGACAGGGAGTTCCACAGACTAACAACACACTGGGTGAAAAAATATTTTCTTTTGTCTGTTCTCACTCTCCCAGCCCTCAATTTGAGTGCATGTCCCCTAGTTCTGGTATTTCGTGAGAGGGAGAAGAGCTTCCCTCTATCCACTTTACTCATACCCTGCATTATTTTGTATGTCTCAGCTCCCAAGACCTTTGTGAGAAAGAATGTATTATTGGCAGTGAATAAAATATTTAATATTTGAAAATAAAATGCATGACTGGTGTTCTACATGCTTCCCCCAACACCCCTCCAAGTTGTATTGACAATGAAAGAGCATTCTGATGCACTTAAACATCTAATTTTTCAATAAGTTCTTGAAAGAAACTTATTGTTCAGCAACACAAGATGAAACTGATACTGGCAGAATATCTCATCAATCAGTCAGTCAGTCAGTCAATCAATCAATCCATCAGTCAATCAATCTTTCATGTGGATGAGGGCAGAGATACTGCTAGTCAATTCTTGATGACAACTGCATAGAAGAAGGTAATGGTAAACCCATTCTGAATATTTTATACAGTGAAAGCCCTCTGGTAAGGAGAGAATCCAAAATGGAGCAAGAGATAGTGTTGGAAGATAAGAGCCCCAAGTAGGAGCTTACCTTGGAGGGTTTTTCACTGAAAGGAGTCCTGGTTTGCAAGCTAAGAATCTTTCCTTAGAGCAGGAGCTCTGGTTTAAAGGCTAGGAAGTCTTTGCTGAGATTGGGAGCTCTGGTTTGCAGGGTAGGAAGTCTTTGCCAAGAGGGGGAGCTCTGGTTTGAAGGGTAGGATGGATCTGACAGTCTAAAAACATCCACACAGGTACAACAATTGTTGGTTGAAGTGCCATGAGGTTGATCACCACAGAGCTCCTTCGGTGATTGCTTGATGCTTGTCAGAATCATAGAATCATAGAGTTGGAAGAGACCTCAAGGGCCATCTAGTCCAACCCCCTGCCATGCAGGAACCCCATCACAATATTTTTGACATATGGCCATCCAGCCTCTGCTTAAAATAAAAACCTCCAAAGAAGGAGACTCCACCACCCTTTGTGGCAGCATATTCCACTGCCGAACAGCTCTAACTGTCATGTTTGACCAGCATCGGTGGAGATCCAAGCTCAGTGTCTGTCAGGGGCAACTGTCCATCCCTTGTCCTGCCCTGTCTAACAGGGGGATCACAAGTATATAGATTTTTAAACAGGACACGGACATTTTATTTTTCTGCTTGATAAATTGGCTTCCCATCTTTCCACCAGGTGGAGCTCTTGGTGGCCAGCTAATGCTTCTGCTGGCAGCATGTCGTTTTAAGAGCAAAAGACCTGACTCCAGTTAATACCCTCAGCTAGAGTAGACCCTCTCAGCTTTGCAGCTTGCCTTCCTTTGCAGCTGGTGAGGGCTGGTCTTCTTCACCATCTTTCCATGGTGGGTATTGACCTCCCAACTAGAATACTCAAGGCCCTCCACATCGGAAGCCTTTAAACACCCATGAGGGCTCTGGCACATAATGGGATGAGGGGTGCTTTCTCCAAAGATCCCACTAATACATTCTAATTTCCACATCCCTCTCCCCCAAAAATCCCCAGTTTAAAATAAACTGAATGAGAAGCCGTTCTCTGCGTTCACTTGATCCTAGCAATTCGTGTCATTCTCCTCCATGTGTTTGTAAAAGAAACGGATGTATTCCTTCAGATGAACCCCAAAAGATATAGCCTTCAGATCTTGTGTGTGTGTGTGTGTGTGTGTGTGTGTGTGTGTGTGTGTGTGTGTGTGTGTGTGTGTGTGTGTGTGTGTGTGTGTGTGTGTGTGTGTATTTTAAAGTCTTTGTTTTCAGACTTAAAAATCACCACAGCTGACAACCTCATCGGCCTTACGTGGAATGGCTGAGCAAACAGGATTTCAGCTGTGCCGTTTCTTGCTCCTTCAAAGTTACCTTTCCAAGTTAAGGCCGTGATCTTTTTGGAGCTCCATCCGTTGTTCGGAAAAAGGCAGAATAAAATATTTATTAACAAGCTTCAAGCCTTTTCGAATATTTATCAGGGACAAAGGTTAAAAGATTGCCCCCATTCTGGGGCCCTTGAATACATATTCAGCAGCCGGCTTGCCTCGCTTCCAGCCGCTAATCAAGAACCATTGAGAATCATGCAGACCAGACAATTCAACAGTCAGCCGACCTTTGTTGCCAGGCAAAAGATCACAGCCTAAGCGGCACTTAAATGCCTTTCAGTTAATGCAAAAGGGTGAATTGCCTGATTGCGACAGAGAGACACCAAATTGCAATGAAGGGACCTTAATTGCTGCCCAGAGGAAGAGGCGATGCAGAGACCCTTGAGGACTGTAGAAGGTGTGATGCTGACAACAAGGGAGAGGTGGGAAGGAAAACAAACAGCTGGTTCTAGGGTCAGTATCTCAAGGAGCCTCCATAACCCAGTGCTCAACATCCTTTGGGTAAGGACGTTCAGCATCTGTGATGATTTCTCCAAAGCAATGGTCCCCAGTAGAGATGGGCATGACTCAAAAAAATGGTGTTTCATTTGTCGTTTGTTGTTTAGGGGGTCCGTTTCGGTTCGTTTTCATTTTTCGTGAATTTTTGCAAAAGAATCATTTTCGTTTCGTTATGTAACGAAACGAAAAAACGAAAATGAAAATGAAAAATTGCTGTTTCGTTAGCATTCATTACAGTTCAATGTATTTGCCGCAATGAAAATGAAACGCATGACAAAATTTCTGGTGTTTCATTTCGTTTCGTTTCATTTTGGAGACAAAATTCATTTTTCATTTCATTACGTAACGAAACGAAAAAATGAAAATGAAAACAAAAAAATTGCTCATTTCGTGCCCATCTCTAGTCCCCAGCTTTGGGTCCCCACAGGTATTCTTGGACGACAACTCCTAGAGACCTTCACCACTAGCTGTGCTGGCAAGGGGTTGTGGGAGTTATCGTCCAAGGACATTTGGTCACCCAAACGTGGGAACTGCTGCTCTAAAGAAACCCAAGACCAAGTTCATCACTCCCATTATTTATTTATTTATTTATTTATTTATTTATAATTTTTATGCCGCCCATCTTCCCAAGAGAACTCTGGGCGGTTAACAATAACAATGAAAACAAATGTCAAATACACAAAGCAACAAAACTGGCAAAAGGGATAGAATATCAGCAAGATGGCAGAACAAAGTAGCAAAAAAAAACCCCAAAAACTAAAGGTCTCCAAATGCCTCTCGGAAAAGCAAGGTCTTTAAAGCTTTTTTGAAGGCAGGCAGGAACTGTGCAAGGTGCAACTCACTTGGCAGATGGTTCCAAGGTGAGGGGCCAGCCACAGAGAAGGCCTGGTTTTGGGTTACCGATTTCCTGACCTCCCTGGGCGTGGCCACCTGAAGTGAGAGCGCGTGTGACACTCAGTTGACCTTTGGAAGATGCGCTCCACCAGGTATTCAGCTCCTATGCCCTGGACGGTTTTGTAAATCAAAACCATTACCTTGAATCTTATTCGGGATGCAATAGACAACCAATGCAAGTGAGCCAGAAATGGGGTGATGCAGCCATGAAAACAGAGTTGCCAGCCTCCACCCCTTTTAGGGATCCTGTACCCTCCCTGTGAGCTGTAGTGGCACAAAATTGGTGGTCATACTCTTCACAGTTCTTCATCCCACCTGGACCTTAGTTACTGGTTTGCATTTCCAAGAGGACACCATCTTGGTTCTCCTTCAGTGGGCTCCCTGGTGTTGGACTCTTGCCTTGGGCCGGGGGTTAGACTCAATGACCGTATAGACCCCTTCCAACTCAGTTATTCTATGATTTTATGTTCCTGAGCTGCTTAGACACCCACACTTGCATATGAAGTCCATGTTGGCGATGTAGTGACCAATAAAAAGGGAAAGCAAGTGAACAGGCAGGATCCAAGAGGCAAGCCAAGCAGCCCTTGACTGCAAGGAACACAAGGAAGTCCTGCCCGTAATGATGTGTCAACAGTATTGCCTAGCTTTCTTCTTAATACATGAATAAATCCAGTGTAGTTGGGGTTAATAGCAAAACTACCTCCATTCAATCAGAAGGTAGCCTCTTATAGAACATAAGAAGAGCCCTGCTGGATCAGACCAAAGGCCCATCTAGTCCAGCTTTCTGCATCTCACAGTGGCCCCACCAAATGTGTCTGGGAGTGCATAACACTAGATCTCTGTCTCCCCTGCATCTGGCCCTTGAAGTACCCTGGTTCTAAGCCTGGAAATTACAAACCTCCATCGTGGTTTGTAACCTGTGATGGACTCCTTCAGGTTGGTCTTTGATCCAAGGATTTCATTCCCACCACTGAAATCTCGAGTAAAAACCAAAATCCACTGCATGCTCATTTTGGACTCTAAAGTTATCTAGAGGACCAACGTGAAACATCCTTCTCTTCTGTGTGAGCTCCTCTGTTATGTCTTCTGTTCTACTTTCCCAGAAGTAGTGGAAAGTTCAGTGTATAGATTGTGCAAAGTGATTTCCTTTTGGAGGTGAGAGCCCTGGGGAGAGAAGACTAAGGAGATTTTTTTAGATATACAATATAATTGGTTTCTTACCCAGCTCCCAAAGCTTGGCACAGCTCTTACAGAACTGTGATGGCAAGTCCTGAGTTGATCTTAGCTCCACAGCAAGATCAATCTGAAACCGAGAGGGACGCAGAGCTGAAATTGCTCAGAAGAAATCGCTTCCCTCCCCACTCCCCCACCCTCTTGGAAAATTGCTTCTCTTTCTCTCTCTTATTTTTCTTCCTTTGAAAAAGGGCCCCTTCTCCTAAAAAAGTAAGATGTCTCCTTTATGGAAAGGTCCCTCTTTGAGTAAACCTGCAGGGCAAATCCTTCAGCTGATCTCTAGGTGGATCTCCAACTACTCATCTTAGTGCCTTTTCTTCTGCCATACCTTGTCCATTCTGTATCCTGGACTTTGCTATTGACTCCCTTCACTGTCTCTGGATCTTGGATCTATTGACTATTCTTATGGACTCTCCCTGTTTTGTTCTCTTTTGCAACCAGGGTGGCTTGATAACCTCTGGAATCTCCCGGGCTTTGGATCTTCTGCTTACTTAGCTTTATGGAAGGACTGTGTTGGCCTTACCTCTGCTTTGTGTTTTGACCCTGAATCCGGGTGCCCTTGGTTTGCAGACTCAGGCTGCATGGATAGCTTGCTTTTGGGACCAGCCCAGCTGGGATGAAGGCACATTTCTCCACGTTGGTGGTAGCTTCCATTCCTGTTGCAAGACCACGATAACTCAGAGTCAGTGCAGTTGCTCTGCTGCGTTGTTAGTCTGTGGAACTCCCTGCCACAGAAGGTGGTGATGGCATATGGCCTGGATGCCTTCAAAAGGGGATTGGACAGATTCCTGGAGGAAAAGTCCATCACAGGTGACAAACCATGATGGAGATGTGTCATCTCCAGGCTTAAAACCGGGGTACTTCAAGGGCCAGATGCAGGAGAGTGGTATCAGGAGACAGAGATCTAGTCTTGTGCGCTCCCAGACGCATCTGGTGGGCCCCCTGTGAGATACAGGAAGCTGGACTAGATGGGCCTTTGGCCTGATCCAGCATGGATCTTCTTATGTTCTTGTGTTCTAAAAAGCCAACAGCAACACTTTAGAAAAAGAAAAGAGGATAAAGGAGCAGCCATTTGTTCTCGTCAATCAGCCAGTTCATAATACTGTGGCAACCAAAAACTAGATAAAACTGTTCAAAACATCACTTATCTGATTTCTGACAGTTTATGAAATTTGGGCATTACTGGGATTTCAAGCCACAATCGTGGTTCCTACAATGTGCCATCGTTGCTATCAAAGCTACCAAATTTAACTATCATAGTTACTTTTGAGAAAGTGTACATTTGCATCCCAGAGTCCATTACTATAATGGTAAAAAGCTAATTTTAAAGGGTGTTGGTTCAATGCCAGTAATTAACTCCAAATGAGAGATAATGAAGGAGGAAATAAATCATATTTACAGAGACAGTGTACAGTCGAGTACAATTAAGACATATTCAAGTTTGAGAACAGGAGATTGAGGGGCATCTTACAGCATTAAAAGGCAACATTAAAGCTACAAGACAACATGAGCAGTTAGAGAGAAGAGTAAAAATGCCATGTAAGCATGTACAGTAGAGATGGGCACGAACTGAAAAATGACATTTCGGTTTTTCATTTTTTCTTGAGCAGGGTCTGTTTCGGTTCGTTTTGAATTTTTGAAAAAAATCATTTTTGTTTATTCATTTTTGTTTTTCATTTTAACCGACTTTTTGCACGATTTTTAAAGCATTTCCGTGCACGGGCGTACCCCAACGCCCCAGAACAGAGGAAAAACACTAAAAAAATGATGCTGGCAGAGACACTGTATAGACTAGGTACGCAGGGAGACTGCAAAGGCATTGGTGAGTGTTGCCCAGGGTGCAAGGCAGCTGCAGAGTGACTGCACTGCGAGGCAGGGGAGGGTACTCACCAAGAGGTATGCATGCACACACACACAGGGAGGCTGCAGGACTGAAGCTAGAGAGAAATTTCTTTTTTCTCTCCCCTAAGAGCCAGGCTGCAACCGGCAGGAACACAGAGACACACACCTGCCTGGCTGGCCTAAGGTGAAAATAACGAGTCGCAGGGACAGCAATCCCACCCTAACTCCCACCGGAGACTGCAAGAAGGACAGGGGCTGCCAGAGCTTTTTATGCCCTCTGTGGCTGCCAGACCTGCCCAGTCTGCAACCTGGGCATGCTATTGGTTCAACATGATCCCATCACATGGCTTGCCTCCATTTTGTGGCTGGTGGCGACATCCATTTTAAAGGGAAAAGAAAAATACATCGTGATGGGAGAAGACAAAAACAAACGTTTTATGGACCCCAACCCCCCGGTAGGTATTATCAGACAGTATAAATAATTATCGCTGTATTTGTATGGATGTCCAGGGCGTTTTTTAACATTTAAAACAGCTCATTTCATTGCACGTTGCCGTTAACGAAAAACGAAATGTAACAAACCTAATTTTCATGGTTCTGTTCGGTTCATTCCAATTTCATCACAATTTTCGTTATTCATTTCATTATGTAACAAAACGAATAACAAATAACAGAAATGAAAAAGTTCATTTTGTGCCCATCTCTAATGTACAGTATATCTAAAAGTTATGAGGGTTGGAAGCTAACATTGAAAAAATAGTGTCAATACAATCACACAAAGGGAGATCTATTTCCTTTCAGTCTCCCCAGTGTTGGAGCGCTCAACACCACCTCTTGAAGTCATTGGTTCCATTGTTGTACTGCTCTAACAGGTTTGATGAAGTTCCTCCTGATAGTCAACCAAATTCTGGCTTCCTGTAACTTGAGCTGCACTTGAGGACAATAAAGAACAGATCGTGCCCTCTTTTTATTTTCTGCAACCTCCAAGCAATACCGGTCCACTTCCTTGCTGCCAACTCCCTCTGGTTTCCCCCATGCTTGTTTTGAGACAATAATGAGAGTTTGTGTCCCCAAAAGTTCTTGGACTGAAGCACCCAGAAGCCTTTCACCATGAGCTGTGGTGGCCAGGGAATTCCTGGGCATTGTATTCCAAGGACATCTGAGGATCCGCTGTATTAGAAGTCTCTTCTAGAATTCCTGATTGCAAATGGAGTTGCCTCTCTCATTTTTTTTTCACCTCCTGTTACACAGCTGCTGAATTCTAAGTACACAATTATACAAGCAGGATCTTTAGATAAAGCAGCTTGAAGACTTTTAGACATTAAACTCGAAATCAGATAACAGCATCGGTTTTGAACGCTGTGCTGCACATTATGCATCCACTAAGTGGAAGCTTAAAAACAAAGCAGAAAAGAAGTCAAAGAGAGATGATGGAGAGAGAGAGTGAGAAAGAGAGAGAGAGAGGAAGAGAGAGAGGGGGAGGGAGGGAGGGAGAGAGAGAGACTAACGATGGGCACGAAACGGAAAAAAATCGTTCTGTTATTCGTTATTCGTTTCATTATGTAACGAAGCGAATAACAAAAATTTTGATGAAATTGGAACGAACAGAACAGAACCACGAAAATTAGGTTTGTTATGTTTCATTTTCGTTAATGGCGACATGAATGAAATGAGCTGTTTTTAAATGTTAAAAAACGTCCTGAATATCCATAAAAACCCAGTGATAATTATTTATTCTGCCTGATAATACCTACCAGGGGGGTTGGGGTCCTTAAAACGTGCATTTATGTCTTTTCTCAGATCGCTGTATTTTTTTCCCTTTAAGGGGAGTTAGGGGACATTGACCCAAAATGGCTCCCAGATGCCTAATATTGCTTTCTTGGGTATTAAAATGCCCTGGACATCTGTAAAAATGCAGTGATAATTATTTGAAATTATTACCTACCAGAGGCTTGCGGTCCTTAAAATGTTTGTTTTTGTCTTCTCCCATTGCGATGTATTTTTCTTTTCCCTTTAAAATGGATATCGCCACCAGCCACAAAATGGAGGCAAGCCATGTGATGGGATCATGTTGAACCAATAGCACGAAAAACAGAAATGAACCAAAATGGACCGACAACAAAAAACAAAAAAACAAAACGTCATTTTTTTTATTCGTGCGCATCTCTAACACACACACACACACACACACACACACACACACGGGGGGGGGAGAAAGAGAAAGAGAGAAAGAAAGATAGAAATATCCTTCTGCAAGCATAAAAACGTTTAAGGTGTTGTTGTTGTTGTTGTTGTTGATGATGATGATGATGATGATGATGATGATGATAATAATAATAATAATAATAATAATAATAATAATAATAATAATAAT
>JAHTLZ010000089.1:3944651-3959164 GCA_023846285.1 Phrynocephalus versicolor | reverse complement strand
ATAATAATAATAATAATAATAATAATAATAATAATAATAATAATAATAATAATAATAATAATAATAATAATCAGGTTCTCAAAATTCAACTTCAGAGACTCTGGCATAAACTGGTACAGGTGGTCCCAGTGGGAACTGGCATGCTGGGTGCAGTGTCCAAAGAGCTAAGCAAGTATTTAGAAGAGCTTGGAGTTGACAAAGTCACCATCAGTCAGATGCAGAAAGCCACCTTACTGGGATCTGCTCGCATAATTCGCCGATACATCACTGAGTCCTAAACGCTTGGGAAGCGTTTGACTAGTGATTGGTAATATAAAATCCAGTGTAGATAGTTGTGTGGTTAATAAATAATAATAATAATAATAATAATAATAATAATAATAATAATAATAATACCCTTTTGATGTTTGGTTGAAGAGTATTCGGACTCCTGAGGTACTTCATGATGGAATTTACCTTGATTTTCATGTTGTTTCTTTCAGCAGATTAAAAAAATTAGACATTCCTTGGTTGTTGTAAGGTCCCAGATCAATCCAGCTAGAAGACGTTTACGTGGGGAAACAGGCTGTAGAATCGTATCCCAGTCTGTTTTGTCTTGGTGGCTGCCTGTTACAGTGCCCTCAGTTCAAACAAGGCCGAGTCATAAAAGGAAACTATTAGTCTGTATGGGAGAGTAATGTCTGTTGGAGAGCGTTTCAGGTCTAAAAAATCCTGGCACTCATTTGATGAGGGCACTTGGAAATCAGCCCTCATTCAAAGTCCCTGACTGCACTACAAAACCCATCATCTATAGAGTGAAGCCATGACAGTTGAAAAAGAATCAAACAGTCACAAAATTGCTGACTGGGACTGGGTACAGTAGATTACACCCCATTAAAGCAGCTTCACTGGCTAACTTGGGGCGTGGCGGCTCCACGGGCTAGAGCAAAGTTGGCTGAAAAGTCGGCAGCTTGGTGGTTTGAATCCTGTGTGCCATGCAGCGGAATGCGCTCCCGCTGATGACCCCACCTCCTGCCAACCTAGCAGTTCAAAAGCATGTCAATGCACGTAGATAAATTGGTACCAACATAAAAAAAATGGGAAGGTAAAACAGTGTTTCCTTGCAGCCATGCCGACCACATGGCCACGGACTTGCACAACACTGGCTCTTCAGCTTGAATATGGCTCTTGTCCCTAGAGTCGGATATGACAAGCATGCATGTGCAGGGGGAAACTTTACCTTTTTTACCGGCTAATGGGTACAATTCAAGGTGCTGACCTTAACCTCCAAAGCACTATACAACCTGGGTCCTAGCTACCTCAAAGATCGAATCTCACAGTATGAACTGGCTTGGGTATTAAGGTCATCAGAAGAGTCCTTTCTTTCCATCACGCCACCCTCACACGTATGTCTCATGGGAACACATGAAAGGGTCTTCTCAGCTGCTGCACAAAGACTCTGGAACTCCCTCCCAGTGGAGGCCCTGGGCTGCCCCATCTTGGCTGTCTTTCCAGAAACAGGCAAAGACCTTTTTCTTCAGGCAAGCTTTCCCTGAATGATGGACTACCTATTATGTGTCTTTTATATGAATCTATATGATCACATAGACTTTGTATTTATAGCCACTTAAAACCTTGCGTGATTGCATTGACGCTATGTTTTCAATATTAATTTCCATCCCTCATAATTTTTACATGGACATTTTATTCTCTCTCTTTAACTGATCATGTTCTCTTGTTGTTCTAATGTAATGTTGTCTTTTGATGCTCTAAGATGTCCCTCAATTCCCTGTTCTCAATACATGAATATGTCTTAATTGTACTGGACTGTATATTCTACTCTAAGTCTCCTTGGGTTCTTTTCCAAGGAGAAAAGGGTAAAAATACTCTAAAATAAATAAATAAAGCTGCATAATGCAGGTACAGTACAAATTAGTAGGTTCTTCTAGGTCATATTTGAGTGGGAAAGAGGTATGGCACAGTCCTTTCCTGTCGTGCACACACACACACCTTTGAGGAGACCGCATATGGACTCAATGCCATCATAGCATAATCACTATGTATCCTGAATACTAGTTTTGTTGAGTAAGAAGAAATATGAACATACGTCAACCACACCTTAATAGACTCTCTCTCTCTCTCTCTCTCTCTCTCTCTCTGTGTGTGTGTGTGTGTGTGTGTGCGTGTGTGTGTGAACATCATGGCCAACCTAATTCTGCCATAATACTTGATTGACTGAGCCAAAACGTTTAGGTACACAGGAATCTTGGGTTTGGATGAAGGAGACTTTCCATTTTGACATCAGCCATGTTCATTCATTCATTCATTCATTCATTCATTCATCTGTTTATTTGCTCCCAAACTATTTCCAAACATGAAGAAATTTGCAAGTTTGTGGAGAATCTTTGCATAAATTGAACCAAAACAAGGGTCCTCACAACGTGCGCAGAGAAAAAAAGGGCCTGGTACAAACTTTGCCAAGAGCCAACTTTATCCATTACGGCTACACATGGGGTTAACATTTCCTCAGTCTCAGATTTTATGAAAGCCCGGCCACATGCTGGGAGTGGAAATTAGCAAAGGGAAAGCAACTTTATTGTAACAATAATAAAGTTTCATACAAGATCTCCACTCCAGTTTCACACTATCATTACAGCATAAGATGAATCTCTCCAGGGAAGGTGCAAAGAAATATAAATTACATTTGTTCAATGGTGGAGGTAGGGTAATCGGGAACTTGCCAGATGGCGTGCAGAAACGAATTAATAAAAGGTGGTTTTGTTGTTGTGGGCTCAGGAATACAGTACAGAAATACAGAACAATCCCCGCCGATCATTCATTCATATTTGATATGTTTCTCTCTGTTTAATTGAGTGTGGCACAGAAAGCTAACATGGCTTACATAAGCTGTGAACAGAGTGAAATAAATATATATATCATTACACCAAAAGAGGTGGATGACCTCTGGAGGCCCAAGATCCACACCAGACCATTGAAATAAAGATACTGACTCCGGGAAGGAAGCCACAGCCTTCCATTTGCAAGGTCAGAGGAAGGCTGTTGATGATACCGCCTGTGGGAGATAATATTGAATTTAAAAATTACTTGATGGCACCGAGTGTCTATAAATAAATGAACCTGACAGCCTAGGATGGCGAAAAGAGATTGCGTGGATCTAAATCTGGGTGAAGACTGAGGAGGCCTGTGTGGTTCTCTACCATGTGGACACATGTCTTCTGCTCTTATCTTATGTTTGGGACCTGGGTATCTGGCAGAGCAAATTTCCCAAAGGTCAGTGACAGCCTGTCTCACCAGAACATCTTTGGCACTCTCGCTCCGGGTGGCCACACCTCGAGAGCCCCATAAGTTTTCCACAAATAATCAGGCCTTCTTGGTGGCCTGTCTGGTTAACTAGAACCAACTGTCTTGCAAGATTCGCCAACTTGAGTCCCTAACTGCCTTTAAAAAAGCTTTAAAACCTGGCTTTTTAGAAAAGCATACGGAAATCTGTAAAGTAATGTTATGTTGTGCTGCTCTCTCTAATTGTGGTATTGTTTTTCCCATTAATTGTTTTAGCTTTGTCTCTTGCCAGGTAGCTTATTCTTATTTTTCCATGTTTTTATTGTCTGCTTCTTTAATTGCTGTTTTATTTGGCTTGCGTAAACTGCCCAGAGTCCTTTTTGGAAATTGGTGCAGTCTAGAAATGCAAAAATAAATAAAGAAATAATATTTGATCACTTATTGGAGATAAGAGGATGTTTAAATGACAGCATGCCCCGTTTGCAAGCTGGAAAGTTGTTGCATGGGGCCGTGCTGTGGTTTTCAGGGAAGAAAGCTGTTCCACAGGTGCTGACCTGTGGAACAGGCAGGAAAGAGCAATGGGCAAGTATGGTACAAAAATTTTGATGCAACAGTTTTGCACATGAATAGATTGTGACTGAATTCTTTGCTATCTTCCCTGGTACTAGTGTCCTTGATGTTCTAAGGAGATATAAGAACCGATGGAGTTGAAATGTTTAGGAAACTATGCATATACAATCCAGCATAGAATATTTAGGGGGGGAAATGTGTGCGTGCATTTTAAAGGACCACTGAAAAATTCCTGTGCCCTGGTTCCATATGGAAAGAGAACAATAGTGTCATGCAGTATTTGAGGATTTTGTGTTGGTGTTGTTTTCAGCAAAGAAGAATTTCAATGTGTTGATTCCATATTGGGAGAAAGAATATCAGATTAACACTTTAAAATCTAGAGAGGATGCCAAAAAGGTAGAAATTTTTGAAACGTCCCTATTTAGAACAAGGGTAGATCTATTTTCTCTTTTCAGACCAGATGAAGATCATACTTAAAGATCAAAATTAAATAAAACTTGGTAAAGGTAAAGGTTTCCCCCCTTGCACATGCGTGCTAGTCGTGTCCGACTCTAGGGGTGGTGCTCATCTCTGTATTCAATCCAAACAGGCAGTGTTGTGGAAGTCCATGGCTGCATGGCTGGCATGGATGCATGGAAACAGTGTTTTACCTTCCCACTTTTATGGCAGTACCTATTTAACTACTTGCATGTACATGCTTTTGAACTGGTAGGTTGGCAGGAGCTGGGGTTATCAGCAGCTCACTCCACTGCATGGCACCCGGAATTTGAACCGCCGAGCTGCCGACTTTGTAGCTGACAGTTTTCAGTGCTCTAGCCCACTGAACTACCACGCCCCTTAAATAAAACTAATAAATAATTATATTTTGGTAGCAAAACAGCAGGGTATTATGGGTATTCCCATCTATTACCCCATCCCACCCCCACGGTTACTAACACATTAAATGAATAAATGACAAACAAAGCTGTTCTGATTAAGTGCTGGTTTAGACAGCACTTAAAGTGTAAAAAATAAGAGAAAAGAATGAAAGAACGAAAGAACGAAAGAACGAAAGAAGAAGAAAGCAACCTGACTTGCACATGTAAGGCAGAAGAACGATTGTATATAATTTGAGTGCATCAATAAAGTCGGTGTGCACTTTCGCAAACTTTGAGCAATGGCTTAAAAAGAGAAGTCACTAAACCAGGAAGGATTATTCCCGGGATGTGTCACTCATCCATATGGATTCCAGGTGTGGGAATAATGGTTCTGTCTGTGCTGTCACTCTGTCTGGGGTTTAAAGTTGCTTTGGCTGAATAATTTGCTTGTTTTCACTGCATTTGTCTGGTTAATCATTCCTTGGGCTGGCGTTTGTTTTGGTACTCAAAGCTGCATTCTTGGATTCTTCCTCTTGGACTGAAATCTCTTTACGTGAATTTCCCCTGCAGCAGAGGAAGTGAGGAGCATAGCAGATCTCTATAACTATTCCCAGTGGCTGCCTTATATTTTTCTCTCTCCAGAATGCCATAAATATTGGGTAGGATCTAGATGAAATTAATCAAATTAATGTTGCAATGCAGGGTTGGGAGTCCTGTTGACAGTTTACAGTTGCGCATCCATGTAAAACTTGGCAGTATATTGCCACTTGATAAGTTTGTTTCGGTTGCATGTCCAGCCATGCGCCTGCTCACACAATTGGGCACAAGACCAGGGAGGCAACCTGCATCTCATAACAAGCAGCAATGTGCTTATGAGGATTTCTATAGAATCACAGAATCATAGAGTTGGAAGAGATCTCCAGGGCCACCTAGTCCAACCCCTTGCCATGTAGGAACTCCCATCGCAGTACACGTGACAGATGGCCATCCAGCCTTTGCTTAAAAACCTCCAAAGAAGGAGACTCCACTACCCTCCTATGGTGGCAGCATCTTCCACTGCCAAACAGCTCTAACTGTCATGAAGTTCTTCCTAATGTTCAAATGGAATCTCTTTTCCTGTAGTTTGAGACCATTGCCCCGAGTCCTCATCTCTGAAGCCATGGAAAACAAATCTGTTCCCTCTTCAATATGACATCCTTTCAGATATTTAAACATGGCCACCATATCCCCTCTCAGCCTTCTTTTTGAAAGGCTAAACATTCCCAGCTCCCTAAGCCATTCCTCATAAGACATTTCTCCCAGACCTTTAACCATCATAGTGGCTTTCTTCTGGACCCACTGAAGGTTGTCAACATCCTTTTTAAATTGAAGTGCACAGTCCAACCTCCTGCCATGAAGGAACCCCCCCATAACAGTACTGCAGACAAATGGCCATCCAGCCTCTGCTTAAAAACCTCCAAAGAAGGAGACTCTACCACCCTCCATGGCAGCACATTCCACTGCCAACAGCTCTACCTGTCATGAAGTTCTTCCTAATGTTTAAATTGAATCTCTTTTCCTGTAGTTTGAGACCATCACTTCACGCCCTAGTCTCTGAAGCCATGGAAAACAAACCAGTCCCTTCTTCAGTGTGACATCCCTTCAGATATTTAAACAATACTATCATATCCCCTCTCAGCCTTCTTTTTGTAAGGCTAAACATTCCCAGCTCCCTAAGCCGCTCCTTGTAAGACATTTCTTCCAGATCCTCAATCATCTTGGTTGCCCTCCTCTGGACCCGATCAAGATTGTCAACATCCTTTTTAAATTGAGGTGCACAGAACTGGACACAGGACTCAAGGTGGGGTCTGACCAGAGCAGAATAGAGTGGCACTATCACTTCCCTTGATCTAGACACAATGCTTCTGTTGATGCAACCAAGAATCGAATTGGCTTTCTTGGCTGCCGCATCACACTGCTGACTCATGTTCAATTGTGGTCCTCCCAGATCCCTTTCACAGGTACTATTTTCCAGCCAAGTATCCCCCATCCTATATCTGTGCAATTCATTCTTTTTTCCTAGATGCAGAACCCTACATTTCCCTCTGTTGAAATCCATTTTTAGCTCGGCTTTTAACACCATTCTTCCATGACGTTTGATCTCTAAACTGGAAGGTCTAGGGCTTCCACCATCACTTTGTGGGTGGATCTTGGATTTTCTGTCAGAACGTTCTCAGAGGGTCTGGTTGGGCCCTTACACCTCTAATACTCTTAGTACCAACATTGGAACACCACAGGGGTGTGTACTTAGCCCACTCCTTTATATTCTTTACACATTTGATTGTGTCTCTGCCTATCCTAGCAATAGGATCATTAAGTTTGCAGATGACACAACTGTGATTGGGCTCATCTCGGGCAAGGAGAGTGAGATCGCTTACAGAGATGAAGTGGAGAGGTTGACCAAGTGGTGCAGAATAAATAACTTGCACCTAAATATAAAGAAAACAAAGGAGCTTGTGGTAGACTTTAGGAGGCAGAAAACTGATATTCAACCACTGGTGATTGATGGGACTGGTGTGGAGAGGGTTACAGGTTTTAGATTTTTGGGCATTGAGTTACAGGAGGATCTGTCCTGGAGTGTCAACACAAAGGGGCTTGCAAAGAAGGCTCAGCAGAGGCTATTTTTCTTGAGAACTTTAAGGAAAAACCATCTTCCACAAAAGCTGCTGCTGGCCTTCTATCATTGTGCAATTGAGAGTGTGCTTACTTACGGGTTATGTGTGTGGTATGGAAGTTGTACCCACCGGGATAAGACAGTGTTGCACAGAATCATAAGAATTGCAGAGAGTATTGGGGGCTGTTCACTCCCCACCCTAGAACAAATTTATACTACCAGGTGCCACTGTAAAGCATTAGATATATTAAGAGATCCATCACATCCTGGTCATCGCCTCTTCGAGTTGCTGCCATCGGGACGGAGGTATAGAGTACTGAGGGCAAGAACAAACCATCTCAAAAATAGCTTCTTTTTTAGAGCAATATTGGCCTTAAACGGAAATCCTGGACTTTGAAGTCAGCTTATTTTATATGTCATATTTTACTCATTTTATATGTCATATTATGTGTTGTACCTGTTTTTAAATCTATGTGAAATGTTTTAAATGAGTTTTTATATAGGAACCACAAAATTTCATTGTTCCTGCAAGGGGGCAATGACAATAAAGATTCCTATTCCTATTCCTATTCCTATTCCTATTCCTATTCCTATTCCATTCCATTAGCTTTGGCCCAGCCCTCTAATCTGTCAAGGTCCTTTTGGATTTCCATCCTCTCCTCTGTTGCACAAGCATAAATCAGCAGTAGGGTTGTGCTTCATGTGTCTGGTTTGATTCCCAATGGTGCCTCCTGGACAGGCGCTGGACTTAATAATGCCTGTGGTCCATCCCAGCTCTGCAGTTCTCCCTAGAAAGTCTATGTGTGGAGCTATCCGAGGTGCTGGCATGCACCGTGGATAGTGATTCGCAATAAATACCCAAAGAGTTCACATTGCGGCCAGCAGTCTCTGCCGAGCAAATGCCTCAATTTTAATGTTCCTTGTTGCGTTAACTCATTACTGTCAGTGTCAGCAGTTCCAAGCAATATTTTATGATTTTATTATTTAACAAATTAACTAACGACTCAGCCCTTTAATTAAGTGTGTCTTCACATTTAAGATCAACAAATTAACTTGCCTTAATGATTTAACACAAACCTGTTGGCATCCATGCTAATGGACTGAGCAAGTGAGGTAGTCATTTCCCTACCAGAGCTCGCAGGAAACGTGTCAAACATCACGGTGTGTTTTTTTTTGGGGGGGGGTGCCTAGGGAACTGGAGAATTTGGGGATCCAATCTGGAAGAGTGCCAGAAGCTGTGTGTCAGGTGAACCTTTTGAGATACATCAGTACCAGCACAAACTTCCTCACAGTCCTAATCCACACAACAAAATGTTCTACTTATATACCACCCAATAACATGTCACATACTCTGTGGGCAGTTTACAGATTAATTATACAGGCTACACATTGCCTCCCCCAATCAAGCTGAATACTCATTTTACCGATCTCAGAAGGATGGAAGACTGAGTCAACCATGAGCTGGCTACCTGGGATTCAATCCCAGGTCATGAGCACAGTTTTAGCTGCACTACAGGCATTTAAACACTGCATGACAAGGCTCCTAATCCACACAACAGGGCAACAGCCCTCATATTACGTGCAACTAGAGGTGGGCACAAAACGAATAATGAACAGCCCCCTCTAAGGAAAATGAAACAAAATTATCCATTTCATTCTGCTCGTTTTTCATTTCCCCCCACCCCACTGTTGTCTCTTACCTGACGTCCGCTCCAGAGGCAGCGGTGGTGTGGTCCACCTGCCACCTGGTGCGGCCACTAGAGGGTGCAGCCACTGCCGGGGTTCCGGAGGTGGCGGTGAGGCCTACTGCTGCCCAGTGAGGCCCCCCGCTGTCCAGCACGGCCACTGCCAGGGCCTTCTGGGCCACTGCTGGGATCTCCGCCAGTGGTGGCATCCAGGTAAGCCGAACCAGTTCAGTTCGGTTCAGTTCATACGAATTTTTGTTTTAAAAATTCATATGAACTGAACCAAACCAAACTGAGGGGGCATGAAACAGAACAAACCAAACCATCTGGTTTCCCTTTCGTGCCCACCTCTATGTGCAACTTTTTCCTCTGGCATTATTTTATCTTCTGCCCACTTTGGATTCATTTTCTGCTCATACAAAAGATCTCAAGATTTCCCCACAAAATCAGGGCCTCAGACTACCCGGAGCATCTCAGATACCTCTTTGCATGGACTCATACGGCAGAATCGTCTTGCTGGTTGGTGCGTGTGCTGACATAAATCATATATGCAAGCTGGCACTCATTAACAAGAGGCAGAGCGAGATTAATTTTGCCGCTTACATCCCAAGGATTCACAAGGAGTCTTGAACAGAGCTGCTTGGGAAGGATTTATCATCCAGTTTCCAGTGATCAAGTGTTTTCACCGATGCTCCAGCCTGGCGGTTGAAGATCTAGTATGTGATATGTTGCTCTGTGTCATTAAATCATATATGAAATAAAAGAATGGTTCTACTGGGTTTTCAGAGCCGAGCAGGCATTTGAGATGTCCTGAGTGCCACTCTACCCCAGTGCTTCCCAGCCTTGTCTTGCCAGATATTCTTCAACTACAGATCCCAGAAATCCTGCCCAACACAGGGAGTGATGAAGGCTTCTGAGAGTTTGAGTTCAAGAACGCCTGGGTCACCCAAGGTGGAGAACCATTGTTCTTGAAGTCAGTCAACAAAGAACTGCAGGATTCTGGAAGTTTCTGTCCAAATACATCTGGAGAACCAAGGCTGAAACCCCACTGATCTAGAAGAAGGAGACCAACAAAGAACTAGACTAGATGGAGTAGATGACCCTTGAGGTCTCTTCCGACTCTATGATTCTATGAACTGAAGGCTGCTGGGAGTTTTTCTGCAAGAAATCTGGGTCCTTTTAAGGAGAAAGTTGGTGGAAGGAAGGAACAAACAAACAAACAAACAAACAAACGAATGAATGAATGAATGAACGAACGAATGAACGAACAAACAAACAAACAAACAAACAAACAATTACTGTATCCCAGTGTTAGCGAACCTATGGCACGGGTGAGCAGAGATGGGTCTCAACCTTTACTTATTTCTTTGTTTTCATGTCCATTTTAAAAAAGAGAGATAAATGCCTTTTGGGAATTGAAATGCAGATGCATCCCTCTCCCACCCTGGAAGCAGATACTTCTGGGGTACCAAAGAATGAAAACTGGAAGAAGTACTCGTATCAGAATCATGAGGTCAGCAGGCTTGCAGAGAAAACAAAAATAGAGGTTCCTTGAGATCATGTTCTTGACCGAAGCTATTTGGGACAGCCTTTCTTGATGGCTTTCAAATGGTGCTTGCCTGTCGATAGTCTAGCTCAGTGTTGGCAAACCTACAGCATGGGTGCCAAAGGTGGCCCTCGGAGCCCTTTCTGTGGGCCCCCGACATCACCCCTTCACAGCCAACTGGATTCAGGTCAAATTGCTGTATTGGCATTTTGTGAAAAATTAGTGGATTTTGAATCACAATTTGGGCCCTCGGTCTCTAAAAGGTTCACCATCACTGCTCTATCCACTACAGCACACTGGTGCTGTAACCACTAGTAACCACTCGTGCACACATGGTTTGTATACATTGAATAGGTTGTGTACACTTGGTATCCACGATTCTAAATTAACTGCCATACTCTTTCCATTCCTGGTAAGTGATCACATCCTTTTATAGGGAGGAAGAGGTGAAGAACTCAAGCTGAGAGCTGTTTTAGTCACTGCCGCTATTTTATTTCTCTCTTTCCTTTTTTATCTCTCCAGAAGAAAGCTCCTTTGGCTGCTATCTGTCAAACGGAAGGAAAAGCCTCTTTTTGATTAAAAAGGATTTTGGACAAGCTGTTTGTCTCTGACCTCAGCAGCACCAAACAAACATGAGGCGAGGTGGAGGGGAAAAAATATGATTTTCCCCAAAAAAAGAAGGAGGAGGAGGAGGAAACTTGCTAGATCACTGTCTCCTGATATACCACTCCCCTGCGTCTGGCCCTTGAAGGACCCTGGTTTTAAGCCTGGAGATGACACATCTCCATCAGGGTTCGTCACCTGGGATGGACTTTTCCTCCAGGAATCGGTCCTATCCCCTTTTGAAGGCATCCAGGCCAGATGCCATCACCACCTCCTGTGGCAGGGAGGCACACATAACAATGCACTGGATTTAAAAAATATTTTCTTTTGTCTGTTCTCACTTTCCCAGCCATAATTTGAGTGTATGTCCCCTAGTTCTGGTATTTTGTGAGAGGGAGAAGAGCGTCCCTCTATCCACTTTACTCATGCCCTGCATTATTTTGTACGTCTCAATCATATCCCCCCTTCAGGCGCCTTTTTTCCACATGAAAGAGCCCCAAATGTTTTAGCCTTTCCTCAGAGTGACCCTTTCAGCACAGAGTACCCAGAATTATTTCACAATTCCTTCCTTTGGGGGAGGGGGGTATCCCTGGGACTGTGCAGCTTGCCCAAGGCCACCCAGGCTGGCTCTTCTCTCCCAGAAGCCACCCCAGGGGAATCAAAATCTCCAATGGCTCTGCTGCCAGAGACCTAAACTGCTGAGCTGCCCAGCCTGGTAGGAAGGTTCAAAGGAAAGTTTTAAGCTGAACATCAACGGGCTGAGGAATTTATTCCCAAGGGTATGGGCAGGTTGCAAGGGGTTGCATGGTTGCTTCTCAGCTTCAGACATGCCTCTAGTTTGGGTAGCACTTCCTGAAGTCCGAGAGGAAGAGATGAGCTTTGTTAGGTTATAATCTTCTCTAGATTAAAATCACAGAGATTGCAGTGCTAGGCAGGCAGGCAGGAAAGTTGTGAGGGACGGTCAAAGCGAAGCAAAAAAAAAAAAGGAAAGCATGCTGCTTAGATACTTCCTCCATAATGTTTAAAGCACTCTCTGGGCACTTTACAAGTAATTATGCTGGCTAACAGTGTTTCCTTGCAGCCATGCCGGCCACGTGGCCATGGATTTACACAACACTGGCTCTTTGGCTTGAATTCGGAGATAAGCACTGGCCCTAGAATTGGACACAACTAGCACACATGTGCATTGGGGGAAACCTTTACTTTTTATGCTGGCTATTAGAGATGGGCATGAATCAAAAAATGGCATTGCGTTTGTCGTTTGTCGTTTGTCGTTTGGAGGGTCTGTTTCGGTTCGCTTCTGGTTTTTGTGAATTTTTGCAAAAAAATCGTTTTCGTTTTCGTTCGTTTTGTTACCATTTCGTTACCATTAATTTCATTTTTTTGTGATTTTTAAAGGATTTTAAGCAATTCACTCATATTGCAGTAACAGAAATGAAACGCATGACAAAATTTCCGGTGTTTCTGTTCGTTTTGTTTCATTTTAGAGACAAAATTCGTTTGTCGTTTCGTTACGTAATGAAACGTAAAAACAAAAACAGAAACGAAAAATTGTTTGTTTCGTGCCCATCTCTACTGGCTATGCATAGCCCAACTCACCACTCACCCCAGCAAGCTGGCTCCTCTTTTTACGTACTTTGAAAGGATGGAAGGGTGAGTGAACCTTGAGCCTGCTAGCTGGGATTGAACCCCAAGTCGTGAGGACAGTTATAGCTGCAGTACAGCTGCTTATAACCCCTGGGCCACAAGGCTCAGCACATCAATATAAACTGCTGGAGAGCTCAGGGGTTGGTTTCCCTAGCTGTAGAGCCAGCGCCAAATTGAACTCTCTGGCTGGCTGGCTGGTTGGTTTGTTGGTTGGGAAAACTGTGCAGCTTGCCCAAGGCCACCCCGGCTGGCTCTTCTCTCAGGAGACACAGCAGTGAAACAAACTCCCAACTCATGCAGCTACCCAGACAGGAAGAAATTAGCTCCTGGTTCCACCTGGGCCAGAATAAATTTGTTTCTCCTCAAGTGCCCAACCAGCCTTAGCTGTGCTAGGAACAAGATCTTTGAGATATTCCGTGTGTTGTTCAGTGTCGTGTACGAATAAGCAACCACATGCATAAAACAAAGCTTTCTTGTTGTCTTGGCATCCGAGCAAGGAAAACATTGCTTCGGTGGACTCTAAGTTTGAGCATTTTTCTCAACATGAGCTCTCAGTGTAGAGAAAACAACCGAGGCATATTTATTGCAAGTGAATTTGGAGGGGGTAGGGGGGAAACAGCATCTTTTAGATCCAAGCGACAGAATAGCATCTTTCCATGCCAATTCCATTGTTCTCCTTTCTTCTGTCGTTGTTATTTTTGTTTTTTAAAAAACACAGCAACAAATGTTAAACAATATTTTGTATTCCTTCTTTACCATCTGAGGCTGCAACGGCTGGGACTCTTCACTCTTGAACGACAGCACCTAAGATTGAAATTTATGAAATCATACATGGTGCGGACAAAGTAGATAAGGAAAAACTGTGTTCCCTATCACACAACACTAGAACTAGGGAGTACTCCATGAAACTTTTGGGTGTTTTATCTCAAATAAAAGTATTCTTTTACCCAGAGGATCACTGGTCTGTGGAACTCGCTGCCAGTAGAAGTGGTGACCGCTGTCAGCCTTGACAGCTTTAAGAAAGGATTAGACAAGTTCATGGAGAACAAGGGTATCAATGGCTATCATGATGGATGCCTAAGAACAACCTCTGGTTTGGAGAGAGAGGCAGGATATGTCTCAATGTCATTTGCGGGGAATCAAAAGCAGGTGAAGACATCTTATGTTCTTAGTTCTTTCCAGTCTTGTGCATCTCTGGAGCTGAACTCAACTGACTTCAGATGGAATTGCCTGTGTTTCAAGCATGGAAAATGGGAAGCAGGGAAGACTGGAGCAGGACTAAGAGAAGGATGAATGAGAGCTTCAAATCCCAGAGATTTCTTTGCAAAGGCAGGCAAGAAACATATATAGGGAAGGAAAAAGTCATAAGGGACATTGGTTCCAGTGTCTCCAGGAGCCAGGCGAGGTGATGGATTCACAAATGCAGAATATACAAATGCTCTGTCTGATAACAAACACCATTTATGAGCTTATATCTCCAGATTGTACATGTGGTACACGCAGGGGAACAGGTCTTCAGCCCAAATCTATGTGACACTGAAAAGGAAGTTGGGACAGAGGGGTAGATCTTAGCTGTCCTGAAAATTGTATTCACATATCACCCACCCACCTACCCACCCACCCAACCTATCTATCTATCTATCTATCTATCTATCTATCTATCTATCTATCTA
>JAHTLZ010000089.1:3926509-3942049 GCA_023846285.1 Phrynocephalus versicolor | reverse complement strand
ATAAATAAATAAATAAATAAATAAATAAATAAATAAATAAATAAATAAATAAATAAATAATGCATTGTGCACATACCAAAACAAGCTGGGTGCTCAATTACATTGGAAGCATGGAAAGTTGAATGAAGCTCAAGCCAGTGACATTGATTTGAATCTTGGTCATGAGTCGAGTTTTGGCTCCGGGACTCCTGACCCTCCTCTGCTTCTGAGTCCTTCCTTGTTTGTGGAATGAAAAGGTGAAAAATGTGGGAGAATACACTCTGAACCCACAACTCTCGGAGTGTGAAATCTCCATTCCAGACACTGGGGCCATATTCCTGTTGGGCTTTATTGTGCATAGATACTTACATTGCACACAACTGCCCAAGGGGTGTATATATTTTTGGTCTATCTGTCATGGGTTCAGTCACGCCTTGGTTATGCAATTGTTGGCCAGGTTGTGTGTGTATATATCTGTGTGTGGTCACACAACAGAATCCACACAAAACATTATTTGTGCAGTTGTGTCCCAACCCACTGATATTCATTCTCCACCACCCCCAAGTCCATTAGGATAGTTTGGAGAAAGTAATTTGCCCAATCAACATGATTAAAATGCTAACGTCAGCTAGTTCTGGTGGCCCACAGAAAATTTTCAAAAGCAGACACTGGATGAGTTAACAAGCTGACCCAAAAAAGCAATGAAAGGTCACACCGGAAATGTCATCTTTCCTTCCCTGGAAATGAACAAGAGAGCTGTGATTTAAACCAGAAAAATTTACCCACAGAAATGCAGTTAGAGGAAGCGAAAGAGGAGATCTGTTGTTTTTCCCCCCAAATATCCTGTGTCAGCACTGAAGCTCATCACTGATTGAGCTGTTGGAAGCAAGGCCGATTTGATGGCCCCCTTCCTGCCCGACACACAGTTGGTAAATTAAGTTCAATCCCGTGGCTTTGCAGGAGAGGAAAGAGCTTGGCCGCGGACAATGGAGTTAGCCCATGTGTTGGCATGGCAGAACTCCAAAACTTTCCTCCTGGCTTCGCCAAGTGCAAGCTTCCTCTTGACCACCTTGGATGGAGCAGGTGGCTGGTGTGGATCTTGGCGGCGTTGGAAGCAGAATGCTCCTGCTCCTTCCCACTGCTCATCAATCCAATTTGAACGACCGAGGGGCCTCGAGCTTGTCGGGGATAACAACTCACTGTGCCTTGCATGATATCCGCATGACCTCAGGCCTGGGAGATAGAAGCATCATTATTAGACTGGCTGTTCTCTTCTTTGGCACCTGCAAAAACAGACTGTGAAATAATGATCACATTGAAACTCCCAACCAGAGGCACCTCATGGCAGATATTTCAGGAGCATGCAAAGCTGCCTTGGACCAAGTGGAACCTTTCATCCATCTAGACCAGTATAGCTGGCCTTGACTTCATACAGATCTTTAGACCTATCTAGGTACTGTATGCCTGTCTGAAACAGTCCCCACTTCTTGTTCCAACTGGCAATGTACTATGAAGACACAGGTTAGTGTGGAAAAAAACAGAGAAGATTGTGAAGGATGTCATATTGAAGAGGGAACAGGTTTGTTTTCCATGCCTTCAGAGACTAGGACTCAGGGCAATGGTTTCAAACTACAGGAAAAGAGATTCCATTTGAACATTAGGAAGAACTTCATGACATTTAGAGCTGTTCGGTAGTGGAAGATGCTGCCCCAAAGGAGGGTGGTGGAGTCTCCTTCTTTGGAGGTTTTTAACCAGAGGCTGGATGGCCATCTGTCGCAAATATTGTGATGGGGTTCCTGCATGGCAGGGGGTTGGACTAGATGGCCCTTGAGGTCTCTTCCAACTCTAAAAATCTATGATTCTATGATTCTATGAATCTATGATTCTAGCTCCAGTAGGATCTCTCCAAAGTGGGAGAATGGGCTGCAAAATGGCAAATGTGTTCAATGTGAAAAAAAATAAAGGTAAAGGTTTCCCCCCGCACATGCATGCTAGTCGTGTCCGACTCTAGGGATAGTGCTCATCTCCGTATTCAAGCCAAAGAGCCAGTGTTGTGCAAGTCCATGACCACGTGGCCAGCATGGCTGCAAGGAAACACTGTTTTACCTTCCTGCTTACGGTGGTACCTATTTATCTACTTGCATTGACATGCTTTCGAACTGCTAGGTTGGCAGGAGCTGGGGTGAACAGCGGGAGCATGCTCCGCTGTGTGGCACCCGGGATTCGAACCGCCGAGCTGCCGACTTTGCAGCCGACAGTTTTCGGAAGCCTTAGTCCACTGAGCCACCACGCTCATGTGTTCAATGTAGGAAATGGCAAATGTGTTCAATGTAGGAAAATGTAAAATAATGCATACTGGGACAAAAAAAAATCAAAATTTTATCTCAACTCATGGGCTCTGAGCTATCCATGACAGATTAGGAAAGAGATCTTGGTGTGCTGGTGGACAGCTCAATGAAGGCATCTACCCAATGTGTGGCAGCGGTGAAGAAGGCCAATTCCATGCTAGGGATTATCAAAAAGGGGGTTTAAAATAAAACATTATAATGCCATTGTACAAAACAATAATAAGGTCGCACCTGGAGTATTGTGTGCAATTCTGGTCACCGCATCTCAAGAAAGACATAGTGGAACTTTTGACCCAGTCCCTCACCAAAGGCTGCTGAGAAAATTGCACAGTGAGGGGATAAAAGGGCAGGTCCTCTTATGGATTGAGAACTGGTTGAGATCCAGGAAACAAAGAATAGGTGTCAATGGGAAATTTTCACAATGGAGAGAAGTGAAAAGCGGTGTGCCCCAGGGATCGGTCCTGGGACCGGTGCTTTTCAATCTGTTCATAAATGACCTGGAGACAGGGATAAACAGTGAGGTGGCCAAGTTTGCAGATGACACAAAACTTTTCCGTGTGGTGAAAACCAGAGAAGATTGTGAAGAGCTCCAGAAGGATCTCTCCAAACTGGGGGAATGGGCTGCAAAATGGCAAATGCGTTTTAATGTAGCCAAATGTAAAGTAATGCATATTGGGGCAAAAAATCAAAACTTTATCTATCAACTCATGGGCTCTGAGTTATCCGTGACGGATCAGGAAAGAGATCTTGGTGTGTTGGTGGACAGCTCCATGAAGGTGTCTACCTAATGTATGGCAACGTTGAAGAAGGCCAATTCCAGGGATTATCAAAAAGGGGACTGAAAATAAAACAGCCAACATTATAATGCCATTATACAAAACAATAGTAAGGCCCCACCTGGAGTATTGTGTACAAACCATGATCGAGATGTGTCATCTCCAGGCATAAATCTGGGGTACTTCAAGGGCCAGATGCAGGGGAGTGGTATCAGGAGACAGATATCTAGTCTTGTGCGCTCCCAGAGGCATTTGGTGGGGCTGCTGTGAGATACAGGAAGCTGGACTAGATGGGCCTTTGGCCTGATCAAGCTTGCCTCTTCTTATGTTCTTATGCCTTCATGTCAGGTGAGGTTGACATCCTAACGCCAGAGTGGAATAAATATGCAACTATCCATCAGGTTGTCCCTCTGCCATGGTGGATAAGAAGGTACAACACAATCATTTTCTACACCCTCCAAAAAGGTGAGACATGTTGTGCCTTTGCAAGAATGAGAATGTTTTACATTGCACTTTGAGCAAACCCAGATAAGTTATGCTTTGGGGTCAAGAATGCAAGTGAAACAGTATGAGGGTTGCTGCTCCTTTGCTCCACTGACTTTTCAAGAGTGCAAGCACTGGATGGGTTGTTTCTATCTCATATAAATATATGTATGCACTTTGGTTCTGAACAGGAAAAAGTGCCAGGTTTTGGAAGAAATGAGTTGGACAAAGTTCTGAGTTGTTGATGGCGGGGGGATTGGTCCCTTCTCAAGGAGAATTCTCTCCATGGAAGAGAAGAACAATACCTTTAGATTGAGAAAGACAGAAAGAAAAAAGAATGGTGGCTCCCCAAAAGGGTGTTTTCTAATACATGTGTGTGTGTCCTGAAATGAAAATGACATTCCAGATTTGGAATGCCATTCTTGACCCAATGGATAAGAACTGAGTTAGAGTGTTGGAACTTGAACCCGCCTAGAGCTTCACTATGCCTTTAGGGACCTTTCAATGAGAAGTTTCAGTTCAAAGGCTCCCTGACTGCTGGGTGGGGTTTCTTTGACCTTCAGAACATCTGGAGGACCAAAGATGTTGGCCACATGCAAGGCCATCACTGGTGTCCTCATCAGAACCAGGAGAGTCCTGCTAGCTCTCTCATTTAGGATCTCCAGGACTTGGTGATGGACTGGTCTGGTCTAAAGAGTGTCCTCTTCTGCAAGGAGATGCTGGGTGTGTCCTTGTGTGAGTTTAAAAAACAAAAACAAAACAAAATTTAGCCACACATGCAACAGTCCATATATAATCTGTTTTCAGGAGACGCATACGCATCTCCGGAAATTTTTAAAAATATGAATTGCAATATTTGACAAATATCACCAGTTCGGTTAATATTTGTCTCTTCATATCTGTTGGGTTTGGACACCCTGACAAATACAAATATTTTCCCTTTTTATTCATCACCATTTGTCAGGGTTTTTTTTTTCTTTTTGTTTGACTTGCCAAACCGTGGCTGTCTAAAAAGCTGGATGCCCCCCAAAGTATCTCTTCAGGTTCTCCCTAACTTTGCTGCAGCTGTTCCTGGTCTCTGGGACATCATGGCCACCTTGGAAATGATAGCTGCCCAGTTTCCCATCAGGCCAAAGGGAAACTAGTCTGCCATTTTATAAGATGGCAGCTGTGCCTTCATTGAGGTCCAAAAGAAGCCACTGTTGACCTTCCAAAAGGTGCCCTGGTTTTCCTTGGGGACTATTTGTCAGTTCATCCATTCATGGATGAAAGATTCGTGGCTCAAGGTTCCTCGACCTTGAAAAACCATGAGAAAACATTTTGGTGGCTCGTCCCCATCTCTAATAGACCAGGTGAAGACACTTGCTTGGGAATACCCTGAAGCAAATGGTAAGCCAGTGTGTGAGACAGAATGCTGGACTGGATGGGCTGCAGCCTCTTTCCAGCAAGGATGTTCTTATGTTCTTATGTTCCTAAGTATATAATCTGCACAAAAGGCCTAAGCAGAGAAAGAATGCCTGATTGCTAAGAAAGACACAAAACACCCATCCAGTGCTTTCTGATTATCAAAGAAGTCGTCATTCTGCTTTGAGGCAAGTGAGAAAGTTTGAGCATTGTACAACTTGGCATGGGGAGGGGAGGCATTTTCGGGATGTAAACCTTCATTTCCACGAAGGAAGAGAGCTCTACTGAAGGAATCTACCACCATCCTCAACACTGAGGAGAAGAACATGGGCATATTGATAAGCAATAAGCATACCAGCAAGCAGGCGGCCACATGGGTGATTCTTGAGCATCAGACTAAGGCCATGTGCAACTCTGCAACCTGGAAGTTTCATCTTCCCTTATAATAAGTGCATATCCTAACTGGGTCGAGAAGACTTGTAGTCTCCCAGCAGCTGGAGGTCCAGAAAAGGCCCACGCTTAGATTATAGGGTCGAGAAGGGTCATACAATCTTTAGATTATAGGGTCGAAAAGGGCCATAATCTTCCGCTGGCCTTAATGCTCTTAGACTTTTAAACTACGATACAGCTTTCAGGTTGGCTGACATCTGCTTTTTTTTCCTTGAGCTTTTTTTAAACTTCCAGAAGCAACATCTGTCTATAGGGGAATCGAAACAAGCAAGCCGGCGGTAATCTTCTGCTCGCTGTCAGCATCCATTAGCACCTAACAGCTGATCAATGTCTTCTATTTCCCCGCCACCGCCAAATCCAGACACTATGGCCGAATCAGGATATTGGCAGACACACACACACACACACATGGAGACACAAAAAGAGCCCTAAAGGTGTTGAGTTACACACTGCCTTCAAGATAAGATTTGGGGGAAATTGGATCCTAGGGTTGTCCTTGGCTGGATAGCTCAGGGATTTAGGTCTCGGTCTGTAGAGTATAAGCTGCGAGTTCAATTCCTCCACAGTGCTTTTCGTGAGAAGAGCCAGCCTTGTCATTGTGGGAAAGCTGTGTAGTCTCAGAGTAACAAGGAAAAGGGAAAGACACACTGTATATTCTTGACCTAGAAAACCTTGTTATAGATAAGGGGCTAGTTAAAATTTATAAGTTGTGTTGGGGTTGTGTAATGTCCAGAAAATGGAAGCTAATGTTTAATTTCAGGGTGGTTTAATTCAAAGAAGTAATTAATGGGGGCATGGCCATGTTATATAATGTATGTGCTTATTTGGGGAGGGGGATGTTCTGTTGTTGCGTCGTGGGAGATTGTGAGCCTTCTGTGGCCCGGGATTGGTCCAGAGGGAGAGAGAGGGACCCCTGCATCGGGAATAAATACAGTGTTTCAAAATTTGACAGCAGAGACTGAACTTTGGATGGCGTTTCTCTCCGTTGCTGCAGCTTCGAAAAATAAACCTTTGAGTTTCTCTACAAAGCGCCGTCTGTTATTTGGGGTAAACAAATTACCCAAAACAACCCCAAAAAGGGTTGCCACAAGCCAGAATTGACTTGACGATTCTCCCACTGGGCGTCCTTGACAGGGACTGGATTTGATGAAGCTCCTCCTTGCACCGCCGTGGCGATGTGATTGCCCCACTGGTGGCTCAGCCCACCCCAGCTATGTGGCAAATATGACAGAGGGGAGTGAGAGGGCCTTTGGCCTGATCCAGCATCGCTCTTCTTATGTTCTTATGTTCTAAAACTGTAGTTTGGGGGGGGAGCAAATATGCAAATAGATGCCAATTTGGGAAGGAAATCTTGCAACGTCCTGTGAGATTCAGACTAGGTAAGAAGGTTGTAGGGCTTGTGAGAGATGTCACAAAATTGACCATCAGCAGCGGTTTGAGGAGTGGAGGGGGGGGGGAATCAAATATTTTGCATTAGAAATGACTGTACACCTAGTTCCCTCAGAAACACAACCACAACATCACAACACCTGCAGCAGGCTCACAACAGATGCTGGGACCTTTTTAGGACTTTTTAAAAGTGCAGTGGTACCTTGTATAAAGGAATTAATTCATTCCAAATGAAATTCTGTTAAGCAAATTTTCCTTTGTATAAATTTCCCATAGGAATGCATTGAAAACAGATTAGTCCCTAATCATGATTGTTTTTCTGTTGTACAGATTCGCCCCATAGGCAATTCTGTTAAGTAATGTTCCCCTATCTCCAGAATTTTTTTCCTTTAAGAGGATTTTCTGTTAAACAAACCGCTTGTTATACGAGGGTCCACTGTACATCTCCTTGGTGTCACCAGAGATGCTGCCCCAGGGATTCTTGACACTGTAGTCCTTTCCTAAACTTATAAACCACGGATGTTATACTCCACACAGCCTCCCCTGCCTTGGGGGGGGGGGGTGGAACTCTGTAATGGGAAGAGCTGCCTAGATGCCCTCAGCACATCCAGTCTCGCTTGATTTCAGAAGCTAAGCAGGGTCGGGCCTGGTTAATACTTGGATGGGAGACCACCAGGGAATACCAGGCGCTGTAGGCGCCTGGAGTAGGAACTGTCGAGCCACTCCAGTACTCCTGCCAAGAAAACTCCATGGACATGGAGTCACATAGAGTCGGTCACGACTGTAACGACACAACACACACACACACACACACACACACACACACACACACACACACACACACACACACACACACACACACACACACACACACACACACTGTAATGGGAAGTTTTGAGGAGTTTTGATTCGATTTTTATTTTCCGGGCTGGAAACCATCTGGGTTCTGAAGGGTAAAAGATAGGATAGGAACCAGCTGGGTTCCAAATGATTGGTTTTCAAATACATCTTTGGGTGGGGGAAGTGAGTTTCTTAACACTCTCTAACCTGCTCTGGCTGTTATTTGGGGATCTGAGCGGGGAGTACGATGGGCTGATTGTTCTTCCACAGATCCCATCGTGCTAGTAATCGAGAAGAAAGCGAAACACCCCTCACGGTTTTAAATGAGCAAGCCTGCGCTTTGCATTCTGATGGCAGTTCTCTGAATGCAGTGCACCGGGGCGGATTTTGATGCTGGAATGCTAAAACAATCTATCTAACCTTTATGCCAGTTAATGCATACATTAGGCCCATATAGGATCATAAAAATCGGTGAAATTGAAACACGGTGACATAAAATCAAACAGCTCAACCATAAATGGTGTCACTTTTATGTGATTATCCTGCCAATAGCACTGTGTTGCCCAACTAAATCAAACGGCGATTCCTCCTCCCCACCACCACCACCACCACTTGCATGCCATTTAATGGACTCTGGTAATGGTTGCAATTTCTTATAGATCTTCTTCTTAATGAAAGGAGGGCCAATAATGGCCGCCGTGCAATGGGGGTCTAACCCTGGTGCTCAGTCTTACTGTTTTTAGCAGGCTTCCCTTGGCAAAGGGAAGAAGGGTAGATTCATGCAATTCATTCAGTCTTTATAGCCCTGTTTGCATGGCACTTGGGCTTACGCTGAATGTATGAATCTGGAAAATGGACAGAATCAAGAGTTTCACTCATCCAGGTCTAAAGAGAGCTCATATGGCAACACATCATCAGGATGTGAAGAATATCAACAGGATCCTTTCTTCTCCTCTATTTATGAGACAAAAACAATTTCATAGTTTGAAGTAGGACAAGGATTTTTCCCTCCTCACTCAGGTTCCCACAAGTTGTTCAAAACATCTGCATTTATCTGGAGGTTCAGTCATGGCAACTGGACTTCTTTTTCAACTTGTGGGAAACTGGGGCGGGGGGATCCTTGTCTTACTTCAAACAGTTGCCACGACTCAACTTCCAGATAACTTCACCTGGATGACTGAAAATCTTCACAAACATCTGTTTTTTCTTCCCTTCACAATGCAAAGCACATGTTTGATAGATAACACCACCACCACCTAACCCCCCCTCCCACAAATAACCCATCCTAGGTTTCTCATTGCTCAAATCTATGCAAACACAGCAACCTCCCTCATAGTCTGATGCAGATGGAGAGGCACAAGAAAAAACAAGATTGAGAGATGCCTCATTTCCCTCCCAGGAACAAGGCTGCAAATAGAAGCAGTGGAATTCCTATTTGCTTGCTAAATGGAAACAAACCTCCCTGCAAATACAAGACTGGTGCCCAATTATCATATTTGAGAGCCACGCCAGCCAGTCCATCTGCAGCCATTCTGCTCCATGAAAGTCAATACACAACAAACACCAGACATGTAAACAAGGTGCCCGTCGCCCACCTTTATCATCTTTCTTGGAACCATTTTCTGCCGCTTAAAAAACTATGATTACAATCAAGGGATCTTTAGACACTGAAATTTCAGTCCAAGAATAAATATACACTGAAGGCAGCTCAGGGGAAAGGCCAGGAAAGAAGAGAATGTGGCAAAAAGATGATCCCA
This sequence comes from Phrynocephalus versicolor, assembly GCA_023846285.1. NCBI lineage: Eukaryota > Metazoa > Chordata > Lepidosauria > Squamata > Agamidae > Phrynocephalus > Phrynocephalus versicolor. The sequence continues at coordinate 3,932,623 of JAHTLZ010000089.1, read as the reverse complement.
CACAATTGCCCACCCTCCAAAAACAGAAATTTAAAGCCCCAAATATATGTTTCCAGCCGTGTGACACTGATTTGATCTTAGGCAGAAAGCCTGTCTTTGGGGGATTATCCACCTGATGTAATGATGAATCTAAGGCTGCTTTCAAATGACTCCTAAGATCCGCTGGTAGCTTAAATTCAGATTCCCCCCAGCCAGATATTATGTGGGTTTTGTTCCTCTTCCTGTGTTCCCACACTTCTGCACCCTTGTTGCTTCTGTCTGCGGTGAGGGGAGGGAGGAAAAAAGGGAGAAAAAATGCAGGCTCACCTCCATCTGCCATCCAGAGCAGCCCCCGTAGGGATTCCTGTCTGTTAAAGGGTCAGCTGGGACAACAAAAACAAACAGAAGGCGAGGAGAGCCCGGCATCCACAGCTTTACAATCCGCCTCAGAATTTTTTTTACCTCCGGAGACCAGGTACTTGTAAAGTGTGCTGGGGCGCACTTAAGTGGGCATGGGTGTACTTTTTTTTTTTAAGTCCACTGCTGGTGGGAAAACAATTTTATGCTCCGGATCTGCAAGTGTTTGCAGCGGATTTTAGGGGTCATTTGAAAGCAGCCTAAGGAAGTAAATTATTCCTTCTTTCATCCTCACATGTCAGGTTGTAAAACGATGGCTTTCCCCTCCTGGGGAATATGTGGAGGCATTTCCACATTACCTTTGCATAGCTTTCGCTTTAAGGGGAAATAATGGTTTGTACAAAGCTGACGCTCCATCTGCAAAACTGTAAAACCCAGTTTGTCACACTGCATTCATTCCGAGATCCGCCTGCACTTTTAATTCAGACTCTCAAGCACTGGATGGGCTGCAGGCATCTTTCTGAGCCATCAAGCCTTCAGCGCTTACATGTTGTTTCTCAATGGAAGCCAGCCCTGAACACCTCCCCCCCATCCAGTGTGGGCCACTTTCCAGGCCTCTAAACGAACCATTTCATTAGTGTTTCATTTTGTGTACAATTTTTTTTTGAAAATTTTTTATCAAATGAAACAAAAAAAGTGGGGGGATGAGATGAAATGAAACTAAACACAAATTTTCCATTTCGTGCCCATCTCTACTCTGCATCTTTAAGCACACCTTCCCAATTAACTGAAAAATGATCATTCATGTCTTCAGTCACATATCAACATCCATGCCAGTCTGAAAGAGGACAAAGCAATTTGTAGCTTCTTTTAGACATCAGCGGGTGTCTTTCCCCAGGTGTTTTCCACCTAAATCTCCCTTTGGCCCTTCCAAATCCTGCTGCCAACAGTGTAGAAGGCAAGCCTCCTCCTCCACCATCACCCAAGCCTCTGTAGACACCTTGTTGATACATTTCCTTCTTTTGTTAATAAAAATTGCTGTCCCCCTTTTACAAACATCAGACATGGAGAATGCAGCCGGCATCTCCCAACTCTTGGAGACACCTCAGGCCCTTGCCGTGCAAGGGAGCTGATTATGGAAATCGTCTCAATGCTGAGCTAGAGAGATAAGTGCTCGCTGTTTACCAGGCCTCCGCTCTTCTAGATCGACAGCAGAATCTAATGGGGGCTTGTCAGCTGCTGTGCTCTGCCGCACAGCCACTTTCTAATCGTTCCTTTGACTAATCTACAGGAAAAGCTGCCAGAGCATTGCTTAAGAGCTCTTTGTGGTTCGGGAAAGGCTGGGGAATCGGCATGCATTTAGACCCACCTCAAGGTAGAAGGTGGGAACTGTAATTGTCACTGAAGGCAGTCGTGTTTGTTAGTTTGCTCTTGGACCTGCTCCCAACCGTAAGTAAAGAAAACAAATATTCTTTCTCCTAATTCTTGCTAATTCTTGCTCTCACAAGATGAGGAGGGACTTTCTAATCTGTGTCTTCAAAGTGCAATCTAAAACCTGGCTCCTCTGGGCCTTCCTTTAAATAGAGTAACCTGGTTTGTGCATCTAGCCAGAATCCTCAGACTTCTTCTGTTTCTTCAGTATCTAAGGGAGACTCCTGCAGAGTGGAAACCTGGCTTACGTTTGACAGTCTAATTAAAGTCAGATAAGCAGGGCCAACATTCATAAGGTCATGAATTCATCAGGATTTTTTTAGTGCAAATGTGCTGCGATGGACCTTTGAAGGACAACAGCACCTGCCTGTTCCCAGACAGGGTTTGCTTCCTTGTCACCTTTAAGGTCTGCTTTAAAAAGGAAACAGGAAGGTGCACTCTAAGGGATCAAAGGCATTCTGTAGGTCGATTAGGGCTCTGACCCTTGGCTTACCCCCATCAAAATTTGGGCTAAAACCCCGAGTGGATGTGTTTGTTCTTCCAATTATCTGCCATCAGTACAGGAAGGGGGATTTCTAAAATGTGAGAATAAACAAACAAACAAACCAAGATGTGGGCAAATGATGGTTTTCTGGACACATGGTGTAATGCCCTTCTCCTTCTTCCTCTCCATCCTAATTAATTGGGGAGAACCCCTCCCAAAATTCCCCAAACAATTATGCTCCTGGGAGATTTTTTTAAAGAGGTGGAAGAAGGGTGACTGCTGTACCTCTTGTGGGAGAGAATTCCACAAACCAATGCCACTGCTGAGAAAGCCCACTTTCCCAGGCTTCCCATATTGTTGATAGATACCCACTGGAGTGAGGTCTGTAGGGACAGAAAACCAAACTAGCTAGAAAATGTTCTGACAAGAAAGGAGGTCCCAGAGTATTTAGGGCTTTAGCACAGGACCCACATATCAGCAAATAATGGATCCCAAGTTCATCACCATGCCCCCGATCCCAGATACTGAAAGCCATGGATAATACCATATAGAGCAGCGTGGTAAAAGAAAAGAAAACTCAGAAAAATTATTTTTGCATGAATTATCAGAACTGGCCACTAGATGTTGCCAGAGAGCATACTATGTTCTCTCTCTCTCTCTCTCTCTCTCTCTCTCTCTCTCTCTCTCTCTCACACACACACACACACACACACACACACACACACACACACACACACAAAGAGAGAGAGAGAGAAAATTCATAGCATGGTCTCTGGTGCCCTTAGTGGCCAGTTCTGATAATACATGTGGAAATAATTCCCTGCCCCCCCCCCCCAGATAATCTTCATTTACTATTTTTAATATTTCCACCCCAGGGATAAGTTAAATCCTGGATAGTGACACTGCAGATACGGGAGTCCTGCTGTATCTGTGAGTACCAGAATCTTGAACCCGGCATGGAAGCAGACCAGTAGCCAGGCAAACCTGAGCCCTTGATGATATATGACCAAGCTCCCTCATTCCCACATCAGTCCAAAAATTAGAATTTCCCAATTCTTCCCCTCTAAGAAACTCGGGCAGAAGCTCAGCACCGCCCTAGCTCCATGCATGCCGAAAAGGATATGGCCCTCTCTTATGCAAGCTTCTTTCTTTTATCCTTTAGAATAACCTTTTCTCATTAGAATGCCACCAGACTCCTTTCTTAGATCGTTTCTCTTCTCATTGTCTCCCATTCTGATATCCTGCCCTTTTCAAGGTATTGCCAAGAGAATGGATGCAGTGATACCTTCAGTTTTGTGTGCCTGTATTTGAGCGGCCGGGGCGGCGGCGGGGGGTGGGGGAGCTGGAATATACTTCTTGGAGGTTGAACTCTGCCTCTTCCTCAGCTCAAAAAGACCAACCCTGGCTTGCTGTCTCTGCCGCCAACGTTGCCATTTTGGAAGTTCCTTTTTGTTTTAAAATTCAGGGCAGCTGCTCTCTTCTTGGCTTACAGGATTCCTTTTGGAGACGTCGGGAAGGAAAAGAAAAGGTAGAGAGGGAGGGAGCCACATAAGGACCCTTTTCTCTTGCCCTTCAGGGTGTCCAGTCCTGAAATTCAAGGCTCCAGGACGAAAGGAAGTTCACTGACCCATTGGTCATTTATGTGCTGCCAAGTTGCCTCAGACTTAGAGCAATCCCCTGAATGAGACCTCTCACTTCCTCCTCCTCCTCCTTCCTCTTCTTTCCTCCTCCTCCTCCTCCTTCCTCCTCCAAACTAAGCCTTACAGACCATGTGCAGCATTTTAAAATGTCCTATTCTGAGGTGGCTTTTCTATGTGCATGTTTTAGTTCTATTGTGTTATGATTATTGTTGTTCTTTTCAATAGAGATGGGCACGAAATGCACTTTTTATTCGTTTCATTATTTGTTCTTTGTTTCATTACGTTACAAAACGAATAACAAACCACTCCCTCAAAGGAAAATGAAACGAAATGAAACAAAAATTTTCATTTCGTTCATTTTTTAAAAGCAACCTCAGCTGGCTGTGCTACAGCTGATCGGCGCTTGGGGCAGCAAAAAGAGGTTACAAATCCCGCCTTTTCCCATGCCCAATCGGGTGAGGGAAGTTACACAACCACTACACACACAGAGAGAGAGAGAGAGAAAGAGAGAGAGAGAGAAATGTCCAGCCTCTACCTGGAAATTTCCAGCTGGAAATTTCCCTCATGGTGCAGTCGTTAAATGCCTGTCCTGCAGCTAACACTGTGCTCCCGACCTGGGGTTCAATCCCAGCTAGCAGGCTCATGGTTGACTCAGCCTTCCATCCTTCTGAGGTTGTAAAATGAGTACCCAGCTTGCTGGGGGGGGGGGGCAATGTGTAGCCTGCATTACTGTAATTAAAAACTGTAAACTGCCCAGAGACTACTTTAAGTGGTATGGGGCAGTATATAAGCAGAACACTTTGCTTTGCTTTGTAGCATGTATCGCCTTCTAATAGCTGCTAGGGAGCCAGTACATTCCCATTAAGTTGTCACTGTTACCTACCAAATGACCTGCCGTCAAAGTCGGTCTGAGGAAGTTTCCAAGAAAGATAGTAGACGCTCCCATTATCATCTCTGGCATTCATGGGAAGGGTACCTATAATTCTGTATAGTTGTGTAGATGTCGCAGTGATGAAAGGTGAGGATGCCAGAGTGCAGACTCTTCCATGCATCCACAGAAGATGTTCAGAAGGGAGAGGACAATGTGGGTGCCCATTAGCTGGGTTTTTCCAACTGTGGGGTTGAAAGGGGACTGGTATTAAAATGAAGTTCATACAAAAATGTATAGGACTAAAGTACCTAATAAGTACGCGTCTACTTGAAACGGGCTTCTAGTCTATCTGTAATCAAGGAGGAGGGAGGGTTTTAGAGGTCATCAAATCTGACCCTTAATCCCCATGTTTAACCCAGTGTTTCTCTAGCTTTAAGAATGATCTCCCTGTTCCTGCTTTCAAATAAACGGGTTTGATTGGGATTTTTTTTTTTTTTTTTTTTTTTTTTTTTTTTTTTTAGAATGTACGAACAGGACTCAGAGGTATTCTGGTTTTTCTTTCACTTTTCAGTTGACCCAACACAACTTCTTAGGTGGCCTTCTCCACTTCTAAGTTGTTCTAGTGAGGGAGACCAGCAAGAAGAAGAAGAAGAAGAAGAAGAAGAAGAAGAAGAAGAAGAAGAAGAAGAAGAAGAAGAAGAAGAAGAAAAAGAAGAAGAAGAAGAAGAAGAATTGTGGAGTTTCTGCTGATCTCAGGGGGAGGGCAGGGGGTTTCAGTGTCAAAACTGAAACATTTATGACACTGAACTGTACAGAGATGCCCTCTAAGGATGATTCTCATTATACTCTGCAATCATTGTCAACAGAGGGTTCGCTCCAGGTCATCCGTAAAAGAATCTTCGATCACCCTCCCTCTGTGATTTCTCAGGCTCCTTTGATGAGATTCAGAATTCTTTGGATGGCCAACCTACTTTCCTGCTGCAACTGGAAGTAGTGTTGAGAGGAGGGGTGCCTTGATGGGCAGGAGGGATCGGCTACTGCAGCTGCTAATAATGATGAACCCACTGCTAAGAAACAGTGGGAGAACTTTTCTCCTGAAGATGGTTGATGTTTTTGCCAATTCCTCGGTCCAAAATTATATATATATATAGTACTTTCACCCAGTCTTATTAGACACAGAAAGCTCCTCTGGAAACCCATTGTCAAGTAAATTACAGAACATTACAGTTATGGCTTCAGAGAACAATTTCAGAGATAGTGCAAGAGGAAAGATCCCTAGACTTAATCGCAAAAGCCCCCTTGAGGTATTTATTTATTTATTTATTTATTTATTTATTTATTTATTTATTTAT
>JAHTLZ010000089.1:3877186-3908193 GCA_023846285.1 Phrynocephalus versicolor | reverse complement strand
AGATAGATAGATAGATAGATAGATAGATAGATAGATAGATAGATAGAATCAATGAAGGAAGAGAGGGAGGAATGGACAGATGGACAGGGATGTGCCATTTAATGGTTGTGGGTGATAGGATTTATAGCCTAGACCAGTGGTTCCCAACCTTGGATCCCCAGATGTTCTTGGACTACAATCAGGCAGAACCCCTGGCCAGCACTGCTGGCAGTGAAGGCTTCTGGGAGATGTAGTCCAAGAACATCATGGGAACCCAAAGTTGGAAACCACTGGTTGAGACTATCAACCAATGGTCAAAGATGATGGGATTTGAACCCTCAACAGTGAAGTTGTGGAAAGACAGTTGCCTTCTCCCTGTAACTGTCAGAGGCCCTACAGCTGGCATGTCTTAAAATTTATCCATATTTTCCCTACAAGGCAAGGGTTTGGGAGTTGTTTTGTGACCCCCACCCCCATTCCCACCCCCACCCCCACCCCCCAAAAAACCAGGGAAAGCAGCTGGAAGATGTGGGCACCAGGAAGATTGTTTCTGGCATTTACCTCCCCCCCCCTTAGGTTAGGATCTTGGTGGTGGAGCGAATTCTCACTATAAGTAGCAATGTATTTCTCCGGGGAACTTGCAAAGGGAGGCAGAAGTGCGATAAAGGAGGCTTGTACACGATTCCACTTGCATTCTAATCACCTAAAAATTGACGGAGGGAGAAAAAGACAAATCTCCTGGCAAGAAGTAGGCAAGCGGTTCTTGTTCACCTTCCCCGGGAAATGAGATGCAATGGAACATTAAAACAAACAAACAGCTTTGGGTGTTTACAACAAATGCTTAAGGGGGGAAGTGTGCACCAGTGGTGCTCAGCAGAACATCTGGAGTGCCGGGGAGGCGACGGGTTTGCACAGATGTGCCACATTCTTGCAGGCGATTAAAAAAAATATTCTAGAAAGCCAGAAAAGGGGCTTGGGTGCAAATGGGGCACTGTAAGATATTAAAATTATACCTTATATAGTTCGACAGGAGTGTAGTTCTCGCATTTTCCAAACCCATCCCCTTGTTCTCTTGCCTTTGGGGATGAAAAAGGAGTGTAATTGCTAAGCCTGTGAACAATTCCAATGTCTACGTCTCTGTGTTTTTCCATCTTACAGACACCTTAACGTGACTCGCCAGGGAGAAAGGCCTGTGTTGGAAGGCTTTGAGGCTGAACTAGGCTTAGCAAAACCTCAAAGCTTTCCAGTTAAGGCCTTTTCTCCAAGGTGAGCTAACACTTAGGCATCTTCAAGGGATATGTCTCTCAGGCAGGAATCCCAGAATGGAGAATGCTGGGCTTTGTAGTCTGAAAACTCTGAACATGTCACCCTTCTTTTTGAGTTCTGAAATCCAAACGTGGCAATATTCTAGGGCAGTGTTGGCGAACCTATGGCACGGGTGCCAAAGGTGGCACTTGGAGCCCTTTCTGTGGGCACCCGACATCACCCCTTCACAGCCACCTATATTCAGGTTAAATTGGCACTTTGCAAAAAAATTAGTAGGTTTTGAACTATAGTTTGGGCACTCTGTCTCTAAAAGTTTCACCATCACTGTTCTAGGGGGCAGAAGAGTATCAGCCTGCTTCTCCCAGATTATCATTTAACAAAGCCTTTCCCCAAGAGAAGACTGCTTAATCCAGTTGAATATTCTCATTGTTTTTGAACTCTGCATGTGTTCCATGATGCGTGGCTTCATGAAATTTTTAAACTTTTTTTTTTAGCAGCAGCAAAATCAAAAGATTTTTTTAAAAAAATATTAATTAATTCTGCCCAGCAGTGGCCTCCGAGGTAAACCAGAATCGTTAGCAGCACAGCAAATTTGGGGAAATTGAAAAGAAACTCACCAGGCCTTAGAGAGCAGGTCTTTCTGCTAGCCACGAAGCGAAGGTCATGTTTGGACTCTAGGAAGCATAGCTTGAGTTCTCTAACTGGGCACCACAGAACTGGATTCATTGCAGCCACACAAAAGGGGTACAGGAGGTGACAGAGGAGGTTTCTGTTAATTTGAGTCTTCCACCATTTCCTAACAAGAGAAAAAGGTGAGAAATTGCTCTCTGAGGGCTTGTAGAACCACAACCTACGAGGCTCGAAGGCAAGACGTTAAGGCAATCTGCAGTGAAAGACCCACAAATTTCTAAGTTTTCCATGTGCCCAGTCGAAGGAAAGACAGTAGGACCACCATATCAATGAATAAGTGTTTCAAAGCACACATGCAACTGTGGGTGGCAAAACACAACACTATTTTAATAACAACAAACCATACATAGCATGGTGTATAGCTCCACCTCATGGCCAAGACTGGTAATCACAGCATGAAAAACTGTTTTTCTCTAGTAAATGCTAAACATAGAACAGTCTTTGGCTCCATCTAGTGGCCTGTTTGGGTAACTTCATCATCAAAATGCATAACTTGGGGGATCTTTCTTTTAATATTTTCAGATTGTAGGAAACTGAATCAGCTGATGCTGATAAGCAGATGGGAGGCTACTGTACATCCAACAGCAAGTACTGTTGGCATAGCAAGACCTACATCCAAACATATGGCAAAAGTAAACCTCAGTATGACTCAGCAGTTTGTATGTCTCTTTAAGACCATACTACTTAAGTAATGGTTCTAGCCTCATACACACACACACTCCTCGGCCACCCCCTGGCCTGCCTAACGCTGATGTTGTTCCAGAGGCACAGAGAGAGTTGCAGAATGACTTCTGACTTATTGCTATTTAAGGTTGTATTTTATTCTTTTGTATTTATAACAAGCAAGGCAGTATATATGTGTGTATCACTCCTTACTTAATGAGTGTTTTATTATTTTCAAAGTCAACCCGTTTACCTTTTCCCCTTAGAATATATAGATAAAGTATATTTTTCATATACCTGTTGTGTCTACGACTCCTTTAATCAGACTGCAGCACATAATACCAAATAATACACCAATTGCGCAACAATCCATCAATATATCTCAACAAGTACAGCTTCTAAAAAAGGGGTACCTGTAATGCTAAAGCATGTGCCATTCTAACATACCCAGAAAACTCTTTTGTCAACGGGAGTCTGCAGACAAAAAATGGTATATTTGCATATTAAACACACAAAGACATTCATTCAACAACAAAAGCGGGCTACCAAAATGTAAATGTAATTTTGTTGCTACCACCCCTGAAGAAATGATGAGCCTATGATGGGATGGTTGTGACAATTTATTGATTTGGCCCAAGGCAACAAATGTGGCCCAGACATACTGTTCCATTGGACAATCTTATTTGAAATGGCCTTCCTACCCGCAACTATAGCAGACATTCATAGAATCATAGAACCACAGAGTTGGAAGATACCTCAAGGGGCATTCAGTCCAACCCCTTGCCATGCAGGAACCCCCATCACAGGACTCCTGACAGATGGCCATCCAGCCTCTGCTTAAAAACCTTCAAAGTACTCCACCGCCCTCTGTGGCAGCATATTCCACTGCCTAACAGCTCTAATCATCAGGAAGTTCTTCCTAATGTTCAAATGGAATCTCTTTTCCTGTAGTTTGAAACCATTGCCCCGAGTACTAGTCTCTGAAGCCATGGAAAACAAACCTGGCCCCTCCTCAATATGACATCCTTTCAAATATTTAAACATGGCTATCATAGCCCATCTCAGTCTTCTTTTGTAAGGCTAAACATTCCCATCTCCCTAAGCCATTCCTCATAAGACATTTTGTCCAGACCTTTAACCATTGTGGTTGCTCTCCTCTGGACCCGTTCAAGGTTGTCAACATCCTTTCTAAATTGAGGTGCACAGAAGTGGACACAGTACTCCAGGTGGAGTCTGACCAGAGCAGAATAGAGTGGTGCTATTACTTCCCTTGATCTAGATTGGCTTTCCTGGCAGCCGCATCACACTGCTAACTCATGTTCAATTTGTGGTCCACCAAGACTCCCAGATCCCTTTCACAGTTACTATTTTCCAACTAGGTATCTCCCATCCTATATCTGTGCAAGTCATTCTTTTTACCTAGATGCACCACCCTACATTTCCCTCTGTTGAAACCCATCCCATTAGCTTTGGCCCAGCACTCTAATCTGTCAAGGTCCTTTTGGATTTTCATCCTATCCTCTAGGGAATTAGCAACCCCTCCCAATTTGTTATGATCTGCAAATTTAATTAGCATACTCTCTGTTCCTTCCTCCAAGTCATTAATAAAGATATTGAACAGCACTGGTTCTTCCTTCACCACCTCAAATAACTCGTCTTCCAACTTCTCATGGCCCCAGCAACCTATCTCACTCTACTCTCCATCATTCTTTGGATCTTTTTTATCCTTTTCCTTTGCACCCTCTTTCTTCCTCTCTGGTTCTTTTAACTCTTTCATGGCCTCTCTCAGCTCCTCTTCTTCCAAAGTTACCACAGCAGGTGGTAAACCTCCAGCTGCACTTCTTTCTCACAGTTGGCGGCAGAACAATAAGAGTTTGACATTCTACATTCCAGGACCTGGCCATGCCCCCAATCCTTTTTGTTGCCTTTCATTGTTAGGGTAGACAGTCAAGCTGCCTGTTGGTGCTACATCCTTCAAACACATTTTGGCTCCTTATTGCTGACATAGGATGTACACTTTTTAAAAATGTATGGTTCCTATGTGTCATCAAGTCACTTCTGCCTTGTGGGAAGCCTCACAGTGGCATTTCCCACAGCCATCAACAGGAATTTCCCTGGCTGAACAGAGATTTAAACCCAGGTACCAGATTCTTAGTTCAGCACGTCTTCCACTACACCCAACTGGGGTCTCATTGTCCCTTTCCCTTCTGTAGGGAAAAAACAATGGACGGGGCCTCGTTTCAGGCCAAGGGGAGTGTGATCTAAAGATGAGGGAGGGAGAAGAATTCACAATTAGTTTGATTACCTAATTAAGATATATTCTGCCCACCCCCTCCTTTTTACCCCATTAGATTTGTCGGCCCCTTTGTCAGATTCAATTTGTAGGGTTTGTAATTCAGGTGGAACATTGATTCTGAAAACACTCTGACCCTCTCCAGTCTGTCTTAGATAAGACCTTGCATTAATTATGTGCTAATATTGATGTTTGCCGTGCATGTGTTTGTCTGAGAGAGGTGGGGAATACATGTGTCAAAGGAAAACCTAATGCTACGTGTACCGGTATCATGGCTGACTTAGGTTATATATATAAACGCCTACACTGTGGCCAGGAAAAACACAACTAAATCTGCTCAACCACAGGCAGTGTGGTGCAGTGGTTAGATGGCTAGAATAGAAATTGAGGTATCTAGATTTCTAATCCATCCTGAGCCATAAGACTGAAGGGCTGCACTCAGGCATCTCTTTCCCTGTTTGTCTCAGCTTGACATACCTTGTAGAGTTGCCGTTGTTGCTACAGAGTTTTGGATTTCTGGTTGCAGCTCTTCCAAGGAGAAAGGCAGGGTAAAAATATTCAAAATAAATAAATAAAGCAAAGTGGTCTGCTTATATACCGCCCCATACCACTTCAAGTGGTCTCTGGGTGGTTTACAGTTTTTAATTATAGTATGCAGGCTACACATTCCCCCCCCCCAGCAAGCTGGGTACTCATTTTACCAACCTCATAGGGATGGAAGGCTGAGTGAACCTTGAGCCCTGGGGTTCAATCCCCTACCTGGGATTGAACCCCAGGTTGTGAGCACAATTTAGAATAGAGTCATAGAATCATAGAGTTGGAAGAGACCTCAAGGGCCATCTAGTCCAACCCCCTGCCATGCAGGAACCCCCATCACAATATTTCCAACAGATGGCCATCCAGCCTCTGTTTAAAAACCTCCAAAGAAGGAGACTCAACCACCCTCCACAGCAGCAAACCTGCAGTACAGACATTTAACCACTGCACCACAAATAAATAAACTCTCCCTTTGATACACCACAGAAGTACAAAGTCTACAGAGGAGAACAGCTTCAGGTTCCTCAGAGAGTCCCCAACTTTCTCACTAACTGGCACTTATAGTCTCAGTAGCTCACTCTGAGCCATTCGTAGGTGAAGGAGAAATGTTTGATTACTTACAGTTGAAAATATCAAACAGCAAGCTAACAAACAAATGAGCACCCTGCTAACTGACTTCAACAGACAAAAGAGAGGGAAACAGAACTCTCAGACAGGAGGTGGGTTCTCTCTCTGAACTTCAAGGCAGGAAGATATGATTGGTTGGGGCTGCAAAGATTGACAGTCACCCCAGCCTAGAAAGGCCCCAGCAACCCAAACAAACTCCAGATAGCATGTGAGATTCTTATAATAGAAAGGATGAGAAATTTGCATGCCACCTTAAGCTTACTAAGTTGAGAAGGTACCGGATTTAAGTGCCATAGATTATAACCTTTGAGCACCTGGGGTTCCACCAATGCCCTTTTAAGCTTTAATGCTGGGATGTTCTTTTCCGGTGCCTCTCCAGATAAATTCAACCAGGTGATGTTCCACAAAGCTCTGGGGGTGAGGCAAAACAGCCGAGACCCAAGCCAAAGCCATATTCTCGGGACAGCGTAGTCGTCATAGCTGTGGTATGGTGTCAACCAGGCTAAAGCTCCTTTGTTGGAGAGCGCCTTCTAAGATGGGATGCTATTGATACTGCATTTGCCGAGCTGCAGAGAGATGGTGAAACTTTTTGACCAATGGGTCCATGAGTGAGAAGCAGAAGGTGCACCAAACGTACGAATCTACAGCGCTGCTCCATGAATGTTTTCGACCCACCTCGAAAGGTGTTCCTCAGCACCGCTTTCGGATGACTCAGAAGGATGACTTTTCCCTCTCTCTCCAAGGCAGAAGCCAATTTGTTGGTGATACTCAGTGCACCAGCTGTGATTCCGACTCTAATTCCATTTCATTTCGCAAAGTGATGCTAATGACATTTTACTGGAAGGAAAGATTTGGAGGGAAAAGCTGCAGCTCCCCCATCACAGCGCAGAAGCAAGTGCCAAAGGTCCTTGAGGCAGGACGAAACATATAAATGCACGCACGCACACACACACACACACACACACACACACACACACACACACACACACACACACACACACACACCAGATTCGGGGCTTTAGAATCTACAAGAGAGGTCCACACATGTGATTAACTGCAGGACAGCTTCCTTATCAAACCAGATTTCTTAAACTAATGAATGCAAACGAAACAGAGTAAATTGAAGGGAGGCGGTGGCAACAAAGCAGCCCCATTTCTCCCAAAGATGATGTTGAATTTAAAAAGACTGAAATATAATAAAAACACAAAGGCCAGATCACCTCTGAAGGCAGAATTAAATGCAGCATGCATTTTTAGAAAACTTCAAGGCAAATAGAAGCATGTTTTGAAAACGAGCCGCTGAATAACCACGCCACTCCTCACTGGGAATTAATTACGTGCCATATAGTCGATGATGAGTTACTGTACAATAACCCTTTCCAGGTGTTTCTAGTTCCAGGGTTCTCGGCATTGGTTTCCCATGCTGTTCCTCTGGTAAAACAGCCCTGCCTGTGGCAGCTAGCCAATTATCTAAGGCTGCTATTTCACTTGGGGAAGATCCTGATCTTCTGAAGGTCCAGCTTTTCCTCTTCCACCCATCACGTGACTGAAGATGTGAGATAGCAGTTCCCACGTACAAGGGGTTTTTATTTAAGTGCAGTTCAGCCCCATTGCCAGCAGGTGGTGCAAGGATTAAAAAAGGACCAGCTGGCTGGCGCTAGGGCTTGCGGAAGTTAAAACAAACAGCACCAGATCCAGCTTCCTGTTGCTAGGAGGGTGTGTGCGGGAATTAAAAAAAACAGTGCCAATCAGCACCAGGAACAGCCAGTCGGTGCTATGAGAAAAACAGAAGAAAGAAAACAGGATCATCTACGGGGTCCCACAATGTCTGCCTCTTTAAAAGGTGGATTTTTTAAGCGAGGCAAAAAATTCCCTACATCTCCGGTAAGTCTTGGTAACCTTGGTTAAGGGGGGCCTTACTGAGTGTTTCTTTCTTTTTTTCAAAAAGGCCATGGGGACGGCATTTTTGGACATGGTTTATCTACAAATTTAATCTGCATTTAAAGGGGCGTGTGGGATAGGGGCCTAAAGCTGGCCTGAAGAAAGGAAGCGGCCTGCAAGAGAAAATTGGACCACCATTTATCAGATCTGCTTCGATCTGGAGTCCTGTCTTGAGCAGTGGGCCTTCTTGGTCCCTTCCAACCCTATGGTTCTAGGATTCTAGGATTCAATGTTCTGTGATCTTTTCCTTACCTAAATCTTTCCTGGCACTAACATTCCAGAAACAGGAAAGTACACACGGAGGACCTTTTCACAGGCGAGTATCTGAGGTTGGGTCTTCCCTTCTGCAGATGGACCCCACCAACCATTGGAGACGCATCTCCCACCTCTTTTAAGCCAAGAATAATTCCTTTCCCTTTGTTTTTAAAATTCTTTGACTTTCTTTTTGCAAACAGATTGATTTTTGCCTAACGATTTCCATCACGCATGATTTATGGACGGCAATCTTGAGATAAGTTGAACTAGAACATCAAGTACATCTCATTAAAAAAATCAACCATCTCCAGGAGTTTGGTGTGATCTCTTGATGCATCAAAACAGTCCGCCCGGCATCTCCAAAGTAACTGCAGATTAAACAATTCAGGTTGGTCAGCCCGTGTAAACGCAAGCGCGCCGCTCAGAGCAGTTCAATCAACATTCGTGATTGGATTCTTATCAGGGCAAAGAAAGAAGTTGTAGTGCAGAGGGGGCAGAGAGAGAGAATTATTTCCATTGGTGGTTTGAGCATAAACAAGAATGGAAGAAAAAGAGATAGTGACTCCCTAGCGGGGCCCATATTGTGTTTGCATGACAGCGGTTTTAAATAAGGCAAACAAATTGATGTTCCCAGCAAAGCTTGTGATGCAAGCTGGGATGTTAATACCAGGTCTGTGCAGTTGGGAAGGTAAGACAGAGAAATCTACAGGTGTGCCAAATAAATGGCATCTTCCATTCTTCTGACAGGATATTGCCCCCATCCCCCCCTCTTTCTGAGAACAAATAATCATGATTTTTTAAAAAAAAAAACACTATAAATAAGATTCTGAATAATCTTGTCTCACAGCTCCAGCAACTACCTTTGGAAGGGCCACCCTCTAATCCCAGCCCAGGGAAGTTTAATTTTGCAACCGGCATTACTCATGCCAAATAGACACATTTGCATAACGTAATCACACAGTATTATATCCAGAGTTGCCTGTTCTCGGGTGGGCTCCATGACAAGTTGCTCTAAGGCACAGTTATTCAGCACCTCGAGAAACCCGATTTCTCTTTCTTGCCCTGCACTCACATTGGCCCAGGCAATGTGGGGATAATTGAAGTCCCCCATGATTACTATCCTGTCCCTCTTAGACACCTCCATAATTTGTCTCCTCATTTCAAGGTCCCCTTCAAGTTTTTGATCTGGTGGACAATAGCACACCCCCACTATCACATCGCTCCTTGGACATGGGAGTCTAACCCACAGTGATTCTATGGTGGAGTCAGGACCATCATCAATCTCTATTCTGCTGGATTTTACCCCTTCTTTGACATAGATGGGAGTTCTATTTGCCACTGTACTTTTTGCAAATAGAGCCAGCCTGGGTGGCCCTGGGCAATCTGCACAGTCCCAGAGCACCCCTAGAAGGGGAGAAGAAACCACCATCCCTACCTGGAGACCCCTAAAAAGCTTCACCATAAGTCAAATTTTCCTGGAGAAAGTCATCTGCAGGTTGCTGATGGTCCCTTCGAGCTCTCCTGAGTAGAGATGGGCACGAACCAAAAAAAAATGGCATTTCTTTTGTCATTTGTCATTTGGAGGGTCCGTTTCGGTTTGTTTCCGTGTTTTGTGAATTTTTGCAAAAAAATCATTTTCGTTTTTGTTCGTTTCGTTACCATTTCGTTACCATTTATTTCAATTTTTTGTGATTTTTTTTTAGGATTTTAAGCAATTCACTCGTATTGCAGTAACGGAAACGAAACACACGACAAAATTTCTGGTGTTTCTGTTCGTTTTGTTTCATTTTAAAGACAAAATTCATTTGTCGTTTCATTGCGTAACGAAATGAAAAAACAGAAACGGAAACAAAAAATTGTTCGTTTCGTGCCCATCTCTACTCCTGAGCATCAGATCCACCCACCTTTAAAGAGCAAGTTTGCCTTCTTCTAAAATTTGCTCTCTTCCTTTTTTCATGTACTGTGTCCTCTCCTCCTAGAAAATGTGCTGTCATTTCTAACACACCTCTAAGTTGCTGATGAACTGTGAAGCTGCCATCCACACCATCTCTCATCACACACTCGATATTACTCACACCGGGTGTATGAAGTCATGCCTGCACAACCTCTTCTCCCTTCCCACTCCTACCAGATGGCTCTTTTTCTGTTGTTCTTGTGGTGGCAGTGGCGGTTGCCATTTGACTCACACAAGGTGGGGCAGATTCAGGGTAGTCTTCAGCCCGGAAGAAGGTGGTTGCAACCTCAAAGTCCCTGAAGACCTTAAGAAGAACTAAGAATAGGAGATTTGCTTGTCAAATTCCTCATCTTTGTCAATTTAGGCGATACTAGTGGTGGCAGAACCTTCGGCACTCCAGATGTTTTCGACCATAACTCCCAGAATTTTGATCCTAGATTGCCAGTGACAAAGGACTGTGGGAGATGTGGTCTAAAACATCTGGAGTAGAGATGGGCACGACCAGGAAAAATGACGTTTCGAGTTGTCGTGTGTCGAAGCCGGCCCGTTTCGGCTCGTTTCCGTTTGTCGCGAAATTTTTCAAAAATTTGTCATTTCGTTTGTCATCTGTCGTTAGTACTGGTTTGAGGGGGTAGGGTAGCGGGCTCCTGGAGGCACCTCTCTGGGGAGGGTGCCTCCTCTGGCCCACTACGAAGGGAAGGCATTTAGCAGGCTCCTGGAGGCACCTCTCTGGGGTGGATGCCTCCTCTGGCCAGCTACAAAGGGAAAAGGAAGGGTACATGACCGTGTAGCCATTGCGTACCAAGTGGCACTGGCAGAGGCACCTCTCTTTTGGGTGCCTCTACTCTGACTCACTAAGAAGGACAGCATACTGGCGTACAGGTTTGGAGTTTTTTGGAACTTTGGACTGGTGAGCGAGGTGAGAGAAGAATGCCTCTGCTGGGCACCCTGTGGCTCACTAAGAAGGGAAGTGTACTTGAGTAGTAGTGCTATGCGAGTACAGATCTGGCTTAGGGTTTGGGTTAGGGCAAGGGCTAGGCTTAGGGTAACGGGTAAGGTTAGGGTGAGTTAGTGGGCTGCACCTCTGGGTGCCTCTGACCCACTAAGAAGGACAGTGTACTGGCATATGGATTAGGGTTAGGGTTAGGGCTAGGGTTAGTGGGCTTTTTACGCCCGACTGGCACATCCCAGAAGTCTCAGTCAAAACCTGGCCAAGTAGCCATGCGATTGGTGGAATGGCTCCAAAAATTTGCATGGTCCCATCCCATAGCCAGCCCATCATTGCGCAGGTGTAAAAAAATAAAAATAAAAATAAAAATAAAATAAAATAAAATCAATGGGATTGGAGACAGACGTTTATTGCAAGAAAAACCCACTGCTGCTACTGTAAAAATTTGGGCAGTTAAAATACCTAATTTTCGCATGTTTCTGTGTGGTGCTTTGGTGTGTTTTTGGACCACGATTTCAAAAAAAAAAAAAATTGCGGTCGCCATTTTGGATCCCCCCGCACCGCATGGCATGGCAAGACGACGAGGATGCCCCCCACCAGAGCAGCCCAGGACAGGAGAGGGGGGAGGCCGGGGACCCCCCCCCCCCAGAAACCACCCCTCTGGTAGGTGCCCTCACTCAGGCAGGCATATTTTCGCCTGCTTTTTTGGCCGGGAATCGGGTTTTTTAAAAAACTTTTTTTCTGTGCCGCTTGGCATTGCGCGATCGCCGCGATGCCATGAACGACAACGACAAATCAGACCCAATTTTTCTTTTATCGGTTCAAGTTCAAGTTCTGACGGCTTAATTGTCGTTACCGTTTCCGTTGCGTAACGGAAACGAGGAACGGAAACGGAAACGAGAATTTCGCCAAGTCGTGCCCATGTCTAATCTGGATTGTTGAAGGTTCACCACCACTGGGCTATACCAATGGAATGAGAGAAAGAGATTAACTCCTCTGGACTCCTCTAAATAAACAATTTTAAAGATCTGTAACATTCCCAAGTGAGATCAAGAATTCTTCAGTTCTTCTTCTTCTTCTTCTTCTTCTCTCTCTCTTTTTCAAAAAAAATCATACTTTATAAAGAAAATATGCATGAAGCAAAAGGCTAAAATGGCATACGACATCAAGCGTCATGTGTGAGAAAAAGACCAGCAACCATTTGAAGTCAAAGATCTATCACACCATTGTACAACCTGTCACGCTCTATGGTGCAGAATGCTGGCCAGTGACTAAAGAAGTCAAACGACATCTTGGTGTCATGGAGACAAAGATGCTACAATGGACCTCCAGCCTCCTGCGAAAGGATCATGTGCACAATGATAGCATCTGGTCAAAATACAGCTTCACACCAATCACTGACAAGATGCACAAAGCCTGATTGTGTTGGTATGGACAGATTGTGCCAATGAGGAAACTCTGGCCAAAAAGGGTCTCATCCTGGAGGTCAGCAGATCCCAACTGACGACTGAGGGGATGTCCAAAAAAGTGCACGATATGCACCCTTGATAATATGAAGCTGTCCTGGGTTCACCCAGACCTAGCCCACAACAACTGTGACAAATGGAAGACAAAACAAGAACAGCAGACCACACCACCAAGTGGGACAAACACTAAGAAAAAGAAGAAGACAATGCATGAAATAAATGTCCTTTCCCAATGAGAAGCAAAATGAGAAGTGAATGGGTGGGAGAACCACTGTAGTAGAACTGGCTTGTTAACAAAAGACACAAACAACCTATCAAAGGCTTTAGTTTATAGATATATACTTCCATACATATATATTTCCACATAGCCCCAGTGACATTTGAAACTGGCCTAGGTTTCCTATGAATTTTGTGCAACTGGAGTCTGACCCACAGACACTGGGGGAAGTTAGTATCCAGACTGAAATCCAGTTCCGTGTGTATTCCTGAGATCCGCTTCTCCCTAGGGAAAAGCTGGGAATTGAAAGAAAAAGAGAAATGAAACAAGAGTGGGTCAAATGAAAAAGGCAGGGTGGTGGTGGAAAGTAGAACTAATAGATAATGAGAGGAAGATATCCAAAGCTGATCAGAATATCTTTAAAGTGAAGATTAAGCTCAAAACCTTGCAGGGAGTCTAGTTAATAGGAAGAAGGACAGAGTGTTCTTCCCTACTACGATACACTGTGATGTTGCACATCAGGGGATAACTAGCAGTGGGGAGTGAGAGAAGGGGAGATAAACGGGGACAAGGTTGAAAGAGAGATGGGGAAAAGAACTGAAAATCTCCAGGGAAGCCTCTTTTGTTTTGGTCAAGGCCTTCATAGAGAGATTGCATCTGCTCTGGATTTTATCTGAACTTTATCTATAGGAGCTCTCCAATTAGCCATACTCTATTCCCAAAATAAATCCAAGGAGCATCTCGGGCCATTGGATGTGTCTGATTTTTTTATGTATTTATGTGACAGTGTGTAAAAGAGAAAGCCAATTCCGCCTACACAGGTGTACCAAATTCATATTAGGGCTAGTATTTAGGGATGGGTCTGGGCTACAGACACCATAAATCTCCACACTGGGAGGTCTGTCTACTTGACTGGCACCTTGCCAAAACCTGGATGTCACGCATGAGGGAGAAGATAAATGAGACAGAGGACTTAGTTTGGCCAAGCTGAGAAAGAAAGCTCCCCAGTCCCCACTAGCACCAGGGCAGGAATAGGAAGTTTGGAGAGAGCTAGGCTTTGCTAGGACTGAAAGCCTTCTAATTTAGGCCTTTCATCCAGATAAGCCTCAACGAGATGCTCATAAGGTGACTGTAACATCTCATTGCCTTAGATCAGGCCTGCACAACAGGTAGACTGCAGGCTGAAGGGTTCATAAGTAGCCTGCCAGCCATCAGCAAAAATAGTGAGGGGATAAGTTATCCACCCCTCCCTCCCCCATCCCAACTACCACCACTGACCCAGCAAAGTTCTGGGTCTGCCAGCCCACTGTCTCAGCCGAGCGGGGCAGTTCAAGGGCCATGGGGTGGTCCCCTTCTCCCCCTGCTGGCCAGATGATCAAGCAGGTGCAAGGGAAGCATATGCATGGTCAGCCTTCCCATAGGAATGCATTGAAAATCAATTAATCCATTCCGGAGGAAACAGATATCAGTGCATTCCTATGGGAAACCGCTGCTGTACTTCTTTTTTACTAAAGTCCCATCCCTAGCTCATGCCACCATAACTGTCACGGATTTTTCTTGGGGCCTGGAGTTTGGACCTTCTTAGCAACCTTTGCTGGGTAACTCTAGAGCTCTCCTGGGAGTCCACGAAAGACTTCCAAATGCCTCACTCAAGTGCAGATTCCCAGTTTCCAAGTGGCAAGGGCAGGAGAGACGATGCACCGTCCAACAGCGATAACTGTGCAGTGCAGATGCATTTGCAATGGCTCTTTTAGAGACATCCCGTCTTGAAGATGTGCCTTCAGAAAATGGGGTCACCAACACCCGCCCACCCCAGCCTCCAAGGGTTCAAGCAGAAGCTTCTGTGGCTCTGATGATGGCACTGCCGGCTCCTTCTAGGCTCAAGTCTGACTGCTCCTGAATCAAAAGCAATTGCGTTCGGGAGATCCTTGTTTGATCGTTCACGAAGTGCTGGTCATCCCTTCACACACACAACAAGTGGTCCCTGGCTGTGCAACCCCTCCGAATTGATGTTGGAAAGACAACATGCTTTGCTTTGCTTTCTATTGAGTCTGCCATTCCCCCCTCTCCCCTCAGCCTGTATTGTGCTTTTATCAAACAACGTTATCGGCATGAAATGGCCCTCCTTCTCTCCCCCTCGGGCACTTAGAAAACAGAAATCAGTCCAAGATTGCTTTCTGTTTCACTTGCAATTATTTGAACATTCATTTTTTCCTCCTCATTTTTTTTACAATCTCCCTGTTCGGTAGTTGTATTATTATCACCTGGTGTGTGTGTGTGTGTGTGTGTGTGTATTCCACCAGAGGTGTCGATTCCACACTGGGCTGACTATTTTGTTTGCCTCAAAGAAAACAGGGGTTGGGGGAATGCTTTCAGTGCATGAAGATATGGATTAGAACGTGGGTGAGTTTTGAAAACATATAATCTCTCCAAATGAAAAGGGGGGGGGATTAAATACTCCTAGGCTCATTTTGTTTAGAAGGCAGTTCTGTCTCCGTTGACACATTTTTTAATCAAAACCGTGTTTGACTGATTAGAATTCTGCCTAACATTTAAAGAAAGTGGGACATAACAAGGTGATGAATATTTTCTCACCCGGGTCACCTTGACCCACAGCTTTGAGAAGCACTTGAAAGCTTTCCAGCTAGGCGACTCTTCAATAAAATGGCGGCATCTTCTATTTAACAATAATCAGGTGCCATCAATGGGTTTGCCGGGTAGTGAATGCTCTACCTGGGGTTTTCCGGGTTTTCCAGGTAATGCTCTGGAGTAGTTCACCATTCCCTTCTGGGAAGCTCCCCTGGGACTGTGCAGCTTCCCCAAAGCCACCCAGGATGGCCTTTGTCCGAAGAGGCACACTGTGGGAATTACAAGAACATAAGAACAGCCTTGCTGGGACAGGCCACGGCCCATCGAGTCCAGCATTCTGTCTCACACAGCGGCTCACCATTGGCTTCCGGGTATTCCCAAGCAGACTCCCAACCTCTGGCTCCACAGCCTTATCCTTTAGGAAGGATGCTAACCAACTGGAGAAAGTTCAGAGGAGGGCAACAGGGATGATCAGGGAACTACCGTGTTTCCCCGAAAATAAGACAGTGTCTTATTTTAATTTTTGCTCCCAAAGATGTGCTAGGTCTTATTTTCAGGGGATGTCTTATTATTCCATGAAGAAAAATACGGTACACATTTATTGTTATCTTATTATGGGGAGGCCTTATTTTCGGGGGATGACTTATGGGGCAAAACTGTAAGTAGGTCTTATTTTCAGGGGATGACTTATTTTCGGGGAAACAGGGTAGGAGGGAAAGCTGGAAGAACTAGGCCTGTTTAGCCTTGAGAGAAGGAGACCCATGGGGAGACATGATATAGCACAAGCCTGCACAACAGGTAGACCGTGGGCTACCGGTAGCCCACGAAGGGTTCAAAAGTAGCCCACTGACCATCAATAAAAAAGTGAAGGAATATGTTCTCCACCCTCCCTCCCTCCCCCATCCCAAGGAACACCATGGCCCCAGCAAAGTTCTGGGTCTGCCAGCCCACTATCTCAGCCGAGCGGGGCAGTTCACAGGCCATGGCACTGAAATCTGTTTGCTCTAGAGTGGATTATTTGATTTTCAATGCATTCCTGTGGGAAACCGCTGCTCTACTTACATTTTTTTTTACTTATGAGCATGTGCTTGGAATGGATAAAATTCGTAAGTAGAGGTCTTAGTGTAGTACCCTCAGGCACTTTGAGCCGGAAAAAGTAGACCTCAGCCTGTTCAAAGTTGAACAGCCCTGATACAGCACTTTCCAAATGCAATGGTACCTTGTATAAAGGAATTAATTTGTTCCAAATGAAATTGTTCTTGAAAGGATGTCCTACAGGTGAAGGGCAGGATCTGTTCTTGATTATCCCAGAGTGCAGGGCACGTAATAATGGGCTCAAGCTACCGGAAGCTGGATTTAGGTGGAATATCAGGAAAAGCTTCTTAACTGTTAAAGCAGTACGGCAATGGAACCAATGACCTTGGGAGGTGGTGAAAGCTCCAACAATGGAGGCATTCAAGAGAAATCTACACAGCCATCTGTAGATCTCCTTTGATTCAGATTCCTGCAACGATTAGGGTGTTGGACTCAATGATCTTGTAGGCCTTTTCCAATTCAATTAATCAGTGATTCTAATTATTATAATGCCATTGTACAAGATTATAGTAAGCCTGCACCTGGAGTATTGTGTACAATTCTGGTCACCACATCTCAAAAAATACATAGTGGAACTGGAGAAGGTGCAGAAGAAAGCAACTAAAATGATTACTGGGCTGGGGCACCTCCCTTATGAGGAAAGGCTAAAATATTGGGGGCTCTTTAGTCTGGAAAAAAAGGTGCCTGAGGGGGGATATGATTGAGACATACAAAATAATGAAGGGCATGAGTCAAGTGGATAGAGGGAAGCTCTTCTCCCTTTCACAAAATACCAGAACTAGGGGACATCCACTCAAACTGAGGGTTGGGAGAGTGAGAACAGACAAAAGAAAATTTTACCCAGCATGTTGTTAGTCTGTGGAACTCCCTGCCACAGGATGTGGTGATGGCATCTGGCCTGGATGCCTTCAAAAGTGGATTGGACAGATTCCTGGAGGAAAAGTCCATCACAGGTGACAAACCATGATGGAGATACAGGAAGCCACTGTGAGATACAGGAAGCTGGACCAGATGGGCCTTTGGCCTGATCCAACATGGCTCTTCTTATGTCCAAGCTCTGTCCAAGCTTTCTGATGAGAGGGGGGGGAAAAAGCTTTCCAAGTTTAGGCCTATTGTCCAAGGTGAGCCGCACACTGGTGTTTGGAAAATGTCTATAAAGCAGTTAAAATGGTGAAAACGGAGATTTATGGGTTGTTTTCTATTGTTCATAAAAATAAAATAAATTTTAAAATGCTTAATCCTTGTTCTTCAGGTAATAAGGTCTTCACTATCTTGCATTTTAGCTTAGAGGATCTGCTGTAGTAATCTGTGCTTTTTTTTTTAATTCTCATCACAGGACCCAAGTATTTTAGCATTCCAAAGGTTGTGTGTCTTGCGATTTCTTTGTTGAAATGTAATAAACAAATAGAAATGAAATAAAAATAAACAAAAAAGACATTTTTCCCGTCTCTGCGTTTGCCCTTGTAGACATCAATAGATCCGGCGCGCTGTGATTTTTCTAAAAGAGACTTCTTCAATTATTTCCATCAGCTTCTTCCAGTAACCAGAACCCTTTTGGCAGAACAAGGGCAGGGTTTTGTAATCCTGTTTACTCTGGACTCATTCCCTTTCATCCCATCCAATAAATCCATTTGTGACAAAGGAGCTTGATAGACACTTTAGTAGAGAACTTCTTAACTGGGCCACTCTAATGATTTCTCCCTTCTTCTTTTTTAAACTTGGCCATGCGCCCGTTGAGTATCTGTTATTCATTTCTTCCTTTCCTTCCTCCCATAAAGAAATGTTGGCAGAAGACTCTCCACTACAGGTTGGGTGCTGGTGATAAGTGTTGACTTGTTGTCTCTTGAGATTCCGTGTGCATCCCAGTAGCTGCTCAAGCGTACCTCTTTCTTCCTTCTTTCTGGTCAATTACAAAAGCACCCACTTCTTCGCTCTCAGCATCCTGGAAACCAGCTTTGTTTGTGGGATTTCTCTCTCTGCCCCCCCTCTCATTCTACTGTTTGTTCTGTTTTTGCATTTGCCACTGCTAAGAATTAATTGACTTCCTCTTGACCACAGGGAATTACACCCGCCTTTTTCTTCTTGACACTCATGCCGGAAAAAGAGAGAGGAGGAGGGGAGTGCCTGAGCCCTTGCCTTGACTATATTATGAGCCAGCAGTAGAGATGGGGATGAAATCAGTTTCATTTTGTTTCATTTCTTTGTTATGGCACCAAATTTGGTGGATAGCTTCCTTCGACTCTTCTCTTTAAGCCCTCCAAATTTGGAGAGGTTTGGGGTTCAAGGGGGCAAGTCATTCAACTCAAAAGTGGGTCCCCTAGGGAAAAATCATTTGTAATTGGGAAGTTTTGTACTCGAAAATAGTGATCCCAGGCATCTAGCAGCATGGAAATTAAAGCAAAGCTTTCTCAAGCGCTTCTCTGTAAACCCCCCAAATTTGGAGAAGTTTAGGGTTTAGGGGGCCAAGTTATTCAACTCCAAAGTGGGTCCCCCAGGAATCCATTTGTAATTGGAAAAGTGCTTGAGAGGTTTGGAGGGCTCCAAGGAAGCTACCCACCAATTTGGTGCCTCTAGGATGATTTTTTTCATTTTCAAAACAAAAAAAAATGGTGGTTTGTTTTGTTACATCATGAAACACGTTCTACCATTTTGTAGCAAAAAAAAAAAATCATAGAATCGTAGAATCATAGAGTTGGAAGAGACCTCGAGGGCCATCCAGTCCAACCCCCTGCCAAGCAGGAACCCCCATCACAGGACTCCCGAGAGATGGCCATCCAGCCTCTGCTTAAAAACCTCCCAAGAAGGAGACTCGACCACCCTACTTTGTGGCAGCATCTTCCACTGCCAAACAGCTCTAACCATCAGCGAATCGATTCATTATGTAACGAAACAACGAAATAGCATTTCATTTTTTTAAAAAAAAATTGTGCCCATCTCTTGCCAGCTCTACCAGATCCTGGGTACAGGATCACAACTGGTCTTAGATTTTTAAGGATCCTCTCCTACAGCACACTGAGCTGGGGCAGCTGGCTGTGGAGCCTGGGTTCAGGTTTTGAAACCCCTTGACCCTTTCCTGGCAGAAGAGTTAGCCAAGATCACTCTGAATGTGTCCGACTGATGGGCTGATGTCTTCTGTGGCCTTGGGCATGTTCTTCACTGGTTTTGGAGCACCACTATAAGGAAGAACAGGGGGGGAGGCTCATTATTAGAGATGGGCACGACTAGGGAAAATGACGTTTTCGAGTTGTCGTGTGTCGGAGGCAGCCCGTTTCGGCTTGTTTCCGTTTTTCATGAAAATTCGCAAAAATTAGTCGGTTCATTTTTTTGTTTTTTCGTTTCCGTTAGCACTGGTTTTTTGGGGGGGTAGCGGGCTCCTGCAGGCACCTCTGTGGGGTGGGTGCCTCCTCTGGCCCACTATAAAGGAAAAGCAGGCTCCTGGCGGCACCCGTGGGTGCCTCCTATCCTCACCCACTGCATGAGACTTGCTGTGAGGCACCCCTCTTTGGGGTGCCTTCACTGCATCAGACCATGAAAGAGAAGAGAGAAAGCAGGCTCTCCTCTGACTGCGTCTCACTAAGAAGGGAATCGTACTTGCGTAGTGCAATGCAAGTAGATCCGGCTTAGGGTTAAGATGGGTTAGTGCAAGGGCTAGGGTTAGGCTAGTGACGGTAAGGTTACGGTGGGCTAGTGGGTTGCACCTCTGGGTGCCTCTCTGACCCACTAAGAAGACAGTGTACTGTGACGTATGGGTAAGGAGTCAAGGATTAGGGTTAGGGTTAGGGGGCTAGGGCAGGGTTTAGTGGGCTTTTTGGCACATCCCAGAAGTCTCAGTGGCCAAGTGGTCATACGATTGGTCAGATGGCTCCAAAAATTTGCATGGTCGTCCACTCCCACATGGCCACTCGGCCAGCCCATCATTGCGCAGGTGTAAATAAAATAAAATAAAATAAAATCAATGGAGGACAGAGGAGGAGAGGAGAGACATTTTGTTGCTAGAAAAAACCCACTGCTACTGTAAAAAATCTGGCAGTTTATAAATTTTCGCATGTTTCTGTGGTGCTGGTGTGTTTTTGGACCACGATTTCAAAAAAAATATTGTAGTTGCCGCCCCATTTTGGATCCCCCGCCCGCACCGCATGGCATGGTGACTCGAGTCCGGCTGCCCAGGACAGGAGAGGGGGGGGAAGCCGGGACCCCCACCTCCAAAAACCACCCCTCTGGTAGGTGCCCTTAGTCGGGCAGGCATTTTTCTGCCTGCTTTTTGGCCCGGGAATGAGTGGAGGGAGAGTTTAAAAGTTTTTTCCTGTGCCATCCGTGCCGCTTGCGCCGGCGGCGAGACTCGTGCGGCTTGTTGCTGCGAGCCTGCGGCGAGTCCCACCAGAGCAGCCCAGGACGGAGGAGGGGGGGAGGCCGGGGACCTCCAGAAACAACCCCTCTGGTAGGTGCCCTGAGGCACGGTGACGGCAGGCATTTTTCCGCCTACTTTTTGGCCAGGAATCGGGGTTTTTTTAACATTTAAAAACTTTTTTTCTGTGCCGCTTGGCATCGCGCGATCGCGCGATGCAAGGAACGACCACGACAAATCAGACCAAAATTATTCTTTAGTCGGTTCGAGCTCGAATTCTGGCGGAGTAATTCCCGTTACCGTTTCCGTAGAGTAACGGAACCGAGTAATGGAAACGGAAACGGGAATACCGCTAAGTCGTGCCCATCTCTACTCATTATTTTGTATTAGACACTCAAAACCAGTAGTTTGTTGTGGTTCTTAGAAGGGTTCTTGACATTTGCTGGCAAACATTGAAACCTGTGAACAAGGAGTCTCTTATTTTTCCTCTTTTTTCCACTGCAAAACTAGGATCTGTTAAACGGTGGAACCTTTTGAAGGCCATCCATCCACAAGGTCCAAGAAAGTTGGGTCCACCTCAATGACCGTTCAACAAAATTGAGGATAAACGGACTGGAGGCTAAAGCATATGAAGAACGACTAAAAGAACTAGGCATGTTTAGCCTAACCAAGAGAAGACTGAGGGGAGACAGGATAGCTGCCTTCCAATACCGGAAGGGATGCCCCAGGGAAGAGGCCATGGGGTTGTTCTCAATGGCACCTGAGGGTATGACAAGAAGCAATGGGTGAAAACTAGAGATGGGTGTTTCATTTCGGAAGATGGCTGGCACTCAAATCCAGTCCCACCCTCCAGAACAAAATGAACCAATGTCTTACCTTGCTGTAGTTTGCGCTGGGCGAAATTCCAACCAGGAAGCAGCTTTCTCTCTCCTTGGCACTGGCCAATCAGACAGGGAGGCAGGATGATGCATGTTCTTGCACAGATACGGATTGGCCAGTGCCAGGGAGAGGGAAAGATGACATATTGGAGACTGCTTCGTGGTTGGAATTTTGCCCAGCATGATTTACAGCAAGGCAAGGTAGTGCTTGATTTTGTTCTGGAGGTTGGGACTAGGTTCTGAGCACCAGCTGTGCTGGCCTGTTTTGTTTTCAAGAAAAGATTGGACAGCCGGGATTGTATGAGGGCATCTGCCTTGGGGAGAGGGTTGCACTAGGTGTTCTCCCATGATTCTATGCTTCTATGAAATCTTATCTCCTGCTGGGACTTGGCAGTGCAATTTCAACAGCCTCAACCATATTCACCCGAGTTGGGGAATAAGTGTGGGGAAATGTCTTGTGCAAGTTTGCAAACTTTCCTCCCATGGAAAACTGAGTACAATGGACACTCATATACCAAGTGGTTTGTTTAACAGAAAATCTGCTTAAAGGGAAAAAAATCCAGAGGTAGGGGGAAATTGCTTAACAGAATTTCCTATGGGGTGAATCTGTACAACAGATTATCGCAATTAGGGATTAATCTGCTTTTAATACATTCCTATCGGACATTTGTACAAAGGAAAAGTTGCTTAATAGAATTTCATTTGGAATGAATTAATTCCTTTATACAAGGTACCGCTGTAGAGGGATATTTGCTCAATCCTTGACTTTTATCAACATGCACACAACCAATTGCCAGTTCTGAGTTTCTCAAGTAGAATTGCACAAATTATTTTTATTTCGTTGGAATGACTTGAGTTTAAATGACAAATAGATCAATTTGTCTCCAATTCCCCACTGAATGGGCAAGCCATTAAAATACACCCTAACTTTTCTAATTCCTAATTTTTCATGATGTCCTTTCTGATTTCATTTCCAGCACATCTCTTTGATTATTTGGGAATTCAGTTAATCTGCACAAAAATATGCATGCAGTACATGTTTCTGAATATAATTTCAGGGTGAAATATGCATCCGTAAACATATCTCCAAAGTGAAAAAATATTACATCTTGCACATATTATACTTGAAATGTGCTTGTGTTCCTGGTGATCTATTGTGATGACTTATTTTTAAGCAATAACGCTTGTTCCTTTATTCATTACACCTGCAAATTAATATGCTGTCAAGTCAATTCTGACTTCTGGTGAGTCTTTTTTTAAAAGCGGTTTCTACATAGGCCACCTAGGCTGGCTCTTCACCAAGGAAATATGGGGGTGCGGGTAATTACACCCCACCCATCCTAGAAGAAGGGAAATTTTCAATTTTTTTAAAATATATACTAAGAACACATTCAAAGCAGTAAGGCATAACAATCCATTTTTAAAATCCCACTCAGCCAGCTGGTCAGAAAGCTTGCTTGAAAAGGCAGGTCTTTGCCTGCTTGCAGAAGGACAGCAAATTTGGGGCCAGCCTGGACTCCAGTGGGAGGGAGTTCCAAAGTCTGGGAACAACTACAGAGAAGGCCCTCTCCTGAGTCCCTGCCAAACACAACTGGGAGGGTGGTGGGACCAGGAGGAAGGCCCCTCTGAAACCTATGCTGTTTTTATAGGCTGAGGGAAGCAGTTTAGACTTCAGTCGGGGAAGTCGCTCTGTCTCTCTTAAGCAAAACTTTCCCAGAATAAACAAAAACTCTCAAAAATAACAATAGGTTCTACTGGGTTCTTTAAATGATTTAAGCAAGGCAAAAATATATTACAATGGAGCTTTGTTTCTATGCTAAGTTACAAATGAAAGTTATATTTCTGAAAAGACTCAAAAAAAGACCAAAATTCTCATCAGACCCGAGATATGGACTTATTTCCCTGGAAAACAATAAAATACTTGGTTATCCTTTCTAATCTATTGCACGTAGCCATTCTGGCTTATCTAAATAGACCTAACACTAAATAAATAAATCAGGCATCATGAAGATTACTAAGAAGCTGTGCCAAGCAATTATAACGGCTTCTTCTCTCTTCTTCTTCTTCTTTCCAGAAGCTTCCAGATGTCACGTGCTTGTAACTGACCAATAGTAGCTGCATCTCTCTGCTCTAAGAGAATTGTTGTGTGACTATATTCCACATACCTTAGATAAGAGTCTAATGCAAAGCCGGAATGTGCAGTTAACGCCACAAGTTAGAAAACCGCCCTGTGTCCCATCGTCCTAATTTTCTTGCAATTAACACCCGAGCAGACCCATGGTCTTTGAGATAGCTTGGACCCAAGTCATTTTAAAAAGGTTACATATGATAGCTATGTGGGGGATATGATAGATTAGCTATGTTTAAATATTTGAAAGGATGTCATATCGAAGAGGGAACAGGTTTGTTTTCCATGGCTTCAGAGACGAGGACTCGGGGCAATGGTTTCAAACGACAGGAAAAGAGATTCCATTTGAACATTAGGCAAAACTTCATGACGGTTAGAGCTGTTCGGCAGTGGAAGACGCTGCCCCAAAGGAGGGTGGCGGAGTCTCCTTTTTCTTTGGAGGTTTTAAAGCAGAGGCTGGATGGCCATCTGTCAGGAGTCCTGTGATGGTGGGTTCCTGCATGGCAGGGGGTTGGACTGGATGGCCCTTGAGGTCTCTTCCAACTCTATGATTCTATGATTCTATGATTCTATGATTCTATGACCTTTGAATTCAGCCCAGAAGCCGATCAGCAGCCAGTGGAGCTCCTGCTGTAACAGGGTGTTTATGTGACTGATCCCTATCTCGAGCCCCAGACAGCAATCTGGCTGCTGCCTTTTGGACCCCTGAAGTTTCCGGACACTTTCCATCGGCAGCATAGAGTGTGTGCTAGTAATCCACCAGGGGTGGAACTGAGGCATGTGTCCCCATGGCCAGAGCAGACCTCTCCCATAGCGGGCACACAAGTTCAATGTACAGTGGACCCTTGTATAACAAACAGCTTGTATAGCATAAAACTTGTACAACATAAAAAATTCCAGAGATAGGGGAAATTTGCTTAACATAATTGCCTATGGGGAGAATCCGTACAACATAAAAATGGGATCACTCCATTTTCAATGCATTCCTAAGGGAATTTGTATAAAGGAAAATTTGCTTAACATAATTTCATTGGGAACGAATTAATTCCTTTATACAAGGTACCACTGTATTCAGTTCTGTTGTCATACTGCTCTAACAGTTAGGAAGTTTTTCCTGAGAGCTGAAACCCAGCTTCCCTTTAAACTTGAGACCACTGTCGCTTGTCCTACACTCTGGTATGGTGGGACTAATGGTGCATTATTTTGTATTAGACGCTCACTTCTGCTGCTGTACGTCTGAAGAAGTGGATGTGTCCACGAAACGTGACATTAAAATATGAAAGTTAGTCTTTAAGGTGCCACATGTTCTGTGTCTTTTGTTTTGTTTTGTTTTTCTTTGATATTTTTGTCTGCAACTCTTGAAAGGACTAACATGGCTTGTTGTTGTTGTTCAGTCGTTCAGTCGTGTCCGACCCTTCGTGACCCCATGGACCAGAGCTCGCCAGGCCTTCCTATCCTCCACTGACTCCCGGAGTTTGGTCAAATCCATATTGGTTGCATCGATGACACCATCCAACCATCTCATTCTCTGCCATTCTCTTTTCCTTTTGCCTTCAATCTTTCCCAACATCAGGGACTTTTCCAAGGAGTCCTCTCTCCTCATCAGGTGGCCAAAGTACTGGAGCCTCAGCTTCAAAATCTGTCCTTCCAGTGAACATTTGGGGTTGATTTCTTTCAGGATGGACAGGTTTGATCTCCTTGCAGTCCAGGGGACTCTCAAGACTCTCCTCCAGCACCACAGCTCAAAAGCATCAATTCTGCGGCGATCAGCCTTCTTTATAGTCCAGCTCTCACCTCCATACATCACAGCATGGCTACCCTCTCTGAAACTTATGGGATGGTCAAGAGCAGGACAGCCTTTCGAGTCTTTGGAAAGTGCTTTCTTCTCTCCTCTCAGCCTTCTTTTCCCAAGGCTAAACTTGCCCAGTTCTTTCAGTCTTTTTTCCCTAGGGCTTGGTTTCCAGCCCCCTAATTATCCTCATTGCTCTCCTCTGAACTTGTTCCAATTTGTCAGCATCCTTCTTGAAGTGTGCTGTCCAGAATTAAGGGCAGGATTAATTTTCAGCTTATTCGCCCTCATCCAGTCCATTACTCAGATGCTGATCTAGAACTGAAACAGCTTCCTCAGATTGAGAAGGCAAGGTGAGGCTGAGTTGGATGTCATTGGCACAGATCTCACACCGAATCCCAAAACACTAGAAAAACCTCTTCCAGAAGTTACATTTAGATGTTAAATAGCACGGGAGGCAAAACAGATCCTCGAGGGTCTCCACAGGCCTGCAGCCAGGGTACTGAACAGAAACCCACCCACCCCCATACCACCTTCTGAGTTCTCTCTTCCATGAAGGCCTGGAGCCACCATAAAAAATGGTTACCTCAATAAGTAAACCACACCCTTGAGTTCTCAAAAGCTGAGCAGAGCTGTGGAACAACAGGACATTTTGGAGGTTGCTCATTCGTATGGTCACCATAAATCCAAAAAAGAGTTGAGGACCACTTAACCACAACATTCAACCTCCTCAGCCTGGACCCTTCTGTCGTTTTGATTTTCTCCACCTTCCCTTTGTTGTTCCTCTCATGGCCTTTTCATTCTGGATCTGGAGGGAGTAAGCAGGCAGCTTTGGATGAGTCTGAGTTGTGTGAAATTCACACCTGGTTGAAGGACAGCAGTGACCAAGAGACCTTCTCAGATTGACTTTTCCCACTTTGAAGGACTATTCCCTGTTCCCTTGTTCCACTGGCTGCTTCCACATGGCTGAGAGCCACTTGGGCACCCACTGACATTGGCCAACCTCCCGCTGGAACACCTGTGAAATTCTGAGAACGTTCCCGGTTGCCAACCCAACATATTAAAAATATAGTGCTATGGCACAGGAGGCCAAAGTTTAACTCACTCTAATCAACTATAAAATGAACCTAGTGATCAAACGCATGCTCTAATGGCTCAACCCTTTTTTTTTAATGCTGATCATTAACTGCGGTGGTGTTATTTCTTCCTAGAGGTTTGTTATTAATGAGCGCTGAAATTACTGATTTCAATTAACAATGTTGCACTTATATTGAAATACAGTCAGAGCCACTCTGGGGAAATATAAATAAGTAGATGAGATCAGACATCTCCGTTTGGAAAGAGAGAAGCAGAGGACAGAGAAAAGGAAGATGGAAAAACCTACAGCACCCCCTGTAGGGTCTTGGGGGAAAATCAATATTTCCTTTTCTACCTATTCCCTCCTTGAACTGTAGCAAAAAAAAAAAAATGTTTCTAGAAATGCTCGCTCAATTTGCAAAGATGGAAGCAAACCTAGAGGGCCCATTGGAAGGTGGAGAAAACATCTGTCAAAATATTGAAAAAAGCTTAAGGGGAAAAGTCAGCTAAGATAAATGGCCTCCATTGCCCTCGGTCCAGTTGCTTATA
Source organism: Phrynocephalus versicolor (assembly GCA_023846285.1). Classification (NCBI taxonomy): domain Eukaryota; kingdom Metazoa; phylum Chordata; class Lepidosauria; order Squamata; family Agamidae; genus Phrynocephalus; species Phrynocephalus versicolor. Next base: position 3,880,906 of record JAHTLZ010000089.1, on the reverse strand, counting down.
GAATCATAGAATTATAGAATCATAGAGCTAGAAGAGACCTCAAGGGCCATCTAGTCCAACCCCCTGCCATGCAGGAACCCCCATCACAGGACACCCGACAGAAAACTGCTGAATGTTGAGTCAACATGTACATAAATCCCACTGAATCTGTGGCTCCAGGCCTGTGAACATAAGAACCTAAGAAGAGCCCTGCTGGATCAGGCTGAAGGCCCATCTAGTCCAGCTTCCTGTATCTCACAGCAGCCCCACTAGATGCACCTGGGAGTGCGTGAGACTAGATCTCTGTCTCCTGATACCACCCCCCTGCATCTGGCCCTTGAAGTACCCCAGTTTTAAGCCTGGAGAATACACATCTCCATCATAGTTTATCACCTGTGATGGACTTTTCCCTCCAGGAATCTGTCCAATCCCCCTTTGAGGGCATCAGGGGCAGATGCCATCACCACGTCCTGTGGCAGGGAGTTCCACAGACTAACAACATCCTGGGTAAAAAAAAAAATATTTTATTTTGTCTGTTCTCACTCTCCCAACCTTCAGTTTGAGTGTATGCCACCTAGTTTTGGTATGTTGTGAGAGGGAGAAGAGTGTCCCTCTCTCCACTTGACTCATGCCCTGTGGTGCATCTGAATGGGCAAACAGGAGGAGGGTCCTCACTAGCAGCAAAACGCTGCCGGGTGCTGTGTTTTGTCACTGGAGAAGATGTCAAAAATGTTCAGGTGGCTTTAGGAATACACCTTGTTGGTGCAAGATGGTAGAAGGATTGGATCTCCTCAGGAGAAATGAAAACCGCAGGCTGTGGCAGTTGATTGTTCAACTGGAGGAGGAAGGACATGTCGAACAGCTCTGGTGAAAGTTCAGGTGCAACCGGTCTTCTGAGGCGTGCCGTCCAAAGTCACAACAGCTGCAGCAACAATCTCTGACATCTGTCGAGAGGGGAAAGGAGAAGAGGAAGGAGGGACACATTTTTGAGATGGGTTTGCCTAAATTGGTATGTGGACACCTGGGCACACACACCCCGCTTGCCCTGTGTGCAAATTTCTGCCACAGACCATCTATAGTCCAGCTCCTGCTCCTGCCAGACTCTGCTCCTGATGGGAAGCCATGGCTCGGTGTCCCCGAGCGATGGTCCCTGCCTCTTTAAGACATTGGTTTCTCCATTGTCGACCTCCATGGACTTTTTCAAATTCAGTTCGTGTCTCTCTGTTAAGGGACGTGGGCCGATAAGAAGCTAAAAGCTGCTTTGACGAAGCAAGCACATTAATAAGTCTGACAACTCTCTCTCTCCCTCTCTCCCTCTCTCATTCTGCCTGTGCAACTGCAGGAGGGAGTAGAGAATGTTTATCGCAGATGCTTTTAGGGGGCTTATCCAGGAGATGTGGCAGAAGCCCCAAATGAACAAAATTGCCTCTTTGATAAAGGCAGTGCCGAGATCCCCAGCCAGAGGACAGATTATTATGGAACATGAGCTCTGCCTTGTGGGTTCCCTCCCTCCCTTTTGTTTAAAAGAAGGATTTTTTTTCCAAATGGTCTCCGTGGGTCTTTACTTTCTGCTCTCCCAGACGTTCTCTCATCAGGTCGCTGAATGACAACAGTCCTAAGGAAAAAGACTCAGCTTCCCAAGACTGAGAATATCCACTGACTTAATAAACATGCAGTCTACCAGATGGAAGCCTTGAATGGGTTGTTTGTGTCTCCTTTTGTGCCGTTCGGCCTACCTTTTGGTGCTTCTGAACACACACACACACACAGTATCAACACAGGAGTTTAGATGCCTTTGGCAACTCCACTGCAGTACAGTATAAAACCAGGAACAGATTCCCTGCCCCCATGGACCTGGAGACAGTGGGCCAAACCCTTGGTATATGGCATCACAGCTGGCCTTTACTGTCAAAGAACATGTGGCTCCTTTCCAGGGGATGATTGTGGCCAATTCTGCATTCCACTAGAAGATTGCTTTCATCCATGGCAAATTGTACAGGCTGCATACGGAAGAGAGCAAGATCCACATTAATTGCTTTCTGACCTCCCGCAGGTAATTGCAAAACATTTTCCGTGGAATTGCTACAAGCAGGCGATGGATCCTGCCAGCCATTTTTCTTTGGCAAACAGTAATTTGAATTTTCTAAAAGTAATCATTAGCACTCTATCTTCTCCAGGTTTCCTGAAAAGAAGCTGATCACCTAGACAATGTTTGTTCCTGCTCTCCGTCGCCCAACCCCTTGCAGTTGATACAGTCACTAATGGTGTCGACCTTGTTTGAACGCTTTCCAAGAGTTGTTCAAAATGGCTGCTTCCTGAGCATAAACAGATGGTTGGAGGGCCCAGAGAAGGGAGGGCGTTTGGCTGTTTTTTACTCTTCCATTCAGGCTGCCTTTAAGAATTGTTTCCAGGGAAAGTGGGCAGCTTGGCTCCTTTTCCTTTGAAGCCATGTGTTCAAAAACCCAAAGGCTGCCTCTGAACATGAGCAGAGAGCATCTCCTTCTTTGCAGAGCCTGCCTCTTTCTCAGCTCAGGAAGGACGTCAATCACGCTGAAAACACCCTCTGCCTTCTTGAGCAACCATTCTGCCTGCCAAGGATTTGCTGCGGGAATCAGCCAGAACTTTAAAAGCACTCGCCAAGGTTCTGAGATTATTTGAGGGCTTCAACCACAGTAAAGCTCAGACTAAAATCCACAGTGTGCTTGCAATTGATTGTGTGCCATCAAGTCAATTCTGACCTATGGCAATCCTTTTGGGGATTTTCCAGGATAAGAACACCCAGAGGTGGTTTCCCATTCCCTCCTTCTAGGCACATCTTGAGACTCTGAAGCTTACCCAAGCTGGCTCTTCTCCCAGGAGACACAATGGGGGAATTGACCTCCAAACAGCCAGAGACCTAAACTATCTAGATGGCTATTCTCACTTTAGCATAATAATAATAATTGTAATATGTCCCGCTTCCTTCCTTCCTTCCTTCCTTCCTTCCCATTATTTTTACCCCACCTTTCTCCTTAGAAAAGGACCCAAGGCAGCTTACAGTAATGAGGGACCATATACAGTCCAGTACATTTTTAGGGCATATTCAAGTTTGAGAACAGAGAATTGAGGGACATCTTAACGGCATTAAAAGGCAACATTAAAGCTAAAAGAGAATGCAAGCAATTAAGGAAAAGAGAAATGTTGCATCCATTCCTCCATTGTAGGGGAACTGAAAACATAGGTATATTTATGAAGTCAGACAATGTAATCATGTACGGTAGACCATCTAAAAGTTATGAGGGATGGAAACTATCGTTGAGAACATAGTGTCAATGCAGTCATACAAGGAGAGGTATAAACACAAAGTTATAAGTGATTATAACCACAAAGTCTGTGTAGTCATGTATGGTAAGTTCATATAGGTAGTCCATCATTCAGGGAAAGCTTGCCTGAAGAGAAAGGTCTTTGCCTGTTTCCGGAAAGACAGCAGAGATGGGGCAGTCCTGGCCTCCAGTGGGAGGGAGTTCCAGAGTCTGGGAGCAGCAACAAAGAAAGCCCTTTCATGTGTTCCCACGAGTCATACCTGTAATGGTGGTGGAACGAAGAGAAAGGCCTCTCCTGATGACCTTAACACCCAAGCAGGTTCATATTGTGAGATTCGATCTTTGAGGTAGCTAGGACCCAGGTTGTATAATGCTTTGTAAGTTAAGGTCAGCACTTTGAATTGTGTCCGATAGAGATGGGGACGACCAGAAAAAATTA
>JAHTLZ010000089.1:3836752-3868191 GCA_023846285.1 Phrynocephalus versicolor | reverse complement strand
GAGAACCCCAGCACATACATGGAGTGCAAACACAGAGCAATGGGCTGACTGTGTAAAAAGACTCGAGCAACCCATTCTGTGCTGCTGGTCTCACTGCCTCAAGCTCTCCTTCCCACAGCAAAACAAGAATTTTGATTTCATTTGGTCCTAACCAGCGTTGTTGATTGTTCCCCTCTCAGCCTTCTTTTTGTAAGGCTAAACATTCCCAGCTCCCTAAGCTACTCCTCATAAGACATTCTTTCCAGACCCTCAGTCATCTCGGTGGCCCTCCTCTGGACCCGCTCAAGATTGTCAACATCCTTTTTAAATTGAGGTGCACAGAACTGGACACAGTACTCCAGATGGGGTCTGACCAGAGCAGAATAAAGTGACACTATCACTTCCCTTGACAATGTAGGAATTGCTGTTCTCAAAAACATGTGTATCCAGGTCATAGCCAACAAGGTTTTCTCTACCTTGGTCCGGAGAGGTTCTTGTTAGGTACAGCATCGTGTTCTTTACTGACAGGGCGCTAGACTAAGCAGCCATTACCATACAACTCTGGAATCTCCTGGTTCTCCATGGGAGAATCCATTTGAGATCTCAGCCTCAGGTTATGGCCACCTACGTCATCTGTGACTAAATGAGCAGTGCTTTCCTGGTCCCTCTGTGAGATCGACATGCATGTAAGTGTGTATGTGCATGTAAAGGTGGAAACCGATTGAAAGTTTCCCCTTAATCGCTCACTTCCCACCCCACCCCTGCTCTTTTGGCACCTATAAATCATTTCCTCCTTCAAGGAAATTGACAGAATAGATGGACCAGGGGAAGGGGTCCTATCCAGTGTTCAGACCTTTTCTCTCTACCACAGGAGTGCTGCAGAAAGGACGTTCAGTTTTGGCTGCGGAACTGGCCCCCAGCCCTGATCTTCCTTGAAAGGCAGAACAGAATCAGAGTGAATACGAGAGAAAGTTTGGAAGTAATCAATAATGAAAGTTTCAGATCTACTCTGAAGTGGGCAGGGGTCAGTTCTGACAAGCTTCATGCTTTCTTTTTTATTTATAATTAATACTTGGCTGCTTTAACGACAGCTGTGAGATGTTCCAAAGGGAGGCAGGATGCTGCCTTCTCTTATCTCCCTCTTTCTTCTGCATCCATTTTTAATCCCATCTCCAAGGCCAACAAGACCAAGGTGGCTGAGTGGAAGGTCCTCGACAAGGCCTCACCTGCTTCCCTCTCGTGCTCTCTCCATTTGCCCTCCCATCTTCCACTGGAGTCCTCTTCTCTTGGTCAGGGCCATCCCAAGAGATCTCCGCTGCCTGAGGCAGAGAACTCAATCGCTCTCTCTCCCATTTCACTTGTAACTTTAACATTCGCACTTCAAACTAAAACTCAGAGCATTACAATGTGATCTTCAGAACCACCAGCTCCCTCCATTTCGTAAACATTAGACCGTCTGTGTTTTGGCCAATATCTTCTCTGGCTCTCCTGCTACCCTTGGTCGTGACACGTGCATACAGAGAGAGAGAGAGAGAGAGAGAGAGAGAGAGAATTGGTATCTAATTTGATTAAATCCTGGGTTTCTGCAACTTAATTATGCTTCGTACTACAGTACGTCTTCTAGGCAAGCATAGAAGTTCATTCTACAAGGACCTCCTTTAAGGATGCCCTTCTGCCAGGGTAATGTATAAAATCATAAAATCATAGAATCCTAGAGTTGGAAGAGACCTCAAGGGCCATCCAGTCCAACCTCCTGCCATGCAGGAACCTCCATCACAGTATTTCCGACAGATGACCATCCAGCCTCTTCTTAAAAATCTCCAAAGAAGGAGACTCCACCACCCTCCATGGCAGCATATCCCACTGCCGAACAGCTCCAACTGTCATGAAGTTCAAAACACTGAGACTTTTTGATCTGAGAAACAGTGATTCCCCCCCCCACCGGCACACCACTTTAGCTTATTCTACTCTCTCTAAGCTTAGTTACAGTCAACAGCTGCGAGTAAGCAACAATACTTGGTAGAAAAATTATGAGTTAAATACTGTACTTTGTGCAATATTTGTATTTGTACTTTGTATTGTACCTTTAAACATTGTACTTTGAATAATCTAAGCTACTTTGGGTCCTTTTAACATGAAAGGTGGGGTGAAAATTTCAACAAAATAAAACCCTCCAAAAATACCTTTTCTCTGGTCATAGCAGATCATCAACTCATCCAGTTATGCTGGGATGGTCAATTAAGATCTTTTAGCTTTCCAAAAGCCCTTCCAGTAACAGTAAGAGATGCCAACAGAACCCGAGGGAATTGTGAATTTGCTCTGGTTTGGGGTCTGAACTTTGAAGGAGCTATCCAGGGTGCTGGAACTCTTTGAGGAACTTCCTCCCCATAACATTGGAGCCACCCGCCTTTATTGGCTCCTATTTGGGGAGGAATAATACAGCCTGGTTTGTTGGCATTTGAGGGAAAGCATTTCCCTCAGGCCTAAGAGAAGGAATGCCTCAAAAAAATACTGGGCATAGGAAGACCTAGGAAGAAATGGATCCACACCTACAGACATACACATATTGTCCTGCATAGCGTCCGGGTCTTGAATTCTGCTCAGCACACCAAAAATTGGTGTTTTTTCTAACCAACCACAAGCTTCCGGTGTCTGGCAGTACTGGCAAAGGGATTTGGGGTCCATTATGACTGGGGTATGAGAAAGCAGAAAGCTCAAAAGCTTTCTCATAGCAAAATCCAGGGCATGCCTCTTTGGCATACTAAATCCACTCGTCTCAACCCGTCTGCCATGAACTGCAAGAGAAAATCTGGAGGCTGTGACATTTTCAGTTGCCAAGAAAATTCTCTTTGTAGGGAGTGCACTGAAAAATAAGTCTTCTGCATTCTGTCCTCTCTCTCTAAAATTTGTAAGGCATCAGTTAAAACACCAACATTTTTCAGCTCTTAAGTCAAATTGCTCTTCAGTGGAGCTCCTCTTAAGTTGGGGTACCACTGTATTTACTTAAAATACTTCTATCCTGCCTTTCTTCCCAAAGGAACCCAAGATGGCTTGGATGCCCTGCAGGTGTTTTGTTGTGTAATTGCCAGGCTTAAAACTGGGGTACTTCAAGGGCCAGATGCAGGGGAGTGGTATCAGAAGACAGAGATCTAGTCTTGTGCGCTCCCAGAGGCATTTGGTGGGGCCACTGTGAGATACAGGAAGCTGGACTAGATGGGCCTTTGGCCTGATCCAGCAGGGCTCTTCTTATGTTCTTATGTTCTTATGTTCTTATGTTCTTATGACTACAACTCCTGTCATCCTCAAGTCACACAGGCAATGGCCAAGGATTAGGAAAGTTATCAGGGAAATAAAATGAGGGAGGGACTGTGTTATTTCCCACCATACTGTTGACAGTCTGGGTTGTCAGTATTGGGCTAAATGGTTCTGATGTAGCATAGGGGATCTTCCCACAACCCTAAATCAATGAAGGCAATGAAGGCAACTGAGCAGAAAGCAGCTCAGCATCATGGTTTGTTCACCAGCTGGAAGCTCAGATTGTGGACAAGATGCTGAATATAGCTTAACAAAAAAAAAAAAACCATGTTTGCCATGATCTCTGTGTAGAGCAGATCGATGTCACTCAACACTCTCCAACTCTTGAAAATACAAAATGCTTCTTTTTTATTTTATTATTTTTAAGGGCCTAATTTTCCAACAAAAAAATCCCAACATTAATCATTGATTTACATACACATCATTTAAACAAAAATGCTTGTAGGCTTACAACTTCATACATAAAATATATATGAATCTTCATCAACGTGACATTGCATGCAGTTGTTCTAGTTGTACATCCACTTAAAAGGCCTTCACCCCTTGAGAATGTGCTGGAAAATAAGGCTTTTTTATTTAGCTGGTATCCTGGCTGACAACATTTTGTCATCCTGATTGGCTTTTGTTCATTCTATTATACCATTTTTGTCTATTAGTTTAGTGCGTATTGCCTGGATCGCCATTATAATGATGAGCATGAAATATGAACTCAGAGGAATTCAGGAGACACATTATTTAGAAAATAAATCCTGGGCAATTTCCTTATAGCTCCATCTTTCTTCAACCTCTGCTGAAGGAACAAGGTGTTGTGATCTGAAGCTGGAAATAAGCACCCCTCTTTTAACCCACGTTTGATCCTCCTCAAAACGGCTGTGAAAGTGTTTGTTTTGTGATCCCTCATTAGCTATGAATAACGGCCATCATCTAAATTAGTTCTTTCCTTTCCATAGGACAGAATGAGGGATGAAAATATTTTTATTCTCACTTAGAGGATTTTCATGTGCTAATTAACCAAAAGCATAGAGAAAGTCATCAATTAGAAACAGGGCCTTCTCAGTTATGGCCTCATCCCTGTGGAATTGGTTTGTGGTGGAGCTTCCCCTGGCCTCCTCCCTCACAGGTGTTTAAGGGGCTGTTCAAAACAAGACAATCCAATGACTGTCCATCCTCTCTTAATGAAGCACAGAGCAGAATGATCATCTTCTTCTTCTTCTTCTTCTTCTTCTTCTTCTTCTTCTTCTTCTTCTTAGGTCCCCAGATGTTCTTGGCCAAAAACTTCCAGAAGCCTTCCCCATGCGCTGTGTTAACCAAGATTTATGGGAGTTGTAGGCCAAGAGCATTTAGGGACGCAAGGTTTGGGACTGTGATGTAAAGAGAGGACAGGGCTTTTATTTCTGGCTCTACAGAATAGGACCTGCACAGAGAGATTCAGATCATAAGCCAGATGTCTGTAAAAATTCTCAGTCATCCAGGCGAGGTTATCTAGAGGATGAGTCATGATAACATGGCAAGTTATCATGATTCAGTTTCCAGATTATGAGCAAGAAGAACCTTACAAAAGCTCAGAAAGAATGGCTGCTTTTACACAACCCCTAAAATCCACTGGCAACTTAAATGCAGATCCCCACAACATGGTTTTTGTTCTGCTTCCTGTGTTCCCACCTCCCACACTCTGATTCTATTGCTTCTGTCTGCCCGTTAGGATTCCTGTCTGTTAAAAGCGGGGGGAAGGGACCCAACAAAAACAAACAAAAAGCGGAGGAGGGCCAGGCATGCAATGCTTTAAAACAGCAACAAGGAACAGCAAGAAGGATTTTACCGCCTCCAGACCAGGTACTTGTAAAATGTGCTGGGGCGCGCTTAAGTGGGTGTGGCCGTAATTTTTTTAAAGTCCGCTTCTGGTGGGAAAACAATTTTATGATCTGCATCTGCGAGCATTTTGCAGCGGATTTTAGGGGTCATGTAAAAGCAGCCAATGTCTTGATAGTAAGAGAATGTTTGGCAGTAGGACAGATGGCCATCATGTGCCTCCATGTTTCCCTGACTGCCACATATACAGTCTATTAAGAGGTGGGACATTAAAGGGGCAAAGGTGGCAACCCCAGGAACACAAAGGAAGCACCAATGTGTTGGAGCAAATTATCAATACCCTTTAAATGTCAAGTACTTCAAGTCTTGAGCTGGGTTCCCCTTTTGTTCACGTCCGTTTCGTACTTAACTCTCAAATAAGAATGTCATGAAATGGAAAAATAATGTTTCGTTTCGTTTCGTTTTGTGTTCATCCCTGTTTTGTTTCTATTCGTTTATGATTGTTTTTTTAAAAAAAGAAATGATACAAAATGAAATGAAATGAAACGAAATGGCTCCCCTGGGTCCTAGAGGCACCAGATTTGATGCCCAGGACTCCAGGAGCCCTTTTTAAAGGGCTCCTGCTGAGCATTTTCAGAGGCCTTCTGCCGAGCTGTCAATGGCTGGAACCTTTTAAACCTAGGCCAGTCGGTACCAGAGGGTCCCCCTAGTATTGAGTGGGCCAGGTTGAAAGGGCTCCAGCCACTGACAGCTCGGCAGGAGCCCAAAAACAATGGAATGAAACAGTTCATTTCAATGGGAAAACAACCATTTCGTTTCATCTAATACAAAATGCTGCTTCCTCATTTTGTTTCATTTCATTTTGTTTCGTTACATAACAAAACGACGAAACATTCCATTTTTAGTTTCCTGCCCATCCCTACTCTCAAATTTTCTCCATCTCACCATCAAAGAAACCTGCTTGTTTGGGACAGGTTTTTTTTTCCAACGGTGAAATGGAAACAACATTCTCGCTTGTTCCCTAATCTGCACCACCACCACCACCCCTCGGGCTTTTCTCCCCACCTGCCTGCCTTCCAAGCTGTCAACCTGCCCTCCAGCCCAAACGGCCAACTCTTTGGTGTTACGATGCGGAGGAGATTAAAAAAACAAGACCTGTTGTGAACCGATAAGCCAGGCTTCCCTTAAACTTCCATGTCAACTGACACGGATGCATTCGGGAACTGAAAGGCCCTTTCAATGAGAATGCATTGGGCTTGGTTCAGGTGGGGTGCTGTTGACGGTGGGGGTAATACAAAGTGTTACAGTGACAAGCTGTTAAGCTTCCCTAAACAGATAATGGGATTTGCATAATTGGCCACCGCTGGGACTTAAATAATTCAACATTCACCGCAGCCCCGTTTGAGGGAAGCAGAGCCGTTAACTGAGCTGACACATTGCATACCATCCCCACGAGAGACCAAGATCGTGGATATGAACCTCATCATGGGAAAAGTTCCCTTTTCTCTCCTTTCAGACAATGCGTCCCAGGATTCCACAGCTGTGGCGGCCGCTGCTCCCATGCTGGCTGAGAGGTTTTGAGGATTGCTCCCCAAAAGGACAAGTTCCCCATCACTGCTCCAGTCGAAATCCTGGACCAACCAAGTCTTGCTTGGCTCCTCAGAAGGTAGAGAAGACGCCCAGGAGAACAAGGCGTTCTTCGAACCAGCAGTGTGATCTTTGTAACACCCGTGAGTGTCTATGTGCCGCTCAGTTCCAGCTTCCTTGCCCTGCTAAGCTCAACACCTCGAAAGCAGCCTACTGCTCTCCTCTGGACTACAAGGTGACCACTGTGAGATACAGGAAGCTGGACTAGATGGGCCATTGGCCTGATCCAGCAGGGCTCTTCTTATGTTCTTATGTTAAGGAGTCGCTTAGGGAGCTGGGAATGTTTAAGCCTTACAAAAAGGGATATGATAGCTATGGGAAGGGATATGATAGCTATGTTTAAATATTTGAAAGGATGTCACATTGCAGAAGGGACTGGTTTGTTTTCCATGGCTTCAGAGACTAGGACGTGGAGTGATGGTCTCAAACTACAGGAAAAGACCTGTCCGGCAGTGGGATATGCTGCCACAGAGGGTGATAGGGTCTCCTTCTTTGGAGGTTTTTAAGCAGAAGCTGGATGGCCATCTGTCAGGAGTCCTGTGATGGTGGGTTCCTGCATGGCAGGGGGTTGGACTAGATAGCCCTTGAGGTCTCTTCCAACTCTAGGATTCTATGATTCTATGACTAGAACAGAGATGCTGCCTTGAGAGATGAGCATGAACTGACAGGTCAGTGGTTCATGTGGGTTTGGCCAATGGCCCAACAGGAGGGACCAAAGCGCAAACTCCTTGTTGAGCCATTGGCTGCCCCAGTGCGAATTGCTGAATGGGTGGTTTGTGCCCATCTTGAGCTGAACGAGAAAGAGTAACACAGAAGGTTCCAGAGTGCTTCTGTTGCAAGCCCTGTGGAACTTTCTCTGGTAGCCAGCACTTACCAGCAGCGAGTTTGTTTGCCTAGAAATATCACTGCCGTCCCCCACCACCCTTACACACATGCTCACGTCTTTGGCTTTTTTATCTCCGCGAAACCTCCGTTGCCTTGCTCATTGCCTGAGGCTGTTCACTAGGTAGGACAAAACTCACTCTCATCTCAATTTTTAAAGCAAGATTATATATTTTTAAAAAAAAACAGAGGAAGGGAGAATTAAAAGGGGCCGTGCCCAGATGTGAAAGCACTTCCACACATGCATCTGAGGTTCTCCAAGGGACCCATGGCTCGTTCACACAACTGTGTCTATCATGTCGTTTCTCAAACACTTCATGCCTTAACACCTCAACATGTGAATGGCCCTACTGGAAATGGGTGCTTCTGGAACACTTTCTGTATAACTTTCTGGATTGTGGCACAGTAGGAACCTCCTATCCATTGGGGTTTGGTTCCAAGCTCCCCCACAGATGCTGGAAAATGTGCATTATAGCAAATATTGGGATGCTATGCAGTAATACCTTGGTTTACAAGTACCTTGGCTTAAGAGCATTTTGCAAGACAACGTGTTGTGCTTATATACTGCCCCATACCACTTCCAGTAGTCTCTGGGCGGTTTACAGTTCAATTACAGTAATGCAGGCTGCACATTCCCCTCCCACACCCCCAGCAAGCTGGGTACTCATTTTACCGACCTTGGAAGGCTAGAAGGCTGAGTCAACCATGATCCTGCCACCTGGGATTGAACCCCAGGTCGTGAGCACTGTTTTAGCTGCAGTACAGACATTGAACCTCTAAGACAAGCAAACATTTCTTCTAAATTTTGCCTTGACCAACGAGCAATACAAGCACTTTAGCAGGTCATGTGATCACAAGTGAGCCAATGCTCTCTCTCTCTCTCTCTCTCTCTCTCTCTCTCTCTCTGCCCCTGCTGGATTGTGGGGGACTGTCTGGATTCATCTCAAGCAGCCTCCAAAGCCGAGGGAGGAGAGAGGAAAGGAGGTCTCCCTTGCACCAGCCATGAACATTTTCAAAGGGGATTGAAGGTTAGGGCTTTGTTTTATTTTTCTTTATATTTATATTTTATTTAATTTTGATTTAACATTGTTTCTTGATTTTCCAAACCATTTTTAGTCATGGGGCAGCTAGTCAAGTGTGTATAGGGCTACAAATTGCACTTTATTATTGTCACATTAAAAATACGGAATAAAATCCAGCTGTTAGTCCCAAGGAGAGAAGATTCCGCAGCCAGGAATCTAAACCATGGTGTGGACATGGAATTCTAGCCAACTTTTTTATGAGTTTTGTTATTTTGTGTGCACAGTATGTAGAATGAATAATCTGAGTTTCCATTATTTCTTATGGAGAAATTTGCCTTGATATAAGAGTGTTTCGGTTTACAAGCATGTTCGTGGAACAAATTATGCTCGTCATACACCAAGGCATTACTGTACACAATATGGTCTATGTCTCCAACTAGTGGCAAGTTCTGGTAATGTAATCGTTAAAATTTAAAAAGGATGTTGACAACCTCAAGCGGGTTCACAGGAGGGCAACCAGGATGGTTGAAGGTTTGGAATAAATGCCTTATGAGGAATGGATTAGGGAGCTAGGAATATTTAGCCTTTCAAAAAGAAGGCTGAGAAGGGATATGATACAGTGATGCCCCCTATCACGGGAATTAGGGACCTGACCCAACCCACAATAATTGAAAATCCACGATATGTGGATGTAGGTTGGGTCGGGGCTGGGGGACCTAGCTGGGGGCTCTTGTACTTACTCCCAGCTTGGCATGCCCCGAACGGGCCTGCAAGAGCCTTCCCAGGCCTTCTGGAGGTCCCAAAAGGGCCTCCCTGTGAACCGAAAGTGACTTACGGATCACCTAAAATCATTTCTGACGGCTCTGACAGGCATAGAAAGGCCCTCAGAAGTGATTTTTGGCAATCCGAAAGTGACTTCCAGTTTACTAGAAGTCACTTCCAGTTCACAGGGAGGCCCTTTGGGGGGCTCCAGAAGGTCTAGGAAGGCCCTCACAGGCCCATTCAGGGCAGCTGCAGTCCTGGGCTAAGTATGGGAGGCTTGAAACAGGACTTTCCCCCCTTACCCAGGGTTTCTTTTTTCATATACTGCGGTCCCACAGTATATGAAATATAGCGGGACCACAGTATATGAACGGCGAAAGGGTGGTGGGCCACTGTAGCTATGTTTAAATATTGAAAGGATGTCAGATTGAAGAGGGAACAGGTTTGTTTTCCATGGCTTCAGAGACTAGGACTCAGAGCAATGGTTTCAAACTACAGGAAAAGAGATTCCATTTGAACATTAGGAAGAACTTCATGACAGTTATAGCTGTTCGCCAGTGGAATAATATGCTGCCACCAAGGAGGGTGGTGGAGTCTCCTTCTTTGGAGGCTTTTAAGCAGAGGCTGGATGTCCATCTCTGGGAAATATTGTGATGGGGGTTCCTGCATGGCAGGGGGTTGGACTAGATGGCCCTTGAGGTCTCTTCCAACTCTAGGATTCTATGATTCTATGAAAAAATAAATATGTGGGGGATTTTTCTTTTAATATCTTCAGCCTGGGGATAAGTGATTCAGCATATACTCCTCCTGCAAATGAGGGGGCCCTTTTAAGTTATGGATTCCTGAGTCCCGTTTCTGAACTGGAAAGAATGTCTTATGAATGAAGCTCTCTCTGTAGCAGAGCCTGTGTCTGTCACCAGAGGGGTTATGCCCTTTAAGCTGCTCTTAAAATTTAGTTCTGCTGTCTGTCTGTCTGTCTGTCTGTCTATCTATCTATCTTGCTTGCTTGCTTGCTTGTATGCTGCCCACTACCCAAAGGTCTCTCGGCAGCTCACAATCAAAATAAACAATTCAGACAATTAAAAACTCAAAATTGTAATAAAATTAAAACAATAAAAACATTTTAAATACAATAAATACAATAAATTAAAATACTGCACTAAAGTCTCCATCAGGACCCACTATAATCAGTTTAAAAACTTCTGGAACAGGAATATCATAAACGTTGGCGGGACTCACTCGGGAGGGAATTCCATAGCCTGGGGGCAACTGCTGAAAAAGCCCTGTTCCTACAAGCCATCCCTTTCACCTCCTTGAGGGATGGCTCTTTCAGGAGGGCCCCCTGGCTAGATCTTAATTGCCAGGTAGGTTCATATGGAAGGAGGCAGTCCTTCAGGTATCTAGGTTGGGATTCCATGTACTCCATTTGGGGAAGAAAACCACTGAACTCCTTGGTATCTACTCCTGAGGAATCTTGGACAGAATCCATTCACTTACCTCTGCCTCGTGTAGAAGCCCAGCTCCGTTAACGCACTATGGTGAAACATGAGGTCCTCCCATGTGCCAGATATGCAAGGCGTGTGGATGGTGCACAGTGTGCAGGAACCACACACATGTATGTGGAGGAACCCCACATATGTCTGTGCCCTTGTGGCTTCTCCCCACCCCTCATCCCAGGTCTGCTCCTTTGGCCTCTTCCTCAGTTGCCTTCAAAGGAGTGCTTTCCTGGAGGAAAAATCCATCCCAGGTGACAATCCATGATGGAGATGTGTCACCTCCAGGCTTAAAACCCGGGTACTTCAAGGGCCAGATGCAGGGGAGTGGTATCAGGAGACAGAGATCTAGTCTCATGCGCTCCCAAAGGCATCTGGTGGGGCCGCTGTGAGATACAGAAAGCTGGATTAAGTGAGCCTTTGGCCTGATCCAGCAGGGCTCTTCTTATGTTCTTATGTTCTTATGCTGCGATTTCTCAAGAAGACAGCCAGGCTCCTTTCGGAGATGGTTTTTTTTTCTGGCCAAAGGAAAAGTTTTTCTTCCAGATGTTTGATCCTCTTTAAACGTGGACTGAAGCGACGGGGAAATTAAAACCTTTTGGAATCCTGAGGGAACAAAGCGATCCATCAGTAAGCTGGGCCTTGAGTCACCTTTCTAGGTTTACCTCGTGGGTGCTAAAACTGAAGGGAAAAAATTATGCAAGCATCTGTTTCTTGGAACAGAAAGTTAAGGCTCCTGTGCTGGAAATAGTCTTGAAAGGAGAACAGCCTTAAGGTACTGTCATCAGATTCATTTGCCTATATTTCCTCCTTCCTGCCTCCTCTCCGTTCTCTGTTCCTTGCTTTCAGGCGTCTGTGTGCTCCTTCACTCTTTCCCTCGCTCTGTCTCAGAAAGAAACAAATATACAGGGGGGACAGAAATAATTTCCTGTCTTATGAGGAATGGCTTAGGGAACTGGGAATGTTTAACCTTTCAGAAAGAAGGCTGAGAGGGTATATGACAGCTATGTTTAAATATTTGAAAAGATGTCACATTGAAGAAGGGACCAGTTTGTTTTCCATGGCTTCAAAGACTAGGACTCGGGGCAATTGTTTCAAACTATAGGAAAAGAGATTCCATTTGAACATTAGGAAGAACATCATGATGGTTAGAGCTGTTCGGCAGTGGAATAATGTGCTGCCCCAAAGGAGGGTGGTGGAGTCTCCTTCTTTGGAGGTTTTTAAGCAGAGGCTGGATGGCCATCTGTGGGGAGTCCTGTGATGGGGGTTCCTGCATGGCAGGGGGTTGGACTAGATGGCCGTTGAGATCTCTTCCAACTCTATGATTCTATGATTCGAATTTCATTAGCATCTAATGGCAGTTCATAGAACTGGGTCATAGAATCCTAGAATTCCAGAATAATGGAGGGGGAAGGGGCCTATAAGGCCATCACATTTAACCCTGTAATCCAAGCAGGAATCCAAGTCAAAGCAGATGGGAGAGATCGTGGTCCAATGTTCTCTTCAGGCCTGCAGCGCTGGAGCACTCCATCATCTTCTGAAGTCATTGATTCCATTGTCATACTGCTGTAACAATTAGGGATATTTCCTAATATTCGAGCTAAATCCTGCATCCTGTAGCCTGAGCCCATGCTGCACCATGTACATAGATGTGTTGTTCCACCCTTGAACAATCATGTTCTTCTGCTGAGGGGTAACATTCACAAAGGCTGGAAAGATTTCCTTAAAAGGTTAGATTTTCAGGACTATGGGGCTCTCCTTGTACACCAGTTGCTTCTACTGGGACTGGAGTGCCACAAAGTGCTTCTTAAAAAGAGAACCTTGAACATTTCCTTTCTGGACCACATTGTCTTCTTAAACTGTTTCATGTACTGTTACAGGTAGCTACTGCCATGGCCAGTAAAATTTTAGGAAGTTCTTGAGAAATCCTAATATTTCTAATTATGAGAAACCACTGGAAAATCTTTCCTCTTGTTGGAGGAAGTAAATGAAACAGTTCCTACCAATGCTCCCAAATTCTCCCAGCACAATTCTAGTTTGGAGAAGTCCAAAGGGATGGACTCAGACTCAGTTTGGGTCCTCGGGACGTAAGACAACCTGTTTTCTGTAATGAGTTGGAAAAGGTTGTCATGAAGAGCTGAGACACGAGTAGCCCAACTGAATTCCTTCACCCTGTTATATAGCCAGTAAAGGCTACCTTTCCTCTATGGGAGCAGAGAGGTTCTCAGTGTCTCTTGAAATGGGAGAGGGTCTTCTGATCCCTGTTCACACTTTCCAATTTTGCAAATCACCCAAGACATTCTTAGAATGTAGTATCCTAGTCAAATCCATCTCTGCTTCTCATACCCAGGTGGCCTGGGCCACAGAATCATGTAGAATTATTGAGTTGGGATGTGGGTTTTAGTGGGAAGGAAGGAGACCCACCACCTCTTTCTTGCAGGCTATCACCCCACCATCACTGATAACTCCTTGCCCAATTAAGGAAAGCCCGCCTGACCGTTTTTCTTGGTATTTCTTGATATTTTAACCAAAATCAGCTTCCCCCTAATGTCTGCCTTTTAATTTTAATCCTCCTCGCCAAAGGAAAGGAAAGGAAGGAAGGAAGGAAGGAAGGAAGGAAGGAAGGAAGGAAGGAAGGAAGGAAAAAGAAAGAAATGAGAGGAAGGAAGGAAGGAAGGAAGGAAGGAAGGAAGGAAGGAAGGAAGGAAGGAAGGAAGGAAGGAATAGAAAAGGAAGGAAGAAAGGATGGATGGATGGATTTTAGGAAGGATGGATTTTAGGAAGGGAGGATGGGTGGATGGATGGGTGGATGGATTTTAGGAAGGGAGGATGGGTGGATGGATGGGTGGAAGGAGGGAAGGAAGGAAGGAAGGAAGGCTGTCCTTGGCACCTTCATTTTGCTCCTGTCCTTCCATCTGATTTGGTCCCCTGAATCCAAAAAAGGTCTCAAATTCTTCTGGAACTGGTTTTGTATTTTTTATTGATTGCTTTCTTTGGTGTGTGATGCCCTAGGGTTGTTATGTGTGGGTGTTTTGTCTTGTTTTGAATTGGAATGAAAATACAGGGTACATTGCCCTAATGAACAAAGAAACAAAGTTGCCTCTCTCTGCACAGATACTCGGTGAACGCGTGCATATAGACACAAACCTGTGGCAATCTTCTCCCTCCTGCCCTTTCTCACCATCCAAAGACGGAGCCTCAGAGTTCCTTGTCATTGTCCACATCAGCACCAAAAGTTCACTGCCTTGAATACATTGTCCCCAGCTCCCTGCCTATTCATTTGACAACGCCTGTCAAAAAAGGTTTCCATCCATTTCGGAGGTCTGTGTAACAGGTTCATTACAAAAGTCAACGTGACAGGTGTTGGGAAACAGGACAAGCACCTTTTTTCTTTACAGCTGAACTTTTGTGACAAGAAATCAATCTTCCTGAACGGAACGGTTTCTCGTCACCGAGTCTCTCAGCTCCCCAGGGAAACAGAAGTGACCAGGAAGTTCTGAGAGCAACAAAAAGTTTGGGTGTACTTCAGCCTTCTTCTTGGATTGAGGGCCCAAGTAGAATGAGATCTCCAGGAGGAAGCAAAAAGCTGTGGATCCCAACCTTTAATCCCACTCCTTATTCAAACTCCACAACAGCCGCTTGTCAACTTAGCACAAATTTCCCAGAAGGCACTGGCATACTAAGGAGGGTGGCCATCAAACAAAACCAGAACTGTAATGAGTGGTTATGACAATATTTCTAATTGGTGATGCCTGCAATGTTCTTAATTTGTATGCTGATGTCACACCCACAACGTAGAGGAATCCATGGTATCCATCAAAAAACACCTGCATTTAGAATCATAAAAT
Organism: Phrynocephalus versicolor; assembly: GCA_023846285.1. Taxonomy (NCBI): domain Eukaryota; kingdom Metazoa; phylum Chordata; class Lepidosauria; order Squamata; family Agamidae; genus Phrynocephalus; species Phrynocephalus versicolor. The sequence goes on along the minus strand of JAHTLZ010000089.1, from coordinate 3,853,434 downwards.
CATAGAATCGTCATAGTTTCGGAAGGGATCTTGGTGGTCTTCTAGTCCAAAGCAGGAGACCTCATGCCATCCTGGACAGATGGCTGTCCAGTTCTTTTCTTGAAAACCTCCAGTGATGGGGCATCTACAGCATTGGGAGGCAAGTTGTTCTACTGATTAATGGCTCTCACTGTCAGGAAATGTCTCCTGAATTCCAGGATGGTGGCAACCCTTCAGGTATTGGAAGACTGCTACCTTGTCTCCCCTCAGTCTTCTCTTAGTCAGGCTAAACGTGCCTAGTTCTTTTAGTCATTATTTGTACGATTTAGCCTCCAGTCCCCTTGTCATTAGGGATGGGCATAAAACGAAAAACAAAATGCTGTTTCGTCATGTGCTTAGGTAACAAAATGAAATGAAACAAAATGACATGAGGAAGCAGCATTTCGTTACAGATGAAACAAAACTGTGTTTTTGTTGAAATAAACCATTTCATTCCATCTGTAAGCTGTTTGGGGGAGGAAAAAGGTTTTTTTAAAAAAAAGCTCCGGACTTTTTAAAAAAAACTTTTTTTCCTCCCCCAAGCCCTGCCTGCCAGGTGATTGGTGCTCAGGTTTGGGGGTTGGGGGGGGGAGGAAAGGAAAGGTAACGAAACATAATATTTTCGTTTCATGCCCATCCCTACGTATCATCTTTGTGGCTCTTCTCTGCACCTTTCCTAGGGACTCTGTCTCTTCTTTGTAATGTGGTGACCAAAAGCAAAGTTCTGCTTATATACCGCCCCATACCACATTAAGCAGTCTCTGGGTGGTTTACAAATTTAATTACAGTGTGCAGGCTACACATTGCCCCCCCCCCCCAGCAAGCTGGGTACTCATTTTACCGACCTCAGAAGGATGGAAGGCTGAGTGAACCTTGAGCCTGCTACCTGGGATTGAACCCCAGGTCGTGAGCACAGCTTTACCTGCAGTACAGGCATTTAACCACTGCGCCACGAGGCTCAGACCGGAACTGGACACTGTATTCCAAATGTGGCCTTACTAGGGTAGTGTATATTTAGTGGATTTTACAGATAACAACATAAAAAAGCACTTGCATGGGCTTTGCTGGCAAGATTGTAAGTGATCTGGTACAAAAGGGTGAAAATAGTTTAATTAGATAGTGTAGATAATTTGGGCACCAAAAGGATGAAGTGCAGCAAAAATGTCTGCACTCCATGGTGGTCGTTTTTATAAACATGGCTTGTAAGCAAATGCAAAGTGCATATTTCATGAGGTCTAGCACACTACTTGAACTAAAATAAAACAGCGGCAAAATCACAGGGGTATAAAAAGTATCCATGTTATGTTCCCTCACATGCCCGTTATTCCCCTGGTAGTTCTGAGAACTTCATTCATCCCCTTTGTTAGCTACAGTCAATAACAAGTACTGTAACTCATTATTCACTGTGTTTAGTCCTTTCAATAGGAGGTGGTTTTCTTTACATATTTTTAACTTTAAAAAATTGAGGTTGGCATTTACAACTGTTTGACGAATGTGTCAGAAAGCCTCTCTAAATGACAAAAAAAAAATCCTTTCAATGTAACTTTTCAAAGTAACTGGAAAATTTGCCTCATAACAAGGAGGTACCTCATTTCATGGTCATCCGAAGCATTTCAACTAGTGATTAAAACTGGGGTCCTTCAAGGGCCAGATGCAGGGGAGCGGTATCAGGAGACAGAGAGCTAGTCTCGTGCACTCCCAGACACATTTGGTGAGGCTCCTGTGAGATACGGGAAGCTGGACTAGATAGGCCTTTGGCCTTATCTAGCATGGCTCTTCTTACATTCTTATGATTCTTCCACAGTTCAACAATGACAACAAGGACAACAGGATGTTGAGAGGTACGACATCTGGGGGAGGGTGACTGTTATCTAGAGGAGGAGAAGTAAATCAGAAAGATGGCAGAAAACACAAACAATAATGAGCCAGAGCGTCACAGAAGATGCCTTGGAGAGTCCGCCTTCAAACCCATCAGCTGGAGAAGCAACAGACAAAACGCAAGGCAGTTCATACTCTGAGCCTAGATTACTGACATCACCTACATTTGGCTCGGAGCAAACAAATATTGAGCATCTGATACAATTATGTCACTATGTATACATGTATATATAAGACCCAACAGGGATAAGGAAAGATCTATAAACTGCCAGCAGTGCTTTTTATTTTCATCCTGATTCCTTGAGCAAAGGAGGAGAGGAAGGAATGACTCCCCCTTCAGCAGTCACAATTCAAACATGGAGGGGTAAAGACGACGTAAGCTGGTTTATTTTCTACCTCCTCTCAGCACTCCCTTCTCCTCAGAGTTTGAAAATGTTTAGGCTCTTTTGCTGGAGATATGGTGATAAATACGTTGCGGTTTCATTATTAAGAAGAGACTTGCAACAGCATGGAGCTACAGCACGTAAAACAGGATTCATGAGCTACTCGCTGCCTCTTGCATTAAACCACTTAGCCCAGGTCACTTCTGCAAAGCTCATATATTTGCATTCTAACCAGGACGCTGTCAGCGGAGACACCACTTAGAGTGCACTCCCAAGATTCAGAATGGCTTCAGGATAACAGGGATGGTGGGAGTTCTTTGGGTCCAAGTCTAAGTCCAAGCCTTTGGTGCCAATGATCATACTTCCAAGTCCCTATTAAAAACAACCCCCCCCCCCAAAAAGGAAGGGTGAGTAGTACACGGTTAATCAAAAGGAGTTGCACTGGCCAAATTCAAATGTAAAGAGAATTCCTTTTCTCTGAGACAAAATACTCCAAAACATCTCCACCATCTGATTTACTCTTGAGTTAACTTTTCAAAAGTTGCATTTTATTTTCTATTCTAAGGTGAATCCAAAAAAGTATCAAAAGTATCAAAACCTTAACAGATCTCAATCATAATTTTATTTCCCTAAAAATAATAAATCTAAGCCATCCTTACATTCAAGATTGCTCCTAACTTTTCCTACTCTACCTAATTGAGGTGAGCTCCATTGCTCAAAGCGATCTTAAGCATAACCATGGCTTCTCTCTGTCCTCTTGTGTTCTTGCTCCAAGCTTCCAGATACCATATGACATAACTAACCAATGGTAGCTAACCATATTCCACTCTGCTAGCTAATGTCTATTGCTCTACATACCTCAGATAAGGTCTAATACAAGGCCAAAATGTGTGCTTAATATTCAGCATAACAACTCACACTAATGTCCCATCATGCTTCTTTCCTACAGGTAGGTTCCAAGTCAAGAGTCAAGTCCAATTCATTGAGGGGGACCCCAGGTCAAGTTCAAGTTGAGTCACCAGTGTGACTTGAAAGAGAGTTCTCCAACTTGAGTCTCCATCTCTGTGGGGCACAAGGTACACCGGGGTGGGTGGGTGTTTGGCACTTCTACCATTCCCCACCTCTCCTGAAGGAAGAGCCTCCAAGGAAACACCTGACCTCCACTTGAAGGCTCTTCCTGGAGGTTGACCTTCTGTAGGCGAGCATTCCTACCCAATGACTAATTTAGGTCAGGGAAGGAGGGCAGTGGAATCGCAAAATCAGAATCAGGAGAGGAGAGAGTCCCCATTCAGCAGCTGCCATAGGCCAGCCATGATCTTGTCTATGTGGAAGAAGTGAAGATCGAAAGGCACCATAACAGCCACCTTGAGATATCTTGAAGGCCTGTCCTATGGAGGAAACTGCAAGGAGCCAACTTGTTTATTGGTTTTTGTTGGTAGAACATAAGAACATAAGAAGAGCCCTGCTGGATCAGGTTAAAAGCCCATCTAGTCCACCTTCCTGTATCTCCCAGTGGCTCCACCAAATGCCTCTAGGAGCACACAAGACTGGATATCTCTCTCTCTCCTGATACCAATCCCCTGCATATGGCCCTTGAAGTACCCTGGTTTTAAGCTTGGAGATGACACATCTCCACCATGATTTGTAACCTGTGAGGGACTTTTCCTCCAGGAATCTGTCCAATCCCCTTTTGAAGGCATCCAGGCCAGATGCCATCACCACATCCTGCAGCAGAAGTTCCACAGACTAACAACATGCTGGGTTCTCTGCAAGTTTTCTTGTAGACAACCCTCAATTTGAGTGGATGTCCTCTAGTTCTGGTATTTTGTGAGAGGGAGTAGAGTGTCCCTCTATCCACTTTACTCATGCCCTGCATTATTTTGTACATCTCAATCATATCTCCCCTCAGGCGCCTTTTTTCCAGACTAAAGAGCCCCAAATGTTTTAGCCTTTCCTCATAAGGGAGGTTCTCCCAGTCCAGCAATCATTTTAGAGCCTTTTCACATGACCCCTAAGATCCACTAGCCACTTAAATTCGGACCAGAGATCTTGGGGGTTTGTCGCTGTTCCTGTGTTCCCACCCCCTCCGCACTCCTAGCTGCTGGCTGTGTGAGGGGAGGGAGAAAAAAAGAAAGAAAAGAATGTCGGCTTACCTCCGTTCTGCCAGTCTCGCTCTGTTCCCGGCAGCATTCAGATCTCTTAAAGGGGCAGGGGGCAAAACAACAAACAGAAGCAAGGAGAGCCCGGCACTCACTACGTTAGATCCACATCAGGGATTTTTCACCCCCGCAGAGCAGGTACCTGAAAAGTGCGCTGGGACGCGCTTAGGTGGGTGTGGTCGCACTTAATTTTCTGTAAACTCCGGAGCTGGTGGGGAAACATAAGCTCCGGAGCTGGGAGCCATTTGCCGCAGCGTTTAGGGGTCGTGTGAAAAGGCTCTTAGTCGCTCTCTTCTGCACCTTTTCCAGTTCCACTATGACTTTTTTGAGATGCAATGACCAGAATGGTACGTAATACTCCAGGTGCGGCCTTACTATCCTTTTGTACAATAGCATTATAGTGTTGTCTGTTTTATTTTCAATCCCCTTTTTGATAATGTGGCGGCTGCTGTTGTTGTTCCTAGCCAACCATTGTAACGCTTGCACCTCATTAATGCTGCCACTGGAGTCCTTCTGCCAAGAGCTGAATTCACAAAATACCTCTAGGGGAAGTCACAGCAGAGCTCCTTCGGTGAGGATAGAGGAACTCTATATAGCCCTGGATAAAGCATCACTGGGTAGCTCCAGAGAAGGTCTTCCTACCTGCTGTTTGTTGGCTTATTAGTTAGATTCTCAGCGCTGAGCTGTTTGCTCTTCAATTAATGGACGATACAACTGCTATTGATCTCCTTAATCTTCCTGAGCCATGACGGTCCAGCTATCCCACCTGGTCCTCAAGTACATAGAGAAAAGTCTATCAATTCCACCACTGCAAGGTCTTGTCTCGCCCTCCCCAATTGCCTCACAGTGTCCAGTGATCCTCCTCCTAGAGCAATTTTTTTTAATTTATCCTTGGCTCTTTTCCACTGTTTGCCCCCCTCTTTAATGAAACGCTCCCCACTAACCTTTCTTCATTGTGTTCAGCTATTGTAAATAATTGATCTTGAAGATTAAAGGCAGTGGCTAGATGTAGGGGCTGAGGTTTGCTCCCTGGATGCATCTGGAATAAATCGAAGCCTCGCTTAGAGGAACCCAGCGTGAGCCTTCTTTCATGGGGCCACTAAACCATCAATGGGGATTGGACATTTGTTTGAAGACACTGTTTGCGTTTGTTATCATTTCCTGGGGAAAAAACTAATTAAGGAGCTAATTGATTGTTTTGTTGTGCTCCTAATTAACTCCATATGGTGCACATCTCCATGGAGATACAGTAAGAATTATTGGAATCTGGGTGATTTAATATATCACGGCTAGGTTAAGAGACACATCGGTAAAGCTAATCATTCTGGGAGCAATGCATTGTGGGGAAGGTGTAGCTACCTCCTGGCTACACAGTGGCTAGAACTGAGCTAAGGAGCTGTCCATCTCAACAGAGATGCTCAAAGATCTCATTTTAACTGGGTTCAGGCTTAATCCTAAATGCCAGGCTGGATTAGACCACAGGGGTTCAGGGGATTGACTTGGCGAAGTGGTTGGTAAGAAACATCCAACCTTGATGAGACCATCACCTCCAGGAAACAAACTTTTCCCCCATCAAGGATTCCATAACTTATATACACATTGTCTGACCAAAGTCAGTGTCATTTCCTGTTGAAAAACAAGGGAACACATTCAACAAGCACAATATGTCCTGCTGACTGACTTTTTAAAAAGAGATACAAATAATCCATCTGCTGCTTTGAATCCTCATGACACCATGTAACAGAGGTAGCTGACAATTAGGAATATAAATCTACATTTGTTACATTGTTAGAGGTGATGCTGGGAAAAAAACAGTTGTTTTTTTCCCAGCCAGGTAAGATTACAAGAGTTTTCATGCATTTTTTTTTACATTTCAGATCATTTTTGTGCAAAATGAAACACAGATGGGCCTCTTGCACAAACACCAGTATTTTATTCACTAAGCAAATTTATATTTTGTCCAATATGCAAGCTTTTTAATGCTAAACAGGGATCTTTTTAAAACGACAACAGATGACCAAGAAATGGATTGGGTTTGGGGGGGGGGCTAATGTAGGAAGAAAATAAATTAACAATTTTTTTAAAAAAAAAATCCAAAACTTGCCCGTTCTTGTTCAACAAGATGTTGTGAAGTCACGGTGAAAAATAAAAAATTTCAGAACCTTTGGACCGGTTCCGAGGGCCCATAGCATGACCCGCGTGAAGCTCAGACAGTCACAAGCATGCCGGTTTTTACCCCGTCCAAAAATACCCAGCCGTTCCCGAGTTATCGGGCAAAAGGCGAGCCGCCCCTCTCGCGGCCAGAAAAAAGCCTCGGGAAGCGCTGAAGGCTGAGAAATTGGCTCACGGAAGCTTCCAATTCGCACCCTCTCCCTTTCTGCCCACTCGCTCTGGGGTTTTTCACAATAAATTAACCCTTACCTGTCCAGTCATCCCCTGTCTAACTATTCCAGACCCTGAGCTTTTCTCCCTGCTCTTGTCATCTCCTTTGGCACCCAAAGGACCCTGCCATAGACCCTAACCTGGGCAGAGTAAGTCCTAGAATAGTTCATATCTCCTTCATTCAGACTAAAAGAGGGGGAGACCACCAATCATACTGGTCTCCTTGCCAAACATTGGTTTCTTTACCCACCTCTCTCTTTACCCACCCCTGGTTCTAGCCAAAAGCACAAAAAGCCTTTCCTTCTTTCCCTCTCCCTGCTCTCTTCTCCTGACCTCCCCTCATTCCATGGCCCTGAGCACGATTCATCCCCTCTTCCCAACCCCAAAATCCTGTCAACTGGGGCCAAGAAGAAACAGAACACAGACAACTCGAAGATGGTGGGTCCTGCATGGCTGGCAAAGGTGGTTGGAGCCTCCATCATCGCCTGGATTTCTGTCACGTATCCCCAACAGCTGCCCTCCAGAAATCAACATTTCTGTCTGCCTACCCAGATTGTCATCAATACCCGAGGACACTTCCCATTGTTTCATCTACACACCTGTGAAGGACTTTGCATACTCATGTTTACAGTTTCTGTAACCACCAAAAACACTTATATGTAATTCCATAAGAGTTGTATCCTTGTGCTTTTACACCTTTGTATTTTTCCAAATACCTGAGTGTAATCTTGCGATGGCTTATACTCCTGTGCACCAAATCATTGTGTCTCCCCAAATGCCTGCATGTAATCCCATCAACCCTTCCTGCCCCCCTCCACTGGTCCTGATAATTGCTCTCTCTCACCTACTATTGACTCACTGGCCCCCTTTGTTTACCCATGCCCGAAAAACAATGCAGCCCTTTCCTGCCCTATTGTGTAACCCGGATGGTCCCAACAAAGGATGTTTTGGACTTATTTTCAATTGCATGAGCCCTGGCCTTACTGCCAGGGACTGCCCAGGACTGCCCCCAGCCGACCCCTAACCCCTCTTGATTGGGCCATTTAAACTTTCCTCGACCAATCCCTAGGTTTGACGTCACTTGGGAAAGGTGGGGAAAGACAGTCAATAAAAGTTGGAACTCTTTGTTTGTTCTGGGTCGAGCATCTTAGCCCGGTTGGAAAGCGGATGTTCACCTACTGCTTTTATTGATATCAATAAATTCAGTACTCTTCTGATTTCTCGCGTTGGATCTTTATTGGCTTTCTGAAAGGTCCAGCGGACTTCGGTGGGGCTAGCCCACCTGGAAATAATTTTTAAAACCCTATTTTGGGACATAACAATGTCTCTGCAAATTGGGACATGCTGGCTTTATTTTTAACCAAGGATGAGAAAATCTGCAATGATCCATGACATCCATGACAGATAAAAGCAAAATTAAAATAAAAAGGAAGATAAAATCATTGTTGCAACTTAAAGACTAAATGCTATATTTTAATATGATAATTTATTATATATTTTAATATAAGTCCACTTCTTCCGACATATGAGTGGGACTACATAGCCAAATGTTTATGAAGGTACAAATGGCCCCAAAACATGGAGCCTGTTGTTGTTTTTTACAAGCCAAAGGTTGTGGCATTTCATACTTGGCAATGACCTTTTTGACCCATGTTCCTATTTTGTTCCCCCACCCAGGAAGCATTTTTCTGCAAACGGTGACAAGGATTGGTGGATAAATTAACCCCAGGTCATATAGATAATGACCAACTCTGATCTCTAATGGTGGCTGTGGTGAGTTAGTAAAGAAATATGGCAAAGTATTACTGTTGAGTGTGTTGGGTTTTAAATGTTTCAAAGATTTAGCAGAGTTATGCAGTGGCGTGGAAAGATAATTACTGAGTATAGATTTGAAGCTGGGAGATAGAAATAAACTTTAAACATAAAAGCTTGTATTACATACACAAATACACAACGAGATAAAACACACCGCGCAAATATTACAGAGTAGTGGGGAAACTGCTCATCTCACAAAAAAGCGGTCCCACAGTAAAATGGGTTACAATTCTGCCTTTTATGCATATAAACCAATCACATGAGTACACATAGGCAGACAATGTTAATCAGTTATCCATGACACCTGGATATAAGTATTCTGACTTTTTCACGTGATTACGTTATTCACCTGTGTCTCGACAAATGACTATGCATTTATACACAGAAACCATTTTGAATCTGTTACATATCATATTACATACATTTTGTTAAAAATTACATTACTTGATAATTACAGCAGATACAAGACAATATTTTGCATTTGATAAGAACCTACAGAATATTGGCTTCTATTCAGAGACCAGTTTTAAACAGATGAATATATTATGTCTCAGTTTTTTCTCTCTGTGGATTCTTGGCCTGCAATTGTTCTTCTTCAGTGAGGGGCTGGCCTTACCTGCCATCCTTGGGCTGAACACTTTGAGGGTCCAGTCCATTAAAGAACAGACTAGAGGGACTTCAGATGCGCTGCTGTTGGTCAAGTGCAATGTCCATCGCTCAACAAAAACAAAAAACAAAAAACACAGGTTTTTATCCCACACCCGTCTGGGTGGCATGAATCATAAGTAATGCCTTGGTTTAAGAGTACGAAGTTTGAGAGTATTTTGCAAGACAATGAAATTTCTTCTAAATTTTGCCTTGATCAATGAGCAACATCTTGCAGTGCAAGCACTGGAGCAGGTCACATGATCATAAGTGAGCGAGTGCTCTCTCTCTCTCTCTCTCTCTCTCTCTCTCTCTGTCTATCTATCTATCTATCTATCTATCTATCTATCTATCTATCTATCTATCTATCTATCTATCTATCTATCTATCTATCTCCCCTGCTGGGTTATGGATAATTGACTGGAATATTCCATCTCAGGCAAGCTTCAGAAGCAGAGGGAGTAGAGAGGAAGGACAGTCTCCCTTGCACCAGCAAGGAAGGTTTTCAAAGGAGAGTGCAGGTTAAGCTTTTAATTTTAATTTTAATTTTAATTTCTATTGAATTTGTTTCCAACATTCTGTCTTATTTTTTAAACCATTTATCGTCATGGGGCAGCTAGCCAAGTGTGTCTATGGCTCCAAATACCATTTCACTATTGTCACATTAAAAACACTTTTGACAATAAAAGCTACCTCCATATCAATGGAACTGCAATGGGCACTCACATGACCCCACAATACGCAAATGTATTCATGGCTGACCTGGAACAACACTTTAACCACTGCACCCAGAAACCACTTCTCTATTTGAAATACATCAATGACATTTTCCTGATCTGGATCAATGAAGAGGAATCCCTAAAAAATTCCACCAAGACTTCAATATTTTTCACCCAAATATCGGCCTCATCCTGGAACAATCGACACAGTAGGTGAATTTTCTGGACACCACTGTGAAACTACAACATGGGCACCTTAGTACTACACTGTACCGAAAGCCACCTAACCAGTTTACTTATCAGCATTCTTCAAGCTTCCATCCTGAACACACAACAAAGTCCATCATACACAGCCAAGCCCTTAGATACAACCACACCTGATCTGACCCACAGGATATAGACTCCAAACTCAGGGACCTACAAAATGCTTTCCTCAGACTACAGTACCTACTTCGCATGATTAAGAAACAAATCAACAAATCAAGATGCATACCCTGCTACAAGACAGATCCAAAGGGCCAAATGACAGAACACCACTGGTTGTCACTTACAGGCCACAAGGGAGACCACTCACACACATCTTAAATGACCTCCAGCCCAGGTCACTCTCCAAAGAACACATTACTCTCCAAAGCTCTTGGAGGGAGACTCATATTTGCCTACAGACAAACTCTCAACCTCAAACAAATACTAACGCACACAAGATTACAAAACAGCAACACAGACAATGGAACAAAACCTTGCCACAAACCCCGATGCCAACTCTGCCCACACATCTACTCTGGCAACACAACCACAGGACCCAGCAATTTCATATACAGTATCAAGGGCAGCTTCACCTGCTCCTCAATCAATGTGATCTATGCCATCTTTTGTCAACAATGCCCATCTGCACTCTACATTGGACAAACAGGACAATCTCTAAGAAAATCCATCAGTGGACACAGGTTTTGACATAAGAAACCACAAAGCACAGAAACCTGTCTCAAACCATTTTAATCTACCAGGGCACTCCTTGAAGGATTTGAAGGTCACTGTTTTGGAACAGAATCATAAGCCAAGGTTTCTTGAGTCAGTATCAAATGTAGTGTTACTATTTTGCCACTGTTTTTTATGGAAGTTAAAAGACCCTAAGATTTAAAACTATCTAAACTTTCCCATTCTCTCCCCCCCCTTCCACCTCCACCACCACCACCATCTGCTCTGATCTCGTGTTTTTTGTCTGTTGAAGAATTTACCACAGAGCTATAAAACAACACCTACTATATCAACAAACCCAACTTCCACCACAGGCCAAAACCTTCTTCCTATCATCTTTAAAACTAACCGCCCCCCTCCTCTTCCCCCTCCCCTATCCACCCTCACCCAACTCTGCCTCTATAGGAACTTTCAACGGGGCTTGCATGCCAATACACGTACTACACTCAATGAATATTTGGTATGAAACGTATATCCCATTACATGTTATATTATATGAGCACACCACATTCTGCTACTCTGTGTCTGAAGAAGTGGACGTGTCCATGAAATGTTACATTAATATATGAAGGTTAGTCTTTAAGGCGCACCTTTTTTGTCTTTTGTTTTGTTTTTCTTTGATTCTTTCTTTTAAAACACAGAGCGAAGTCCAGTTGTTCGTCCCAAGCAGAGCAGATTCTGCAGGCAGGTACCTAAACTGTGGCATGGACATGGACTTCTAGCCAACTTCTTTTGTGAGTTTTGGCATTGTGCTCTATCGAACTCCAGAACAAATCATCTGAGTTTCTATTATTTCTTATGGGGAAATTTGCTTTGATATAAGAGTGTTTTGGTTCACAAACATGTTTCCAGACTGAATTATGCTTGTAAACTAAGGCATTACTGTCTGTGATTATACCAAACTTTCCATTTACATGCCACCCATATAGAGCCCTGTTCAGATTGTCGCATAATAGGTAGATCTGAAGGACCGGCTTTCTTCTGGTAATTGCCTGCATAGGCAGGAACTGCACATGATTACCCGATCTCGCTTTGCGTGGAGAAAGAGGTCATTTGGCCATCTGCAGTCTGCTATTAAGCCCTGACCTATTTTTGATTCAAGCACCAAGTTGGATATTTGCTTTCATGCTCCCTGCCTTCTTTGTTTTCCGCGTTTAGAGGGCTGATTGAACGATGAGATGATATCGTCCGAATTCTGAAGAACCCCAAATGGCTACTGAAATAGCAATCAGACTACCCCTCCCTGCCACGTCCAACAAGCCAGAAAGCAAGAGGTGATATTAAGCTGTCAATTTGCCTACACCTGCCATTTAGAACAATTTTGGGTGAATTACGGGCAATAGAAAATCACTTTAGGTGCTCATTAGCCAGGAGGCAGAAATGATGATAAATGTTATGGGGTGGGAGTCTTTTCTCCCTCCCTCCTCCCCCCTCTCTTTCTCTCTTTTAAGCACATGCTCAAAGCTAAGCACTGTCCCCACTGAATGGGGGCCACGGGGGGGGGGGGGGATTCCATGAGCTAAATCGGTTGTTCGCCACAACAAAAGAAGACCCAATTAACTAATGAGATTTTAGCCAGAGGTGTTTGGACAGAGTCCTTTGTTCTGGTTAGGTTGGGTTAGGGTTTGACTGGAAGCCCACCATGAGACCACAGAGGTCGGCAAGGAGTAGAAAGGACTCAGAAAAGATCCTAAGTGGCTGTTGTCATCCACAACACTGGGTGGGAAGGACCAAGAACCTGATGCAATGGAAGGTTGCTGTCTATACGTTCCTAGGTCAACACTGCACTAATTCCCATAGACGCAATGGACCTCTTCTAAATCACGATGACCTTGGAGATTTAATCTAAAATAGGACAGACCAAACCTAAGTAGATCGTCTCAATGAGATACCACCACCCCAGTTTGAATCCAACCTTGGATTGTCTTCTTCTGGTTTTAATGTATACATATTTACCATGTTCTACTAGAATTCTTGATTTTAAAGGAAACCAAGGCAGACAGTCGCCACACATATATGCTGATTTTTTCTTTTAAAAAAGGCCAATTTTAATAAACTTGGAAGAAGTCCTATGGTAGGGGATCCTAGCAAGAAAATTATTCCAAGAAGTATGGGAGTTTCTTAAATTGTAAAGGCACAACTACAAATAATCCCAACAAGGAAAAAAAGGTGATAAATAGCAAAAAGGCCAGTTGGGTTCACAAAAATCTCAGAGAGGGACAGAAGTGGGGGTGGGGGGGACATGTATAGGAAGTGAAAAGAAGGCCAGGCCACAAAGGAGAAATACAGACAGGTAGCAAGGAAGTGCAGGGAAGGCATTAGGAAGGCAAAAGTGGAGAATGAGCTGAGGTTAGCCAGAGACACTAAAAGCAACCAAAAACATTCTTCAAGCATGTCCATAGCAAGAGGCAAAGAAAAGAAATAGTGGCTTGGCTGGTGTAGATCGGGAAATGATAACAGATGAGAAATAAACGGTAGAAGTGCTCAATTTCTATTTTAGCTCAGTTTCCCCCCCCCCCCCAAGGAGAGACTGTGACTCTCCAGACAGAAGTAAAGTGCCAGTGGAGGGGACAGGATGGAAGCTGGACATTAATAAACACATAGTCAAGGAATACCTTAGTACCTTGAACGTATTCAAATCTCCAGGGCTGGACAAACTATGTGTGACTCTCCTGAAGGAACTGGCTGAAGAACTCTCAGAACCGCTGTGTCCATTATTTTCTTGAAATCATGGGATCTTGAAATCATGGGAAGTGCCAGATGATTGGAGGAGGGCTAATGTTGTCCCTGTCTCCAGTAAGGGCAAAAAGAAGGAACTTGAGAACCATAGACCAGTCAGCCTGACATCAGTCCCAGGGAAAATACTGGAACAAGTTATAAGCAGGGCAACCAGAATGATTAGGGGACTGGAACACCTTCCTTACCATCTGAGGCTGCAACGGCTGGGCCTCTTCACTCTTGAACGACGGCGCCTAAGAGGTGACCTGACTGAAGTTTATAAAATCATACACGATGTGGACAAAGTAGATAAGGAAAAACTGTTTTCCCTATCGCACAGCACTAGAACTAGGGGGAACCCCATGAAACTTTTGGGTACTAGGTCTCAAGCAAATAAAAGAAAGTACTTTTTCAACCAGGGGATCTCTGGTCTGTGGAACTTCCTGCCAGAAGAAGTGGTGACAGCTGTCAGCCTTGACAGCTTTAAGAAAGAATTAGACAAGGTATCAATGGCTATCATTATGGATGCCTAAGGACAACCTCTGGGTTGGAGAGATGTGCAGGATATCTGTCAATGCCATTTGCAGGGAATCGTAAGCAGGGGAAGACATCTGCTGGGGAATACCCTGAAGCAAATGGTGAGCCGCTGTGTGAGACAGAATGCTGGACTGGATGGGCTGTGGCCTGTTCCAGCAAGGCTGTTCTTATGTTCTTACTATGCAAGCACCCCCCCTCTCTCTCTCTGTAACCTCCCTACTTGACAGAATGCTGTAGATGTAATATATCATGCTATTCTGAGAAACAAGCTACGCTAGGTGTGGGATGGCTCCAACAACTGTCAGGGGGAGTCTACAGTGATGTAGATACTCCAGTGGCATAGCTTGGGAGCACAGAAGGCTCCGCGGCTGCTGCCGCTGCTTTCTCCCTATCCCTTGGGGGCGCAAAAAACTGACTTTGTCCCCAGGTGCTGAAAACCCTACCTATGCCTCTGGGATACACAGCTGGCTGCAGCATCATCCTCGGGATAATCATTGGAAGCCTTCAAGAGAATTTTGTACAGCTAGATAATGCCATTGGACTAGATGGGCCTTTGGCCTGATCCAGCATGGCTCTTCTTATGTTCTTAGTTCTCCTTTGATCTTAGGGCCTTTTCACACGACCCCTAAGATCCGCTGGCCACTTAAATTCGGACCAGAGATCTTGGGGGTTCGTTGCTCTTCCTTCGTCCCCACCCCTCCACACTTCCTTGCTCCTGTCTGCCTGAGGGGAGGGAGGAAGAAAGAGAGGAAAAAATGCAGGCTCACCTCCGAAGCTGCCCGGAGCTCCATCATCCTGATTCCTTCTCTTCTGTTTGTTTGTTTTTCCTCCCACCCCTTCTCTTAAAGGGGTGGGAGGCAAAAAAAACAAACAAACAGAAGTGAGGAGAGCCCCGCACTCACCAGATTAAATCCGGACCTGGGGATTTTCACCCTCCTAGGGCAGGTACAAGAAAAGTGTGCTGGGACGCAGTTTGGTGGGTGTGGTCGCACTTAATTTCCTGCAAACTCCGGAGCTGGTGGGGAAACAATTGTAAGCTCCGGAGCTGGCAGCCATTTGCTGCGGAGTTTAGGGGTCATGTACAAAGGCTATTAATTCCTGTCTGGAAGCAGTGGATTGGATGTGAGGGCCTTGCAGGGCCTTTCCAAATTCATGCTTCTCCAATTCTATGATTCCATCCGGTCCACTGTAGCATTTGAACCGCAGCACAAACCAAGGTAAAAACAAATCCATAATACTTTGCCAAACTAAAAGAGTAGGCATAAAAACATGTGCCAAGGGACACGAGATGCTTGGGAGAAGGCTGAGATTCCAGCCGTTTAAAAAATGAATTGTCCCTCGTTTGCATAAGAGCAATTAAAAAGCCTAGCAGAGTCGACACCTCGGTGCCTAAAATTAACTCAGATTTCTAGGGCAGCAAGGGTCGGACTTGCGGCTTTGCCCTCCAGCTACCCAATCTTTTTCCCTCTGCTTTGTCTCGCCTTTCTTCCATCTTTATGTGTCATTTATCAATTCTTGACCTCATTCTTTCTTAAGTGATTTGGCTTCTCTCCACAGAGGTCATTACACCAGGAGAACACCCATTGTGCTTGTTGCTGCAGATCTGCAGAATTTGCCCGAGGGCAATGTCCCTTACGTCAGGCGTGCACTGCTTCTCGCCCAAGTAGACAGACTCCTTCCTCTGTAAGTTTTCTCAAGTTTGGCCAGCTTTGACCAACACCCTTCATAAGCCGCTACCACACTTCTGATTCAAAACGCCTTTTCCTTAAAAACAAGGCATCTTTAAAAATCACTGTCCGGTTTTCAAAATGATTTATCTGAAGAACCCCCTCGGCCACGCCCATTTTTGTCCGCTGTGGCGCTTTTTCTTGCAACGGCCACTGGGGGTGCTATTTTTTTACATCGCTTCCTGCGTCTCCCTTTTAAACATACTAAGTCACTTTTCTCCCCTTGCCCCCTGTTCTTAGCCTTTTTGCTTTCAGAAAACACAGCAAACAGAATCCTACCACCATGCCAGGACATTTACCAACTTCGTTAGGCCTACGTTTCAGCTTGTTGTCACTTAATTTCATTTTCTTGGTTCTTTAAAACCAAGTTTTAAAGCGGTTCCATAAAGTGAGAACTGGAAAGCCGATTGCTAGCGACCCACTGAAATGCAAACAGGAGAACTGCTGTAACAACCACGTGACCACAGGAGGAGAAAAGGCGATCCAAAATAAGAAGCAGCTGCTCGCAGAAGTGCGGTAGTGGTCATAGCCTCCGTGTGATTGAGCGCAATGAAGTAGTCGTGTTGGAATTGGGACTTTACGGGTTAAAACAGAACAACCCTGCGGTGCAGCACATTGGTTGTTTTCTCTGTCTAATGCGCCATTTTAAGATTATTTATTTATTTATTTATTTATTATTATTATTATTATTATTATTATTATTATTATTATTATTATTATTAT
>JAHTLZ010000089.1:3811463-3836742 GCA_023846285.1 Phrynocephalus versicolor | reverse complement strand
TTTTGTTTTTTAAATTGACATGAAAACAAAGAAATAAGTAAAGGTTGAGACCCATCTCTGCTTTAATTCAAATTGATTCCAGCTGGCCGGGAGGAGGGTGGAAATTGCACATGGGCACATAGAGGGAGGGAAGGACGGAGGGAGAGAGAGAGAGAGAGAGAGAGAGAGAGAGAGCAGTGCTAAGAGAGTTTCTTAACTAATAATTACTCCCTAGCAGGACTGAAAAGTCTGCTATTAACCTGAGGGCAAAGGGGCATTCTGTTAATCAGTCAGAGTTCATATTCTATATTTTTAACATTTATGTGCGTGCACATTTTATACATATATATATATATATATATATATATAAAAGAATGGCAGAGATGATTGCTGAACCTAATCACAGAGGTGATGGGAAACTGCCCAACCTGATATTTTTATGAGGATGATGGTCCAGCTTCATGACGGGGGGTCGTAGGTGACCAGGCTTCTAAGGCAGCCCCTTGGCCATGATTGAATTTCCCATGCTATTCACGATTAGATCTGTCCAGCCCTCTATCCTGATATGGGTTTGGAATACCATTTCCGTTGCTATTCTTATCTGTGCAGAATTCGTCTCTCTAAGCTTCAGATGGATATTTATTTTCTGCTTCTGTATCCCTCTTTTCTCCGGGGATGGCACAGTGGGAGACATAGCTCCTGATCCTACTCACATAAGCTCACAAAAATCTTGAGAAGTAGATCCAACTAAGAATGGAAAATCACTCCATGATCTTGACGGTGTACCAGGAGTTTGCGCCTGAACCTCCAGTTGCTGTGATCTAGTATCCTAACCACTCAATCATAGCTAGCTCCTTTGGGATCCATTTTGCGCTTGACCTGGAGGCATCCATGACTCTTCCAGTGGGCTTACCTCCAGAAAGGAATGGAAACCATGACCACATCTGCAGAAGACATGCCAATGGACGCCCGCGTCGCATACAGACGTCGTGTCTTTTCAACACCATCCTTGTGCATGCTAAGCCCTCTTTGTGGGGTATCACTTCGTCAGGCAACTGGTCACACCAAGCCCTGGCATCTTCAAGCCAAGCCACGAGCCAGCCAGTGCCAGCATCTTGAGGATCACCAACGGCTGGATGAGACATGACAGCATCTGGAAAAGTAGGTCAAGCACCACTTCCTCTTTGACTTGAATCTCCATGTGAAATTTATGGAGAAATCACAGTGAAAATATACCACAGGAGCAGGGAACTCCACTCATTCTCCTCCTCCCCCCTTGTCCTCAATTGAAATTCTTCCTATCTCCTCCCGCCTTCCGTTGGCATTAGCAGATTATTGAGTCTCATATTCATCTGTCTCTAAAAAAGATTAATCTGTCCTCGAGAAAAGGCCACTGCGCCCCAGAGGAGGAAGCAATACCATTTTGACGCTCTGGCTTCCCTCCCCTCCCTTCCTCCCTTGCTCGCCACCGTGCCTGCCGTCAGGAAAGCACATTCATTAGATACTTTCAGGAGTCTTGATGAGTTCCCACCGCTCTGAAAGGAGGCGAGAGGAGAAGGTGAGTTGGAGATGCAGTGTGTTCTCTCTGAAGGCGCTCAGCTCTTGTCCTTCAAAACATACACACAAGCAGAGAGGGGACCGGTTTCCATTAAGTCAAAGAAGGAGCTCTCTTCTTGATGCTAATAAGCCTGGAAATGCACTCCAGCAGGAGCCCCAGCAAATAGAAGGAATCTTCTCCACTCCCAAGTAATTGGGTTTCAACTCATAGCTTTCATCGCCATGTCAGTTGGATGGTAAACACAGGAACAGGCCTTCTGATGTCATGAGGACAACCAGACTTGGGTTGTGACTGGCTTTCTTCCATCCTGAGGTTAAGAACAGCATGTGGAAGGGTGGGCCCATACTAAGATTGCTGAATTCCTGGTAAGGCGGGGTAGATCTTGGGTGACGTTGGATCACAATTCAACTATTGTGTGAAATACAGTGGTACCTTGTATAAAGGAATTAATTCGTTCCAAATGAAATTATGTTAAGCAAATTTTCCTTTATACAAATTCCCATAGGAATGCATTGAAAACTGAGTGCTCCCATTTTTATGTTGTATGGATTTTCCCCATAGGCGATTATGTTAAGCAAATTTACCCTATCTCTGCAATTTTTATGTTGTACAAATTTTATGTTATACAAGCTGTTTGTTATACAAGGGTCCACTGTACAGGACCATTCCATGGCTGCTTTTTAGGCTGCTGTCTCACCTGGGGAAGATCGTGAGCTTCAGAAGGTCCGGCTTTTCCTCTTCCTCCTGTCACATGACTGAAGATGTGGGATAGCAGTTGCCATGTACAAAGGTTTTGTTTTTTTAAGAGCAGTTCAGCCCCATGGCCAGCAGGTGGTGCTAGGGTTAAAAAAGGACCAGCTGACTGGTGCGAGGGGTGGGGGAAGTTTTAAAAAGTGCCTGATTGGCCAGAGGACCAGCTGACTGGCGTTAGGGGTGGGGGAAAGTGAAAACGGGGGGAAGTGCCCAATCAGCCCCAGGAACAGTTGGTTGGCACTATGAGAAAAAAAGAAAAAGAAACCAGCTCATCTACACGGTCCCACGACGTCTGCCTCCTTAAAAGGTGGATTTTTTAATTGAGGCAAAAAAATTCCCTACCTCTCCGGTAAGTCTTAGAAACCTCGCTTAAGGGTTTTTCTTTTCTTTTTTCCCCTGAAAAAGCCCGGTGGCCATGGGGATGGCATTTTTGGACACGGTTTATCTACAAATTTAATCTGAATTTAAAGGGACATGGGATAGGGGCCTTAGGAGACATTTGTGACCTCAAAAGAGGGATCCAAAGGTGGGGCTTTGTTTTGCATTGGAGCTCAGCACCCTGGCTACATGCAGATGGACATCACAGACCTTAAGTATGTGATGCTCCATATGATCAACTGAGAGGGAAAATATCAAGTGAAAGGGTGGGCCTTCCTTTCACCTAAGATGTAATTAGATACCTCCTTACCGCTCTTTGGATCATCCAAAGGAGCACTGCACAAATGGAAGACATCATCAGGGCACAATTCAGTGTATATTCCCCCCCCCAACTCACCTCAACCTATGTCTATGGGTTACCACCAGTAAGCAATCACCACTTGCACCCAGCCCTGCCCATCGTGCGCTTTCTGCTGGATTAAGCTATGTGCAAATGTGCAAAAGTGTTGAGTCAGCATTAAGAGAAGGAAAAGCCAGAATGGCATGAAAGGATGGGTCCTTCACTCCTTGACCCATTTCTTCCAGATGGAAGAGCTTGCAAGTCTTAACAAGTTCAGACGTTGGAGCCCATCTGGAGCATCCCTCTTTTGTGTGCGCATCTTCCTTTGTCAACTTCTCCATTAGCATAGAATCATAGAATTATAGAGTTGGAAGAGACCTCATGGGCCATCGAGTCCAACCCCTGCCAAGCAGGAACCCCTTCACAATATTTCCGACAGATGGCCATCCAGCCTCTGCTTAAATACCGTCAAAGAAGGAGACTCTACCACCCTCCGTGGCAGCATATTCCACTGCCGAACAGCTCTAACTGTCATGAAGTTCTTCCGAATGTTCAAATGGAATCTCTTTTCCTGTAGTTTGAAACCATTGCCCCGAGTCCTAGTCTCTGAAGCCATGGAGAACAAACCTGTTCCCTCTTCAATATGACATCCTTTCAGATACTTAAACATAGCTATCATATCCCCTCTCAGTCTTCTTTTTGATAGGCTAAACATTCCCAGTTCCCTAAGCCGTTCTTCATAAGACATCTCTTCCAGGCCTTCAACCATCCTAGTCGCCCTCCTCTGCACCCGCTCGAGGTTGTCAACATCCTTTTTAAACTGAGGCGCACAGAACTGGACACAGTACTCCAGGTGGGGTCTGACCAGAGCAGAATAGAGTGGCACTATCACCTCCCTTGATCTAGACACTATGGTTCTGTTGATGCAACCAAGAATCGCATTGGCCTTCTTGGCCGCCGCATCACACTGCTGGCTCATGTTCAATTTGTGGTCCACCAAGACCCCCAAATCCCTTTCACAGGTACTATTCTCTAGCCAAGTGTCCCCCATCTTATATCTGTGCAATTCATTCTTTCTACCTAGATGTAGCACCCTACATTTCCCTCTGTTGAAATCCATTCCATTAGCTTTGGCCCAGTCTTCTAATCTGTCAAGGTCCTTTTGGATTTTCATCCGATCCTCTAGGGAATTAGCAACCCCTCCCAATTTGGTATCATCTGCAAATTTAATTAGCATACTCTCTATTCCTTCCTCCAAGTCATTAATAAAGATATTGAAGAGCACTGGACCCAGAACAGAACCCTGGGGCACCCCACTGGTCACATCTCTCCAGGATGATGAGAGGCCATTTATGATCACCCTTTGCGTGCGATCAGTCAACCAATTACAAATCCACCTCACTGTAGCACTATCTATCCCACTTCCTACTAACTTCTTAGCAAGAATACCATGGGGAACCTTATCAAAGGCCTTGCTAAAGTCCAGATAAGCAATATCCACAGCATTCCCCTCATCCACTAGGCCTGTAATTCTATCAAAGAAAGAGATCAAATTAGTCTGGCATGACTTGTTTTTAAGAAACCCGTGTTGACTTTTTGTAATGACAGCATTGTTTGTTAGATAATGGCAGACTGATTTCTTAATAATCTGTTCTAGGATCTTTCCGGGAATTGAAGTCAAGCTGACTGGGCGGTAATTATTTGGGTCCTCTTTTTTCCCCTTTTTGAAGATGGGGACAACATTAGCCCTCCTCCAGTCGATGGGGACTTCCCCTGTTCTCCAGGACTTCTCAAAGATTATTGCCAAAGATTATTGCAAAAGCGCTGGCTGGTAGCTCACAACAGCAGGGTTGCCACCGCGAGTTATTACAATGTCATCCTGGTAAATATTACAGCCGTATGGATTTTCAATAGCCCAACACCATGCTGCTATTAATATGAGATGCAATAAGGTACGTTGCGTTTTGACAATCTCAGGTTTGCGGGAAGTGGGAGAAAAACCTCCTGGTGACACTTTTGTCTTATTTGCTCAGGACTTCCCACCAGCTAGAATATTGCAATGGAAGAAAGGAAAGGAGCCACCGCAATAAATGCAAACAATAATGAAGTTGCAGGCCTCTCCATTTTTGCGGGTCACGTGTGAATGATTTGCTGTAAACCTCCTGGTGATTTAGCAAGGGGGATTGCCCCTTTTCAGTTCAGTTGGGTGTGTGATGTAGGTCAACGTGATTCTCCCCCCCCCCAAAAAAAAAATTACCTTAGAGTCACCATCTATGTCTTTGGAAAGCAGAAGTTGCTTTTCTGTGCCCTCGTGTTATTTCTTCCAACTCATGGTGACCCCAATAAAGTTTTCTAGGTATATGAGATGCTGCAGGAGTGTTATACACCACTGAGGTTCCTTCTCACCTTGAGAAATGGATAATTCTTCATGTTAATGTGAAGGGCCCTCACAACCTTTGGAACTGCTGCTCTGGGAGGCTTCCAGTGGATTTACCCCATGCACCCAGAAAATGGGGCAATGGATGACAGCATGGAGTTTACTGGCTCCAGTTGGAAACACCCCCCACACACGCCAATTTCCTGCCGATCCAAGGAAATGCACAGCTGGAATGGCCTTGACTTCCAAGCTCTCTGATCTCAGTTTCAAAGCCTCCAAAGAAGGAGAGTCAACCACCATCTAAGGTGGCCCTTCCTCCCATTGATCATCTCTCATTGTCAAGGATATTCTTCCTGATCTTTCACTGAATGCTTCCACCTGTCCATTTGAATCCATCAGCTGGGGTCTTCCCTTGTGGAGCTTCAGATAACAACCTTGCTCCATCTTCTTGATTTACCTTACCTAAAAGCAGAACGTCTACCTACTATCTGTCTTCTCCTGGAGTCGACAGGTAGGTCTCCTGGTGCCAGCCATCTATAATTCCTTTCTAGTTCTTCAGATTTGTTTTGCACCCTGGTGATGCCTTGCCATCATTCTTCAATGTCTAACTTTGACGTTAAGCGGGTCGCGTAAACCTGGCATCGTGGATGCTTGGCTGAGTGTCTCTTCCCTTGATTTATTGTCCTCGGTTGCGTTTCCAGCCGCGATCCAGACAGTGAATTCCTAGAGGGATAGAAACACGCCATTCCTTTCTCTAACCAAACACAACTCATGCCCTACAGCTGAGTTCTGTATTACTACATCATCCTTGTTAAACAGGAGGAACACGAATTCTGGAGGGGGAAGTGGGGAGAAAAGCCCTATCGGCAAATATTTGTTTACATTCAGAAAGCAAATCTGTATTTAACGATATTTGCAGGCTCTCCGTGTCCTATTTAGGAGGTAATGTGAGCAGTATCAGCGTGAACACTGGCTTATCAAAAAGGAGGTGAAGGGGTGGCTTGATTACACCACATATAAGTACCTATATCAGGGGACAGATGGAATACAGGAGGGTTCTTTAATATTGCAGAGAAAAGCAGTGTGTCATCCCCCCCCCCCAAAAAAAAAATACAAAAATACAAAAACACCCTAATAGATGGAAGTTAAAACCAGGCAAGGTGAAATGAGACATTAATAAGCAGATCTTTTTATCATTTCTTTTAAGTGGGATAAGATTGCTTTCTTCTTTACAGGAAGAACTTTTTTCAATTATTTCCACGACAAAGTAGCATTTGGGAAATAGAAAATACTGCTGGAAATGCCCTGGGATTGAAAACACATGGACGCAAAATCCATTCTGGCACTCAGGCTTAATGCAGAAAGAAAGACTGCAGGAATACTAATGAGAAGCTCTAAAAGGAAAAACCTGTAATTTTTCAAATAAGGTATCGCAGCTAGAGGAGACCCATTGGATCAGGGGGAGTTTGGTGAGTCAGTGTCCCCATAGGTTCCACTGATTCATTGAACCTATTCTAGTGACTTGGTACTGGGTTTCAGGCAATATCTCCAGTTTCTTTGTAATACATTAGAACCCCCATAACAGTGATGGCGAACCTTTTAGAGACCAAGTGCCCAAACTGCAATTTAATTCCCACTAATGTTTTGCAAAGTGCCAATACAGCAATACAGGTTATTGTGAAGGGGCGATGTTGGGTGCCCACATGAAGGGTTCCGAGTGCCACCTTTGGCACCTGTGCCATAGGTTCGCCAACATTGCCCCTATAAGCATTGGAGATTGGTTCCAAGCTCCACCCCACCCTGTGGATATTGAAAACCATGGATGATAGCAAACACTATGTATATATGGAAAAAGGTAAATACAGTGGTACCGTGCAATATGAATTTAATTCCGTTCTACAGGTCAGTTCATTTTATGAAAAATTCATCCTACAAAATGCAGCTTCCCATAGGAATGAATGGGAAACTAGTTAATCAATTCTGCAGGTCCAGAAAAAGGTAAAAAAAAGCAAAACTTTTTTTTTTTTTTTGTTCAGACCTCTTTATAAAGTGCACTTTAAAGGCATGCAGAGCTGGAACCACTACCCCCAAAACACTCCCCCCTCCATGACAAACCCCAGGTCATTCCCGCCAAAAGTGCAATCAAATCCAATGCAAAGATGATCAAAAGAAAGACATCGTGGAACTGGAAAGGGTGCAGAGGAGAGTGACTAAAATGATTACTGGGCTGGGGCACCTCCCTTATGAAGAAAGGCTAAAACATTTGGGCCTCTTTAGTCTGGAAAAAAGGCACCTGAGGGGGGATATGATTGAGACGTACAAAATAATGCAGGGCATGAGTCAAGTGGATAGAGGGAAGCTCTTCTCCCTCTCACAAAATACCAGAAGTAGGGGACATCCACTCAAATTGAGGGCTGGGAGAGTAAGAACAGACCAAAGAAAATATTTTTTTCACACAGCGCATTGTTAGTCTGTGGAACTCCCTGCCACAGGAGGTGGTGATGACATCTGGCCTGGATGCCTTCAAAAGGGGATTGGACAGATTTCCTGGAGGAAAAGTCCATCACAGGTTACAAACTATCGTGGAGATGTGTAATCTCCAGGCTTATAACAGAGGTACTTCCAGGGCCAGATGCAGGGGAGTGCTACCAGGAGACAAATATTTATTTATTTATTTATTTATTTATTTATTTATTTAGCTTGTATGCCGCCCACTACCCACTACTCCCAAATGCATCTGGTGGGGCCACTGTAAGATACAGGAAGCTGGACTAGATGGGCCGTTGGCCTGATCCAGCAGGACTCTTCTTAGGCTCTTATGTTCTTATGTTAAAAGCAAGCTCCAAGACAAACGGCAGGTTGTTCCCGCCTAAAGGGCAAAGAAAAGCAATGCAAAAACACAAAAGCAAAGAAGGAAACCTCAGCTCCCTACCTTTCCAAGTTCTAAAAGTCCAAAACCTGTTGCAAAATAATGTCTCCAAAACTTAATGAAAAAACTCTTCTCACCCCTCCACAAACTCTAGGTGTGCAATGCATCCTGGGTAACTTGTTTTAAAATGTGGAATGGATTTTCATCTTGCAGAATGCCAGGATCCTGCCTGTCAGAGAACCTGACTCTGAGGGGTTAAATGGTGAAGAGCTGCTGGAGGAGCCTTGCATCTCAAATCAGCAGGCAGCTGGGTCTGATGACTCAGCTGAAAACATATCTCCTCCTCCTAGAAGGGCCATGAGCAGGATTCTGCAAAGACGTGCTACCAGGAGAGCTAGGGAAAGGGTCTTTGATGCTAGACGGGGAATCAGGTCGGGAAGCCCTGAGCACTAGCAGAAGCCTTTCCAGAATAAGGGTGTGTTCCCTGTTTTGGGATAAAGCTGGTAAGCTCACCTTGAGCTCTCTGTGGGAGCAACGCGTCATTTGAACTTGCAACCACGTTCCTGTCTATGACCTTGGCTCTGTTCGGACCTTGGCTCTGACTTCGGACTGGCTTCCTAGAGGACGGCTTGATCTGTTCCCTTGGGTTTGGCATCTGGTTTCCGTGAGATATTCTGGTTTTGACTTGGACTGGTAATTGCTGGGAGCTGGATTCTGTTATTTATCTGGCACTTGATTGTTAGCAAAGGACTTGAACTTGCCTGGCTTTCCACTCTGGTTTCTCTTCAGAGCGTATAAATCTTTCGGCTTTAATGCTTACAAGTTTTTCATCTTATGGGGCATTCATCTTACAAGGTAACACTGTACAGGTGAAAAATATTGTAACATGCATTACCAGAACTGGCCACAAGATGGCACTAGAGATCAGTGTTCATAGCATGGTCTCTGGTTCCTTCTACTGGTTGGTTCTGGTACTACGCATGAAAAAAGGTTTTTTCCCCTGGATTTTTTTTCTTACAATGTTTTGAATATTTTCAAACCGTGGATAAGTGAATCTGTGAATAGTGATCCTGTGGATACTGTACTGCTGTTTTCCCATTTTGGAAAAAGGCTGCTAGAGAAGATGGGCCACTGGCCCCATCTTTTACAGCTGTTCCTGTTCACTGTGATAATCCAGACTGCAGCCTCCAAATTTAGAGACAGGATACCCACTGATGGTCATCTTACTCCGGCATCCAATTTTTCCGGAGCTTTTGGTTCAATCCACTCAGCTCTTATATTCTCAGACTCTTTCCCCCTACTTCCAAAAACTGGAAAATTAACTATGATTACAAGGGAATTACATCCCTAAGTTTTAAAAAAATGACTGCCATAGGAAAATAAATAAATAGACATGGGCACGACCAGAAAAAATGATGTTTCGAGTTTTCGTTTGTTGGAACGGGTCCATTTCGGGTTGTTTCCGTTTGTCGTGAAATTTTTCAAAAATTTGTCATTTCGTTGTTTTGTTTGTCGTTTGTCGTTTCCACCACGATTTAGCGTGATTTGACTTCACAGAGCATAGGGGCATCCCGCAATCAGGGCTGGCGCTAGCTGTTTTTGCGGCCTAGGCGGCGGGTGGGGCAGGCAGCAGTCGGTGGGCGGCGGGCGGCAGGGCGGAGGTGCGGGCGGGTGGCGGTGGGGGGGGACCATGGGCGGGTGGCGACAGCGGCAGGGGGAGGCGCGGGCTGGCAAGCGGGCGGGCGGCGGCTTGGGCCACAGGCGGGTGGCGGCGTGGGCGGGCGGGTGAGTGGGCAGTTAGGATATCACTTAGGATAGAGTTTCTGTTCTTGGCTTGCACCCCAAATGTGTGTGTGTGCAAGCAAATTGAAGTTGGGAAAATAGAAAATAAATGGTAGTATATAATATATATTTAAAATAAATCCACACCTCCCACTCCCAGTTGAACCTCCCCCTTTATCCAATATCAGAAAAAAATCCTCACAAACTGCCAGAGAAGAAATAAAGAATAAACTGCTATTCCCTTCAGCAGACAAAGCTGCAGGGAATCAAAGAAATTATTTTCTAAATTCAATTCCCTCCCTCCCTGCCTAACTTAAATCCTAAAGCCTTCAGCCTCCCTCCTCAATCTCGTTTGGATCACACCAGCACCAGCAGCCAGCCCTCCTCCCTCAACCACATCCATACACCCGACTGCGATTTCTGGAAGGTGCCTCGGCTTTTTATGCCCTCCGAGACATCCAGAAGTGTCAGTCAAAAACCTGATGGTGCTATTGGTGGAATGGTTCAAAAAAATTGCATGGTCCCATCCCGTGCCCAGCCCAAATAGGCAGGTCTAAAAAAATGAAAAATAAAGTAAAATAAAATAAAATCAATGTGACGTTTTATTGCTATAAAAAAACCCACTGCTGCTACTATTAAAATTCAGGCATTTAAAATAAATAAATTTCACATGTTTCTGTGGTGATTTGGTGTGTTTTTTGACCACGATTTCAAAAGAAAAATTGTGGTCGCCATTTTGGTTCCCCACCCCCACCGCATGGCATGGCATGGCAAGACGACGAGGATGACCCCGCCCAGCCTGGTGCAAGCAGCCCAGGACAGGAGAAGAGGGGGGGAAGGCCGGGGAGCCCCCAGAAACCACCCCTCTGGTAGGTGGCAAAGCCTCAGGCAGGCATATTTTCACCTGCTTTTTTGGCTGGGGATCAGGTTTTTTTTAAAAAAAAACTTTTAAAAACTTTTTCTGTGCTTCGCATTGCGCGATCGCCACGATGCCACAAACGAAAACTAAAAACCCGACCAAATTTTTCTTTTTTCGGTTTGAGTTCAAGTTCTGACAGCTTAATTATCGTTACCGTTTCCGTTACGTAACGGAAACAGAAACGAACATTTCGCCGAGTCGTGCCCATGTCTATAAATAAATAGAAAAACTACCTTACAACACACTGGATAAGTTTTTTTTTCCTATCTGTGTCACATTATTTACCTAACTAAAATAAATAAATAAATTGTATGGCCCCACACTGTTCCAGATGCTAGATCTGTAGGCGATAATAAACTCTGTTGTGACACATCAACAGCTCATGGGAAAGGGGGGGGGATGTGGAATTTTAAAATATACAAAGTGAAAGAACCCAGCAGGAACCCACACTAGGGAGGATGGATCTGCTCTGATAGGATAGTCAGAAACAAATTATCTCTATGAAATAAAAATGTAGAAATCATCAGGACGTCTCATAAAATCAGAGAGATAAAACCGGCTTTATAGAGACTGTGATCAAGAAGAGAAATATTTGTTTGCCATGGAGGTGGGGAGAGAACTTTCTTTGCTGGTATGGAATATGTTTGAGGTTGCTGTGTTGTCATTTGTGAAAATCATAGAATCATGAAGTTGAAAGGGGCCTCCAAGTTTATCAAGTCCAACCCCCTTCTCAAGGCAGGGAAACAAATCAAAGCAGAACAGAATCATAGAACCAGGGAGTTAGAATCCTAGAATCCTAGAGTTGGAAGAGACCTCAAGGTCCATCCAGTCCGACTCCCTGCCATGCAGGAACCCACATAAGGGGCCTATAAAGCCATCAAATCCAACCCCATCCACAAGGCAAGAATATAAGTCAAAGACAAACAGGTGGTTGTCTAGATTTCCCTTGAATGCCTCCAGTGTTGGAGCGCTCCCCGTCCCCCGAGGTCATTGGGCTCCATTGTCGTACTACCTTAGAAGCTAGGATTTTTTCCCTGCTGAGCCCTTTGTTGCATCTTCTTTATTCTGGGTTGACCGATAACAACAGATCCTACCTGTCCTCTGTAGGACAGCCTTTCAGGTCTTGGGAAAGTGCTCTCCTACCTCCCCCTGAAGTCTCCTCTTCTCAAGGCAAAACAGCCCCAGTCTTTTCAGTCTTTCCACCTTTTGTTGTTGCTGTTCAGTCGTTCAGTCGTGTCCAACTCTTCGTGACCCCATCATGGACCAGAGCTCGCCAGGCCTTCCTGTCTTCCACTGCCTCCCAGAGTTTGGTCAAAACCATGTTGGTTACATCATCCAACCATCTCATTCTCTGCTGTCCCCTTTTCCTTTTGCCTTCAATCTTTCCCAACATCAGGGGCTTTCCCAAGGACTCCTCTCTCCTCATGAGGTGGCCAAAGTGCTGGAGCCTCAACTTCAAAATCTGTCCTTCCAGATTTTGAAGCTGAGGCTCCAGTATTTTGGCCACCTCATGAGGAGAGAGGAGCCCACCTAACCAGGGTCTAACTCAGTGGTTCTCCACCTGTGGGTCCTCAGATATTCCTGGACTGCCACTCCCAGACATCTTCATCACTAGCTGAGCTGGCCAGGGATTTCTGGGAGTGGCAGTCCAGGAACATCTGGAAACCCAGAGGTTGAGAACCGCTGGTCTAACTAGAGGGGAACTAGTACCTCGCAGGATTTGGAGACTCTACTGCTCTTAATGCCACCTGTTATTTTAAGAATCAGCTGGAGTGTTTTTAACACTTTTATCTTTATTTTTCTTCTCCATATTATATATGCTGTAACCACTGATTGGTAGTGCACTGGCTCTAATGAAGCAGGATATCAATTGATTGAATAAATGAATGAATGAATGAATGAAACCTCATATAGCATTTGTCTTTTTTGTTGCCACACCACTCTCTTGGCTGATATTCAGCTTGCGATCTGCAATGAGTCCAAGATTCTTCTCATTCATTGAAATGCCAAGCCAGGTGTCACCCACCTTTTAACTGTGTGTTTGCAGGTGGATGGGTGTGAATGTGTTTGTACGACTTCTCTTCATTGTCCATTCTTTTCTGGTCAAAATATTCAATGGGCTGAGGGAGCATTCCCTTGGAGAAAAAAGATGGCCCAGACCGAACCAATAGGCTGTTGAAAGCAAACTATAAGGCATGTCTGTGAAGATTCTCAGTCATGCAGGTGAGGTGAACCAAAAGATGAGTCATGGCAACTGGACTTCTTTTCTTGAGAGACTGAACCATTTCGCTACTCATCCCAGCAGCTTCATCGGTCAAGGCAAGTCCTTCCTCCATTACTTCATTAAATGGAGTATAGAGTAGACATGGGCACGATCAGAAAAAATGACATTTCGAGTTTTCATTTGTCGGAACGGGTCCATTTCGGGTCGTTTCCATTTGTCGCGAAATTTTTCAAAAATTTGTCATTTTGTCATTTTGTTTGTCGTTTGTCATTTCCACCGCAATTTAGCGTGATTTGACTTCCCAGCGCATAGGGGCATCCCGCAATCAGGGCCGGCGCTAGGGGTTTTTGCGCCCTAGGTGGCGGGCGGGGCGGGGGCGGGGGGCGGGGGGCCATGGGCGGGCGGCGACAGCAGCAGCAGTAGGCGCGGGCTGGCGAGCAGGCAGGCGGCGGCACGGGCCGCAGGCGGGTGGTGGCGCGGGCGGGTGGGCGATTTCAAAAGAAAAATTGTGGTCGCCATTTTGGATCCCCCCCAACGCATGGCATGGCGAGACGACAAGGATGACCCCCCCCCCCGGCCTGGTGCAAGCAGCCCAGGACAGAAGAGGGGGGAAAGGCCAGGGACCCCCCAGAAACCACCCCTCTGGTAGGTGGCAAAGACTCAGGCAGGCATATTTTCGCCTGCTTTTTTGGCCGGGAGTCGGGTTTTTTAAAAAAAAACTTTTAAAAACTTTTTCTGTGCTTCGCATTGCGCGATCGCCGCGATGCCACAAACGAAAACTAAAAACCCGACCAAATTTTTCTTTTTTCGGTTCGAGTTCGAGTTCTGACGGCTTAATTATCGAAAAACAGAAACGGAAATGAAAATTTCGTCGAGTCGTGCCCATGTCTAGTATAGAGAATGTAAAACCATTGTGCTGTAGTGGTTAGAGCACTGGACTACAAGACCGGAAATATGGGTCCAAATCCTCACTCCACTTGGTTAAATTCTCCACTCCTGAGAAGGCCAGAGAAAACCCCAGAACAGATCCCCTGCCCCATTGGCATCAAAGGCCCCAGCCTTTGCTACAGTCCACTGTAGGGACATAGCGCTGAACTAGACAGGTCTTCAGTCAGCTCAAGATTCTTGGTTCTTCTGAGGTTCTGAGTTCCTACTCCATGGGGTCAAGGAAGCTGGGGCATAGTTTGTTCTCCTCCTTCTTTTTCTTCCTTTCCCAAGTCATATTTCTCCCATCTCTCCCTCCTTCTAAAAAAAGGACTTGACTCCATAAATAATGGGAGCTTAGAAAGTAGGGCAAACCAATCAGATGGAAAGAAAAGAGGAAGGACATGTCTGTGGCAAATGTCCCTCCATATCAGAGTCTTAAGACACCCTAGGAGGTTGGGAAGAGATGTAAGCAAGCATGCACGTTCTTCACAACACACACATATACACACACTTTTACCTCCACGATCTCTTCCTTGTGGCTTAGCAGTTCCAAGAGGGGAGGCTTGGGGGGTGGGGTTGTGCTTCTAAACCAATTTGCACACTGGAAGGAAAGATTAAATGGGATCAAAAATGCAGGGGGGGGGGGGCTGTTGTTTGCAGGCCCTACCCGTAGACCTCTCAGAACCATCTGGCTGGCCACCCTGAGGAGCAGGACAAGTCGATCCATCCTTGATGTGTCTGTGAAGATTCTCAGTTATCCAGGTGAGGTTATCCAGAGGTTGAGGTCCTGGCAACTGGGCGCTTCTCTACTCATCCAAGTAGCTTCTTCAGTCTAAGAGAAGGTTGGTAGGAAACCTCCCATTTATTTTCTACCTTAGTTTCACTTCACCCTGGTCTGGACAGACTCATTGTATGGCCAGGGGTGTGCAAAAGTCACAACTCTGCAGCCCTTTCCACAAGCATTAAACATGGGTCCTTAGCAGTGGCCTTCCTAGGGTAGGTGTGAAGTGGTTCCGATTTACCTGGGGATCAAGGAAAAGGCAGCATGATAAACGGGATCTCATGTGCTCCCAAACGCATCTGGTGGGGCCACTGTGAGATACAGGAAGCTGGACTAGATGGGCCTTTGGCCTGATCCAGCAGGGCTCTTCTTATGTTCTTATGTTCTTATTTACTTCTCAGTGGAGGCTTTAATTTGTTGTTGCTTTTCCAAGTCATTTTAAGTGTCTGCAGTGACTTTCACCTGAGAAATAATGGCTTCTCTCAAGCACGATGAAGACGGTGGGGCTATGCTTTCTGGGAAACTACAGGGTATGATGGGCCTGGTAGTTTCCTGGGAAGCATCTTCCATGGAGCCTCATAGGCGAGAGGACTCCCAAACCCATAGTGCCTTGCAGTTCCCATGGAACTGAGTCCTTCCTCAACTGCAACTGAAATTTCAAACAGTGTGTCACCTTTAAGTAATAACAGCCACAGTCAACAACCTGAGATCTATGCCACCTTCAACCTCTTAGGATCAAGCTGGTCTGGCTTAGATATCCTCCTTCTAACAGTTTGGATGCCAGCCGTACCCTTGCATGTTCAGCTGTGTCTCATTGGGCATGGAGTAGGATGTCTTGCTCATATATAGATTTTAGGATGATCGGGCCATAGCAAATGTGCGTTGGGACAGCTCGCCAACGTCCTGACATTCCAGCTGCTTTTATTAGCACCGATCTTCCGCGACGAGCCCATTCCGCCAGTGAGGCACTGACAAATGGCGAGTTCCCTGCTGTTGCTGAAATTGCTAATGGGCCTCTCATTTTTTGGCTCAGGACCACCTGCTGGCAAGCGGAAAGGCCTTTGACTGCCAATTAAGAGCTGCCACCACCCTTTCCCCTTTCAGAGAAGAGTCCACCCAGTGGAGGAAGTGAAAACTACAGCAAATCTGCACAATCCAGATTTGGGATAAGAAAATCCTTCCCTCCCTCCCTTCCTTCTTTCCTTCCTTCCTTCCTCAAATCCTTCCTTCCTTCTATCATCAATTCCTTCCTTCCTTCCTTCCTTCCTTCCTTCCTTCCATCATCAACTCCTTCCTTCCTTCCTTCCTTCCTTCCTGTTTAGCCTCTCTAAAAGAAGACTGAGAGGGGATATGATGGCTATGTTTAAATATTTGAAAGAATGTCATATTGAAAAGGGAACAGGTTTGTTTTCCATGGCTTCAGAGACTAGGACTCAGGGCAATGGCTTCAAACTACAGGAAAAGAAATTCCATTTGAACATTAGGAAGAACTTCATGATGGTTAGAGCTGTTTGGCAGTGGAAGATGCTGCCACAAAAGAGGGTGGTGGAGTCTCCTTCTTTGGAGGTTTTTAAGCAGAGGCTGGATGGCCATCTGTCGGAAATATTGTGTTGGGTTCCTGCATGGCAGGGGGTTGGACTAGATGACCCTTGAGGTCTCTTCCAACTCTATAATTCTATGATTCTATGATTCCGTCAAACATCTTCACTCAAAGTGTCATCTTCTCACTTTGGAAAGGCTGCAGCATATCACTTGATGCAGCATCTGCATCAGTTATTCTTTGGTGCTGAAGAAACTTCTCATGGGACAGCTTGAAAAGACATCCTTCTCTTCCTGACTATGTCATCTGTTGACAGGTGAAGCTCCAGCTTTGGAAATCAGTTCAGCAGCTAAGAGCAGTCATGTCCTGCTTCAAGTTAATCCTGAATAAATGTAGAGGAAGGCTTACTTACTTCACCTAACTTTGCTCCCTGCAACAACTTGAGTAAAGATGCCCTCTCCACTGTTGAACTGAGCCATAGATATTGGCACCAATCTTATTCTGAACTAAGACAAAAATAATCAAGCTAGTTCTGGATTGAGACACACCTACCAAGCAAATTTTGAACTCAGCCACAAATGCCAAGCCAATTCTGAACTGAGACATAACTACTATGACGGTTACTTCATGTCCACTCTCCTCCCGGGAGGAAGTTCATTGCATGTTGATGTCGGTTGCAGTCACGTGGTCTTCTTGCGGTTCTGTCCCTGTTCCCGTGTACTCATGGGTGTGAGGGATGATACCAGCATGACTGTTACCGCACATCTTCGTTCCGTGATTAAATGTGAAATTCCATGCCTTTGTTATCTTTTTTTTTTCAGCCCAACCTTCCGTTTTTCGATGTTTCGATTCTCCGAAGCCTTGCCTTCAATGGGTTACAGAGCTGAGTTTGAGGCATTTGTCTTTTAATCTCTCTGCACTGTGTTGCTGACTCCATAGGGAATGTACTGGCAAATGGCAGTTTGCACTCCTGCCACTAGATGGAGAATGGCATGTTGCGGGAGGAGACTGACCTCACGGGCTCTCATATCAGAACGAGAAGCGTGACGAGCAGATTCCCAAGGCCAGGGAGGGGAATCTCTCATCCTGTTTAAATCGCAGTTCAGGGGGCCTGGTCGGGACAAACACCCTTCGTCCTGCAATGGATGTGCGGTTAGATTTCTTCGTACTGGTCCCCAGCGGGACCGTGAATAGCGATGAGATGGATGTGAAGTATCAGCCTAAGTCAATTCTGAACTGAGCCACAAATACCAAGCCAATTCTGAACTGAGCCACAAATACCAAGCCAATTTTGAACTGAGATATAACAACTAAGCCTATTCATAAATGCTAACCCAATTCTCAACTGGGTCAAAGGGTGTTTGTCTAGTATGAAGTGCATCTTGCAGAGAACAAATCTGTTGAAGCAAAACAAGTTGGGGAGCCATATAGCCATCAAAGAAACCAAATACAAGACTAGACTAGATCATAACTTGAGGCTACTAGTAAAATAACAAAGAAAAGTTGCTAATATTTTGAGGGCTTGTTTGCCTCTAACAACACCTCTGTGTATCTCTCTTGTAGCAGGATGCAATGGTTCAAAAGGCACATGGGCTATATGCCTGCTGACATGGGTCAAGATGTTCTGTAACAGGAGGGCAACGGAAACAAGTATGCATCACCCAGCATTTACCCGAAGGGGCTGGATTGCCAGACAGTTTTAAATACAATCCGCAACTTGGGAATCTGTAATACTCCTGTGCAATTTAGGCATGTGTGTGTGTGTGTGTGTGTGTGTCTTTCCCAATGAAAACAAAATGAACAAGCCATCGTCAAACTCAGGGGTGTTACAGGTAACCACTTCCAGGAACCACCCCTTCAAAGAGGTCTTCGCAACCCAGATGGCATTACGCATATGGCAGCAAAATAAGACTCAGAATCGGTGACATGTGTGTTTTTTCTCTGTCCGCAACAAAGCCCACCAGGTTTCAAGCCATCTCCCCTTATGCATACATCAGCTTCATCTTCAGCGGGAGCAGATGGAAAGCTGGCCTCCCCTTCTTGCTTTGGTTGGTATAACAGAGGAAGGAGCACCTGTAATATTAAAGGAAGTGATAAATGTTACAGGCATTCTTTCCAGCACCAAAGAACCTTTATATAGAATTAATGCACTCTCACTTTCCCATCTTTTATGGGGGAATGACTTGGCAGCTCTTGCCTGTTTGAATTTTCCCATGGCTTCCAGCTCAAGAAATGCCCCACCACTTGATTTTGCCCCAATTAGAAATTTGGTATCTTTAGCCTTGATTGAAAAGGATGAAATTCAATGCCTGGAGGATCCATGCTGCAAAAGAGCATAATTCAATGAGACAAAAAGAGAGCTTTACAGACCAAGGAGGAGTTCAACAGGGGTGTTCTCTCTCGCCAATTGATCTGTGAACAGGAACGGAGGAACGGCTTCCTCACAGTTGAGGTCCCCCTGATGTTCCTGGTCTGTGACTCTCAGAAATCCCGGCCAGCACAGTGACGAAGGCTTATGGGAGTTGTAGTCCAAGAACATCTGGGACATCAAGATTGGCAACCATAGGTCTAGGCTTGCTAACCTTGGGTCCCCAGATGTTCCTGGATTGCTAACCTCAGAAATCCTGGCCAGCATAGCTAGTGGTGGAAGCTTCTGGGAGTGGTGGTCCCAGAACATCTGGAGACCCAAGATTGGGGACTATAGGTCTAGAACAGTGGTTCCCAAATGTAGTTCCCCAGATGTTCTTGGACTACAACTCCCAGAAATCCCTGCCAGCACAGATAGTGGTGAAGGCTTCTAGGGGTTTTAGTCCAAGAACATCTGGCGAGTCAAGGTTGGGAACCACTGAATTAGACCATTTCTAGTCTTCTTCATTTTCTTGGACCATCAAAAGTGACCTTCATCTCTTAACAGTCCCATTTTAAAAAAGACAAGGTACATGGAAAGTTCAGAATGCTCAGTCTGTGAACCCCTCTACTGTTGCTCACCAACAATTTTGTGGTCATCTACCTCGCTCTGATCACCAGTCCTTCAGGATCACAGTGTGGACTACATACACACACACACCTCAACCTACAAAAACATTCATGATATGCTGATCAATGGATGGGCATAAGATATGCAGTCTACCCGATGCAAATGAGCTCTGGTTTGAAGTATA
The DNA here is from genome assembly GCA_023846285.1 of Phrynocephalus versicolor. NCBI lineage: Eukaryota > Metazoa > Chordata > Lepidosauria > Squamata > Agamidae > Phrynocephalus > Phrynocephalus versicolor. Next base: position 3,817,154 of record JAHTLZ010000089.1, on the reverse strand, counting down.
AACTTCAAAGAAACAACGAAAGGAGCTGGACACATGGAGGGGGACAGGACTTGGCTGTGTTGGGTCACAGTTGTTAAGGTTGAGACAAGAGCATAAATGAGATCAAAATTGCTCCGGGTTCTTATCCAAACATTGCAGGGATCCACCCAACTCCATGAGAAAGAGGCACCATTTCCCCCTTGCATTGTGCTGCAAAATCCTTTGAGAGAGGTCTGCCACCAGATTTTTTTAAACTGCTCTGCTCTTTTTTGACATTTACATCAGGTCCCCTGCATCTTCCGGAGAAAAAGGGAAAAATGACAAATAAAGTCCATTTGCTTTTGCTTTTCACCTGTGGCAAGCCCTGGGAGCCAATTCCCTTTCACACCTGCCTCCTCCCAAGCAGGTGGTCGAAGGATTTGATTGAACAGCTGAGTTAAAAAGAGCACAAAAGTATGTAATGTCTAATCATGTTTTTCCAGGCATAAGCAAAACACCGAGCTGCCTGCCTTCAAATCAGTACGCTCCTTCTACTCTCTCACACCTCAGCAAAACAAGATCAGCAAGTCGGAATAAAGCCCGGTTGAGTAACCCTTGCCGCATCTCCCAGTAACGAAGATCGGAGATAAAGACTAAGGAGCCCGACACCTATTTCCATGCGTCAGACTTGCTCATGTCTCTGTCCTAGTTTAATTCGGGATGCAGGGGCTGAGAGGTTGTCCGATAAATATTTCAAAAAAACAAGGCGTGAGTGTTTAAAAATTAAGGACTGCCGAGAACGCAGAGGCAGAACAAGTGAAAATATGTATGTATAAGTGAGGAAGGAGTCCCAGGGTGGTGCAGTGAGTAGAGTGATGGACCATGACTCTGGAGAATAGAGCTCAAATCCAGACATGGCCATGGGAAATCCTGGGTGGAGTGGATCTGGTAAAACCACACCTTAAATATCTCTCCACGAAAGCCCCATCAGGCTCAGCATGAGTTGGTTCCAACTTGACAGCAAAACACACACACACATAAGGAAGAGTTCTTTATGCTTGTGGTGGAATCCTACTGAATGTTTCACAGTAGAACCTGGAGGCCCTGATATCCAGTGAGATGCTGAATCCATAATAGGTTTTAGTCAGGACTTTACTGAAGTTATCCAATGGGCTGGACTCTGCATGCAAAGCAGGGTCCAGGACATTGGTTCAGCACCCTGGACAGTGCCTTGGCCCATCTAGATGCCCTAAGCACATCCAATCTTGCCTTATTTTGGGTCGGCCCTGGCTAATACTTGGATGGGAGATCACCAGGGAGTACCAGGTGCTGTAGGTGCCTGGAGTAGGAACTGGCAAACCACTCCAGCATTCCTGCCAAGAAAACTCCATGGACATGGAGTCATGAAGAGTCGGTCAGGATTGTCATGACACAACACACACACACACACACACACACACACACACACACACACACACACACATCATTGGATTAACAATAACAAGCTTTATCTCCAAGTCATGGATTGCTCTCTGCAATCATGGTCAGATTCCTGGAGGAAAAGTCTATCCCAGGTTACAAACTATAATGGGGATGTGTCATCTCCAGGCTTAAAACCAGGGTACTCCAAGGGCCAGATGCAGAGGAGTGGTGCCAGGAGACAGATATCTAGTCTTGTGTGCTCCCAGACACTTTTGGTGGTTCTAATGTGAGATACAGGAAGCTGGACTAGATGGGCCTTTGGCCTGATCCAGTGGGGCTCTTCTTAGGTTCTTAGGTTCTTATGTCTTCTTCTCTGGGATGAATCAGATTGAGAAATTCACTCTGTGATGCAGAGGCATAGCTACGGTTTTCAACACCCAGGGACAAAGTCAGTTTCCACACCCACTCCTGGCCCCCTCGTGACAACGAGTGAGCCATAAGGACGGAGGCCGAACCCCGGCTCCCCTCCCCACAGCTTTGCCTCTTCTCCCTTCATGCTGTGGGGGGCCAAATGGGATCCTGTGGGGGCCAAATGGAACAAATGTCCTTGTCCTTTCTTCCCCCTCCTCCCCTAATGGTGACCAAAGCCCTTCAGCCACGCACCACTGGGCACGCTTGTGCCGTGACGGCAGCTGCAGCTCCCTTGCCCAGCAGGGAGGTGAGTGGGCTAGCAGAGTGGCTCCAGGGCTGCTGGGTACACTGGGCTGCTGGCTGGTAGCTTGAGTGCCTTTTTGAGGGGGGGTAGACACCACCCCTGGGAAGGCTGGTGGGCGCTGGCACCAAGCAGCACTCCCCCCCACCCACCGTCCCAGAGAGGGTGCTTATACTGGGCAGCGATGGTGGCCCGCACTGCTGCTAGGCCGAGAGAGGGTCGCTGGAGGGTGGAGCCTCTCTCGGACTAGCTGCAGCTTCGGCTGCTGCCAACACCCGGTGTGAGCATCCCCTCTGGATAGGGGTGCTTTCCCCACTTAGTGACTTCATCCATTGCCACCTTTACCTCTCCTGCAAGACAATTTGGCACACACACACCCAAATGCTGTGCCCAGGGGCAGATGTCCCCCCTTTGCCTTCCCTAGCTATGCTACTGTTGCGAGGCCTCCACACCACCACCCAAAGGCTCTGAAATGATAATGGCATAGCTATGGGCCATCTCAGGAGGTCAACCAAACTTTTCCACCACCACCAAGCTCTGCAAGCTTCCTGGTCCATCCTTGGCTCGCTATGCAAATCTAGGTTCTCCTCTAAGCCTTGAACCCAGGATGGAAAAGTCCCACCCGCTAGCTCATTGCAGCTCCTTTTATGGTGTCCCCTGAATTACTAATCTTCATCCAACGTGAGGTTTTTCTCCATTATAAATGCACTTCAGTCAACGGAGATATTACTGAAGATTTGTGACTGCAAATTGATGACTCGCTCTTGGAATGTGGAAGTGGCGCGTCACGCTTCGCCTCGATCAGGAGTCCCCTGAGCGGATGTCGTTCACAGCAGGATACCAACATGGAAAAAGTGATTTCGGTGAAATTAGATTACAATTTTATTACTGCCCAAAATATCAAGACTGGGAGTGGAGGGGTGTAGAACACACATGGAGGGGAGAGGGAGGAATCGCATACATGGAAAATAAAGCAGATTGAAGGCAGAAAAGAATCTTTAAATCTAGGAGAAATGGAACCAGAGAACTGATGAGTTGGATAGGGACACCAGAGGTCATCTAGCTGAGCCCTTGCAAAGAAGGGAATCCATAGCATTCATTGACAGATGGGCATCCACCCAGTGGCATTCAACTTCTATTGAGTATGGCCAAGCAATGATGGTAATTTACAACAATTTAGTGTCTTTGTAGGCAGGACCCTACAAACACTTTTCACTTCAGGGTTATATCAAGCTTCTTCCGCCTGAACCAGCTGCCCTACTCTGTCCAACTCTAAGGCCGGCCCCCAAACCAGAGCACTAAACATCTGAAGTTCCTTCAGCAGCACCAATGGTCAAACCTCTCCCCACCACCACCACCACCGCCCTGGGTCAGCTTGCTTTGTCATCTGGGAAGCAAAAGATTCAATACCAAATTCAAAAAGTCATGCAGGCTTCTTTCGAGTCCAGCCACAAGCCAAGCTGGAGGAAGGAAGCCAAAGAAACATTGACAGTGTGCCATGTCTCCGTGATTCGAGCATTCAAGCACTCCTCCCCATCGGAGACTGTCTTTCTTACCCCTCCCTCCCTTCCCTTTCCAACCAATTCTCCACCAGCCTCCTCTCTTAAAAAGGTACACAAGAGCATAAGAACATCCCTGCTGGATCAGGAGCAGGGCCCATCTAGTCCAGCTTCCTGGATCTCCCCGTGGCCCCACCAGGTGCCTCTGGGAGCAAATGGGACAACCAGGTCCCTGTCTCCTGATGCTACTCTCCTGTGTCTGGCATTTTGACATACAGTTGTCCCCCACCATTTCACGGTTCATATACTGTGGTCCCAGTATATTGTGGGACCGCAGTATATGAAGCCCGTTGGAGGCCCTTTTGGGGAAGTGCCAGGCCTAAGGTAAGTGTAGGAGACCCCATACTGCTCTCCCCCCCCCAGTCCCGACACAACCCAGCATCCTCATAGTGTGGATTTTCCTTTATCGTGGGTCGGGTCGGGTCCCTAACCCCCCGCAATGTGGGGCATTACTGTACCCTCCTTTAAAGCCTGGAGGTCACATGTGTCCCCATCATGGCTTTCCACCTGTGGTGGACTTTGCTGGCAGAAATTGGTCCAATCCCCTTTTAAAGGCATCCAGGCCAGATGCCATCACCACCTCCTTAGGCAAGGGGTTCCACAGACTAACAACACGCTGGGTCAAGAAATATTTTCGTAGTTCTATTCTCACTTTCCCAACCCTCCATTGGAGTGGCTGAACACTTGATCCATCCCCTGCATTATTTTGTACGTCTCAATCATGTCACCCCTTAGGCGCCTTTTTCCCCGACTAAACAGCCCCAAACGCTTTCTCCTTTTCTCATAAGGGAGGTGCCCCAGCCCAGGAATCATTTTGTTCACTCTCTTCTGCACCTTTTCCCAGTTAAAGTATTTCCAGTTCATTGCCACTACAATGAGTCTGTCTTATTCAGCCCGTTCCCACCTCCCAGCCTTCAATCACAAAACAAGGTCTCCTAGACACAAAGCACATGGCTAAAGACCACATCAGGCTACCACAAACAAATGTTTTTCACCTTCTGGAGAAGCACCGCTTCTAGATACAGGGTAAGCCTATCTTGATCCTGATGTCTTTGTCTCCTAAATCCACCACCCTCCCCCTTCTGAGCCACCATTTCAGAATCATCAACTTTCCTCCTGCCAATTTACCGGGGTTTGTGCGTGCGTGGAGTGACTGCAGTTCTGAAGAAAAAGGAAGGGGGGAGGGAGAAAAATAACACATGGGCAGCCCTTGAAAGCTTCTACTGCTACGACTGAGATTTCCTGTCAGCCCTGTGTTGAAATTCTTTGGAAAGCTGACAGGATTAAGGGGGATTAATACATTAAAGCATTATTACCGCTTACACCGGGGATTTTCAAAGTCACCATGTTCTGATCTATTTGTCCCAATGCAAGGGGGAGGGAGGCAGCTTTCTAATTGAGGCCAGATTTATTTATTTATTTATTTATTTATTTATTTATTTATTTATTTATTTATTTATTTATTTATTAACCACACAGCTATCTACACTGGAATTTATATTACCAATCACTAGTCAAACGCTTCCCAAGCGTTTAGGACTCAGTGATGTATCGGCGAATTATGCGAGCAGATCCCAGTAAGGTGGCTTTTTGCATCTGACTGATGGTGACTTTGTCAACTCCAATTTCTTCTAAATACTTGCTTAGCTCTTTGGGCACCACACCCAGCGTGCCAATTACCACTGGGACCACCTGTACCGGTTTATGCCAGAGTCTCTGAAGTTCAATTTTGAGATCCTGATATCGGGTAATTTTTTTCAAGTTGTTTCTCAGTGACTCTACTATCACCTGGTATAGCACCATCAATGATCCACACTTTTTTCTTCTCCACAATCACAATATCTGGGGTATTATGCTCCAAAACCCTGTCTGTCTGTATTCAGAAGTCCCAAAGTAATTTTGCATGCTCATTTTCAGTCACTTTTTTAGGCTTATGATCCCACCAGTTCTTTGCTACGGGCAGATGATAATTCTGACTCTTTGCTACGGGCAGATTATTATTATTATTATTATTATTATTATTATTATTATTATTATTAT
>JAHTLZ010000089.1:3799182-3811453 GCA_023846285.1 Phrynocephalus versicolor | reverse complement strand
TATTATTATTATTATTATTATTATTATTATTATTATTATTATTATTAAGAATGACATGATGATTGATGAGGGGTTGCTGTTGGAAGATATTCCAGTTGTGTATCTGGTTATACTCTGTGTAGGAATGTGGTGATTCGACAGAATCATAGAACATAACCATTGATCCTGTGAGAGATTTGCTCCCCTCTGTTTAGCACTGGTTAAGCCCCGTCTGGAGTACTGGATCCAGTTGTGGACACCTCACTCAAAGAAGGATGCTTGCTGACAAACAGGAGCAAGGTTAGAGCAGGGCAAATAGGATGGATGAAGGGTTAGGGTTAGGGTTAGGGCTGAACCCGGGAGGAGTCAGACTCTATAGAGCCAGAATGGTTTGATCAAGCTTGGGTGTGATCCATCAGGGTGCTAGTTCTGTTCACGTTTTCATTGTTTTAAAACAGGCATGTCCAAAGTCAGGCCTGGGGGCCAAATGTGGCCCGTTATCAAATTTCAAGCAGCCCGCAGCCTCTTCTCCTTGCTGGCTCAGCCTGTCACGCATCCCTGCCAGCTGGCCCCTCCCCATTCCGGATGGAGGCATCAGTTTGCAGTTTTATGTTTTGCCTGCCCTCCCTGCCTCTGTCCACCACCACCACCACCCAGCCACCTGCCCAGCCAACCTGCCCCTGGCTCTGTTGCAGCAGAGTCCTCCCCGCCTCTTTGCATGTTACAGAGACCTGTCCAAAGTCCGGCCTGGGGGCCAAATGTGGCTGAATTGTCGGCCCCCACACATTTTCACTTCACCCAATCTGGCCCTCCTTGCGAAAAGTTCGGACAACCCTGTTTTAAAGCTTAGAACGAGATCTCCCCATCTTTGGGGCAGCATGGGAAGAAGGGACCTGAGGCATTGTTTCCCATCCCTACCCCCAGCATATTCTGAGTGGGAAGATCATCAGTCTATCTGATTTTTACAATAGACTCTTGATGGGGAGAAAGTGTCCAAATTTGGCATGTGATGGCAGTGTGGGAAGCAGCAGCAAAATAAATGAGGGTAAGCTGAAGCTGACTTTTTATTTATTTACAGGCGTGATATGCTCCTCTCCTGCTCTGAGGTCCCTGAACAGCTTACCAAGTGTTTATTTAAAACAAAAACAGCACACACCATTAAAATCATGCCATATCAAAAGACAGTGTGAAAGACTGGGCAAAAGCGACAAGAAGTGTAAGCGTTTAGCAATGTGAGATCTAAAAGGCTCAGCGATTTTAATAAACAACAGCTGGGCACCAATAGCTTCCTTCCTTCCGCTGGGGCTGCAGAAAGTGACTCCAGGGCCGGGAGGGCACCAGTGCTTCTCAGTCAAGGTTTTGGTCCACATTTCAGGGGACTACCCAAACAAACCCAAATAGATTAGGGAGATAAGGCTCTATTCCATGGATTGTTGTTGTTGTACATGCCATCAAGTTGCCGTTGACTTATAGTGGCATCATGACTGAGGGCGTTTTTACACGACCTCTAAAATCCGCTGGCAACTTTAATGCGGACCAGAGATCACAGAGTTTTGTTCTGCTCCTGAGTTCCCACTCCTCTGCACTCCGTTGTTCCTATCTGTGGTGAGGGGAGGGAGAAAAAAAATGGAGAAAAATGCAGGCTCACCTCCGCTCACCTCCATCTGCCATCCAGAGCAGCCCCCGTAGGGATTCCTGTCTCTTAAAGGGGCGGCGGGGACAACAAAAGGAAACAGAAGGCGAGGGGAGCCCGGCATTCACAGCTTTACAATCCGCATCGGAAGATTTTTTACCTCTGGGGACCAGGGACTTGTAAAATATGCTAGGGCGCGCTTAGGTGGGCATGGTGGTACTTAAATTTTTTTTAAAAAAGTCCACAGCTGGTGGGAATACAATTTTAAGCTCCGCATCTGGGAGCCCTTTGCCTTGGATTTTAGGGGTCATGTAAAAGCAGCCTGAGTGATCTCCAAAATGTCCTTCCCTCAACTGCCCTGCTCATCTCTTGCAAATCCAAGCCTATGGCTTCCTTCAGGAGTGCCTCCGTCTCGTATTCGCCTTCCTCTTTTCCTGCTGCGGTCTAACACAGTGGTCTTTTTTTTTAGAGAATCCTGACTCCCCATGATGTGTCCACAGTAGAACCACCTTTGTTTCAACATCTTTGCCTCCAGAGAGTGTTCTGGCTTGATTTCATCTAGAACTCCCTTGTTCGTTTCTCTGGCAGTCCAGGGTAACTGCAAAGCTCACTTATTTATTTATTTTTATATACCGTGCCAATTTCCCAGAGGGAACTCTGGGCGGTTCACATAAAAACACAAGAAATCCACAAGATAATAATAGTAATTGAGAAGACAAGAACAATAAAATAAAGGGGGAAATACCCAACACCACATTGCAAATCAATCAGGTGTGGTTTTTTTGTCACTTAATTGTCCAGCTTTCAGTACATGGTATTTGTGATTACAATATTGTCATGGTCTTCAGCAACTCATGTTTATCATAGAATCATAGAATCATATTTGACGATACTTGCTAATTCATTTGTTGGGACTCTCCACTGTGTGAAGAGTTATAAAGTTTGGAGCAAATCCCGGAGTGGACCCACCACCCACTGACATTCTGTCCTAACCATTGTCCAGGTAGCACACCCTCCTCTGTCTTTCCACAAAAAGAATTGTTATAGATGTTCTGGAAAACAAGCTAAAGGTTCCTGCTGCACCCCAGAGAGGCACCCATCTATTGACATAGGCAGTGGATTCACTTTACCCAATGGGAGGGCTGGCCTTCAAAATTGTAGGTGCGTATAATATGCACTCAAGGATCATTACCCTGTTACAAACTTTCACATTCAGGTTAGCCCTAAATGTCACTTTCAGCAAGGACTTGGATTTCTCTGCAACATGTATGGACTCTGAACAGTGTACCAAGTACGGACAAATCCTGAGCAGCTAAATTAAGTCTTATTGCCCTATTTGTATGGAATCCAGATCGAAGCAGACTGCCTGGATTTGGGTCTGAAGCAGAAACCGGTGGGTTGGCCAGATGAATGTGGTGCCAAGGCTGCAAATTGGATCAGATGGGAAATAAATATGATAATCCTTGATTCTTTTAATTCAAACCCTCAAGCTAGCTGCCGGAAAAGCAGAGGCTTCACTCTAGTCTTTAGGGTCTGCTAGATCTCCAAATTAGATGTGCATCCATCCCAAAATAAAACAAACAAAAAGTTGCAGCTTTTGGGCTTTTTCCGTTGTAACTCAACCAGAGTCTGATCAATGGATTTGAGCCCACCACTCAACGCGAACCACAGAGAACACGAATCACCCCAGACCAAATCAGGATTTATTCGGACGCCGACAGGCAGATTCTTCTCAATCATGGGACGCATGAATTACGTAAGAGGCACTTTTTAAATTAGACAAGGAGGGACGGGGAGACAGGCATGACTAACAAGGCTACCAAAAAAAAACAAAAGAAAAAGAGGACTAACTAGGCAACCAAAGGGTCAAATGAATTTAAAATGGAAAGCAGAATGTTTCAAAAAAACAAACCGTTCACCTTTTCCCTCGGGGCCTCCTGCTGTTCTTTCCCCTTTCTTCTGAAAGTCCTCTTAAACACAGATGAACATCATAGGCTTACATGGACAAATGTATATGTGCGCACGCTCACAGACTAATATAGTGCTAGCTGTCATTACTTCTGTTCGCACTGAGATTTCCTGTCAGCCTCTAGTACGCTCTGTGTGTGTGTGTGTGTGTGTGTGTGTGTGTGTGTGTGTGTGTGTGTGTGGTTTTCTCCAAAAAGGGAGGGGGAAAACCTCCTTCCTTTCTTCTCTTTCTTGAAAACAGCAATACTTTGGAAGTTTGACAGGATTAAGAGGATTAATACATTAATACATTATTACGGCTTTCATGGGAGATTTTCAAAGACTTTAATGCTAGCAGCCATTTGTCCCGTTATATACAATGCACCGTAATTGCCTTTAATTGCTCCGTGGTGACTAGGTATTTGAGCGTGTGGGAGGCGGCGATGGTGAACGCGTCCTATTGTTCGCTGTCATTCGACCGGCCAAGATCTGAGCTTAAGAGCCGCCGTGTGCATTCGCAATACCCCGCACTTCCATACGGCCTCTTCTTACCAGGATCCTGAGGGTTTCGTAGAATGGCAGATTCAATGGCATGCATCAGAGCGACAACCCACCTCCTCCTCTCCTAGGCTTTGGCCCCCTGGAGCGGTCCCATAAAGTTCGGAGTAAAATCGGGAAGGGAGAAACCGCCCGACCCAAATCCACCCCACCAACCTCTGTTGACCTCACACCTCTCCAAATGACCAAGCTGGAAAGCGGTGGGACATCCCCTTGGACCCAAACGCTTGGAGCAATGGAAGTAAAATGGAATTCGGTTTCAAACAGGCATTTATGGAAATGTAAGGAACCTTTCTAGATTCTCTCCACGAGGAATTCTCAGTGGATTTTGACATGCTAATTCTCCTGGGCTTTTCTAACATAGGAGAGAGGCGCTCCAACTCTTTCCGCTATCCTGTTTCCATGTCGGACAGACAGAGGGACAAACAAGGGGTTGGAACATCAGTTTGGGACAAAGTCTGGTTCATGCTCACCATGTTAACCAAAGGATAGCTGCTTATCTGCCATTGAAATGCACACGTTGTGCTCATGTTCTGGGTCATCTCCAGGCTGACCAGCTTAATCCTAGGGAACGAGCATGTTTTGACTGCACCCTGCCATCAGGGTGCAAAGACACCAACAACTGCATTGCACCAAGCATCCTGCAATGGTCTTTCGTATATCTCCTGCGGATTGTGCATAACCTCCTCCGGGTCTCAAAGAAGCATGCGCCATTGAGCAATCCAGCCGGTGTGCACCAGTACGGGGTATTGCACTCTAGACATGTTGGAGCATTCTGGATGATACCCAGTAAGTGTGCACATTCTCCAGACAATCTGCACCATCTCCAAGACTTGGGTTTCTTCCATCTCGAGATGGTGGGTTCCTTTTCAGACTTCTCAAGTGGCATTTTGCCCAGCAGCTTGACACAACCGCTGTCTCTTCCCTCACGCTTCCCCCACTCCCCACTTGATGTGTACATATATTTCAGTGTCCACATTGTGCTGAACTATTTAGAGAGCAGGCTGCACCGTGCACATGTCAAGAAAATAATAATCGCCAGGTTTGGTCAGTTCCATTCTGAATTATGTTGACCCTTTTCCAAGGTTTCCCTGGTAGATAATTCAGGTTTTCCCTTCCATTCTTCTGGATCCCTGGGACCAATGTGCAGCTTGTCCCCAAGGCCACCGTGAGGAAATTGAACTCCCAGTGTCCAGCTCTGCAAGCAAAGTTTCAAACCATTGAGCTATCCAGACAGTTACCAATACCAAAAAATAAATTATGTTTTTGTCTGCAGATCAGGCAGGGAAGGGCACATTCCGATCCAACTGTGAACTGAATGCATTCCCCCTTTTGCCACATGCTCAAATATTTTTTCACCCAGCATGTTGTTAGTCTGTGGAACTCCCTGCCATAAGAGGTGGTGATGACATCTAGCCTAGATGCCTTCAAAAGGGGATTGGACAGATTCCTGGAGGAAAAATCCATTCCAGGTGACAAATAAATAAATAAATAAATAAACCATGATGGAGATGTGTCATCTCCAGGCTTAAAACCAGGGTACTTCAAGGGCCACATACAGGGGAGTGTTATCAGGAGACAGATATTTAGGTGTCTCGTGTGCTCCCAAACGCATCTGGTGGGGCCACTGTGAGATACAGGAAGCTGGACTAGATGGGCCTTTGGCCTGATCCAGCAGGGCTCTTCTTATGTTCTTATGTTCTCAACTTCAGACTAAGACCACCCTGGAATGGCACGGCACACTGATAGACAAAACCAATCTCCATTCAGAAAGCAGTCCTGTTTATCTCCCTGCCTGTAACTCCCTCGTTCACATGCTCCTTTGCTGTTAAGGATCAAACAGTTTACTTCTGATATATTTTTCCCTAGACTCTTTTTATAGATTCTTTTTATGGAAATTGTATTCCTCAGCATGCCTTCCGCAATTAAATCATGCCTCCAGATGCTGTCCATTCTGCGGAGTGTCTTTTCATGGCACTGCGTGCCGGTGCTTCTCCATCTCGGCTCACCTGGGTTTCTTTGTCTCAAAGAAAGTTGTAAAAAAAAAGTTGGCAGCAAGTGAGAATATACGAATCCCTTTCAAAAATCTTCAGTGCATTATATGAAGTGGTCTCCCTTAGCTGGGCCTCAGTGATGTCATACTGTAAGTTCTCGTTGAAGTAAGATCCCCGTATCCACGGGATCAGGATCTGCGGATTCAGTTATCCACCATCAAAAAATATTAAAAATACTAAGGTGGTTATTTCACATCCGTTTTGTCTCTGTAAGTGTTGCACTTTGGACTGGTACAAAAAAAATCTTACTTCACGTCTGTTGCACAACAGCTGAATTTTGTCTCGACCACGCCCCTGGAGCGGGATCAGAGCATGACAATACTGTATCTGGCGCTGGGTTGGGGTATTCTCTTGTCACGGTTTGTTCCTGGTTCCTGTTCCGAGACAAGGGACCGTGTGGTAACAACTGTCATGCAACAACCAGTGTCCACCTAGTGTTCAGTGGCTGAAGCAGCATTCAACATTAGTTTCCCTAGGGGAAACACCATGCTGCGCAAATGTTTATTAAAGAAAATACTGAAAAGTCTGTAGCATTGATGTGTAAATCCCGGAAGACCAGTAAATTGAAATGTCAAAAAAGTTTAATTTACAATATTTAAAAAGGGGGTTAAGAAAGCAAGACAAATTCAGAATTTGTCATGGAACAAGACTGTGAGGTAACCATTGTCACAAGACAAGTTATCACGACTGTGAGGAAACGGAAACAGGCACTAAATAGGGACAAAACCACATGACTGTGACCAATGCTGTCACGGTACAAAACTAGTTGCGGAACAAAGAAGGACGTGAAGTGACCACCACAAAGAAAAAAATCCTAGAAAGACATTGTTCTAAAGGTGCAATGATCAGAACTGGACACTAGAAGGAGCTGATGCCCAGGCAGAGAGCCGGCAATAAAGCCCCAGGGGACACCTACTGGAGGGTCTGTCTAGCAAACCATGGTTTGCTTGTGAAGAGTTGCCCAGAAGACGCAATGATCAGCCACATCCTGGCTTGCAGGTACTTACGTGCCAGTGCCAGCCGACTGATTCAATGAGCGTTGGAAATAATTGTTGTTTTTGTTGCCTAATTGCTGACTGGGACGGCCCAGAAGAAAAGGAGAGTGGTAGAATAAATGCAAACTATTATTAATTCAGTGGGCATGGGGAACCGGAGAATAAAAAGCTTTCATAATCTTCTCTTCTAAGCCAAAGGGACCTCTTCTCCTTTTGTCCTAGTTTCCTTTCAAAAAAACATTAGTAGCTCACCCCGTGAACCAACTCTTATTATTTGTTTCATGGCTTGTACCTGGCATCATCGCCTGTATCTTTCTCTTCTAATTTGCTCTTTTTTTTCCCCTGGGTTTCAAAAACGCATTTCTCCATTTTTACTAAGAATTGATTTTTTTTTCCTGACTTCTTCTTTTGAGCATGGAAACTAGCATCATTGTGAGCCTTCTCTGTGATTACAATTAGACCCAAGGAACACATGAAACTCAGACCAATATTTTCCCCCTTGTTTTGGAATACACGGGGAAAATGAGCACCTTTTGTGTCAATGAGACGGGTTTACAAGGTTAGTGTACAGACCCTATGCCTCCTCACCTTGTTCCACAAAGACAGCAGTCCTGTTTTTAGTCTCCTTTAGGTGAAAAATATGAAACAGCGAGAGACACAGGGCAGGACTGGAAAAGAGATTTTCCCAAACCCTATAATGTTAGGAATGTCAGGAACCCAATCTTCCACTAATGTCGGAAATTACATTACAGTATTTTTCTGTGTGTAAGACTATATTTTAGTCTTCTTATACATGGAAGGAAGCCAAAGAGAACATTGCGTGGTTGCAAAATTGTAATTTAAGGTTGGAAAACTGGGGGCATCTTATACATGGGGATGTCTTATAGATGAGAAACCTCAGTTTAAAAGTACTAATGGGTTCAGGGCCCCATGGACATCAGAATTGCCAGCCTCCACTACCGGACAGTCATCAGTAAAAGAGCTATGTTTCAACATCTGAAGAGAATATGATACCTGCTCATCATTCCTGTGTACATTCCGTGAGGCTTATGAGCGAAGGTCTTCATTTCTTCCTAAATCTCAATCCAAACAGCTCAGTTTTGTAAGGAAACACGGTGTTTGCAATTGATAAATCCTCTTTGGCTGAGTTACCTGCCGCTTCCGTAGCTGTGCCAAGAACCTAGCAGTAATTAGTCACTGTCCATCTCCCAACCATTCATTTTCTTCCTTGCTAAGTATGATCTCTTGTGTCACAAAAGCTGCTGATTAATTTCCCCTTCTCTTGGATTCCCAGGAAGGGAAAGGACGCAACAAGAGTCTTTTGTTGTGTTGGATAGGGACTGTCTTTTTTAGGATTTCCGATGCTTCCGGCCAAGTTGGAATGGAATAGAATAGGACAGTATACAGCAGCCTTTTAACAACTGCCCATCCAGCCTCTAACAAGACTCCGAAGACTCCTGCCCTGGCTGCAACATCATCTAGCCCTGGACTTTAAGAACACCATCTAATCAAGGACTTTAAAAGTAACCTCCTGGTAAAGCACATCTTTTACCCTGTCTGAACTTCTGGGACCTGCTTTGAAGAAGGGTGATTTACACTTGAAAACTTGCAATGTTCCTTTTTTTATATTTTTAATAGTGGCCTATAAAGGTATCGCCTGTAACCTATTTTTGCAATTGTGTATTGTGATGGTCACGCGGCTGAATCCCCTTATTGCTTTAACAGCACAGACTCAAACTCAACCCAACCCAGCCAAACCAAGAACTTCATGACAGTTAGAGCTGTTCGGCAGTGGAATAATTTGCTGCCCCAAAGGAGGGTGGCAGAGTCTCCTTCTTTGGAGGTTTTTAAGCAGAGGCTGGATGGCCATCTGTCGGAAATAGTGTGATGGGGGTCCCTGCATGGCAGGGGGGTGGCCCTTGAGGTCTCTTCCAACTCTATGATTCTATGATTCTATTATTCTAACCAGAGGAGAGCAAAACAGAATAGAACACAATACAACACAACACAGGACAACACAGGACAGCACAACACAGGACAACAAAATGCAACACAGCCCAGCCAAGCTGAGCAGACTAGAAACAAGACAACACAATGCAGCCCAGTCAAGCTGAGCTGAGCCAAGCAGAAGAGAAGAGAAAGCTGGTTTTTCCAACCCCACTCCAGTAAGGTTCCATGGACAACTCATGATTTGAACCTAAGTTCTAGTATGTTGCTGTAGCCACTACACGGTGCCACTTGAAATCCTGTAGCTGCCTGAAAGACGCACCAGGCATCTCCAGGTTTGTTATGTGTTGGAGCTGCATTTAAAATGAAATGGATAGCCTGGTTGACTTTTCCTGACTCATCCATTTTGGCTCAGCTTGTCTTCCCTTCTGTGTTCCCACCACCACCACTGCCGCCCTGGGTTTTGCACACAGATTGATGACGGAGTCATGAATTGATTCATCCGTTGCAGCTTGATGCAATGAAAAGGCTTAGCAGAGGCCCGACCGCTGTCTCGGTGCCATCAAACCCAAAACCCAGCCTCAGAAAATGAGCACTTTATTAATGGTAAAGTTTTGTATGTGAGTGGGAGGAGATTCTAAAATATCCCCAATGCCGGTCTAAATCATTGGCGTACAAGAGGAGGAAGGGGAAAAGGTATGATTCATCTTGTAAGTGAGGATTCACATCATCAGTGGATTATTTTGGGGAAGGATCATCCAAAATATGATAAGTTCTTACAGTTTTGTTAGGTCTGACTCATGGAGGACATCTCTAGATCTCCACAGGCCATCCCTTTGTAACTCAGATGGGGGGGGGGGGCTGAGCTGTTGTCGTTGTGTTTGGTTTTTTTTAAAGATGAGGCACTAACAGAAACCCAGGGAAGCCAATAGTCTTAGCCAGATGGTTTCCAAGGGCTATAGAAGAGAGGATCTTGACCAAAAAAGAAAAATACTGTCTGAAGAGGAATTGGCTGGCCTTGAAACAAGATGGCGCCACTTCCCATTCCGCATAGAATAGCCAAAGAGAGGAGGCGTGGAATCTTGTGTCAATCTGCCCTGGATTTTTGCCTCCGCTAGCAAAGGTGCTGAGCCTTATCCCCAAAATGCGTTCATTTTCTTGGGCCACCCCTGAATGTCAAGACTACAGTCAAGCTGAGATCCACAGTCCCCCAGCTCAGCGTAGCCATTCACTTCTTCTGCCCCCCCCCCCCAAAGCCAGACCCAAGGGTTGGACCAGCTCTGCTCTTCAGACTAAATTCCAGCGCTGAGCATTCAATTTCTGTCCACACAAGAGGGCACGAGGATTAATGATAACTGTATTCCTAGTGGAATCCAGTCACATTCATCCAGGGCCGGCCCTCCTCTTGGGCGGGGGGGGGGGGGGGCGGCTGCCTCTGGTGGCAGAAACCAGAAAAGCCTGTCCGCATGTCCCTTCTGATGGCCTTTGGCTGTTCCCGCTTGTTTCAGAGCAGTTATTTGTGTGACCTGTCCTAACTACTTAAAGTGGCCCACTGTCCTTCCTCCGTCTTCCGTTTTGGGGCAAGGCCAGTCTGTTTCTGTTTGTCCAGCAAGGGAGGGAGCGTCATGGCGTTTCAAGCAGAAAAAAAAAATGTCTTGCACTGCTTTGCAACTTGGAAAGCCTCGATCATATCTGGATTGCTTTGTCAGCTCAGGTTTCGTTGGGTGTAGTCATAGACCAGAGAATCAACTTAATAATACAGATTTGTTAGGATGAACATAACTTCTTAACTGTTTGTTGTTGTTGTTCAGTCATTCATTCATGTCCGACTCTTCGTGACCCCATGGACCATTGCTCACCAGGCCTTCCTGTCTTCCACTGCCTCCCGGAGTTTGGTCAAATCCATATTGGTTGCATTGATGACACCGTCCAACCATCTCATTCTCTGTCATCCTCTTTTCCTTTTGCCTTCAATCTTTCCCAACATCAGGGACTTTTTCAAGGACTCCTCTCTCCTCATGAGGTTCTTAACTGTTCGAGCAGTACAACAACGGAATCTTGCTGATTCTGGAGGCCTTCAAGAGAAAATTGGATGAAGTTGAAGGAAACTTAAGGGGGCTCCATCTCTAACCCAAACCATAAAAATCATTTTTATTAAGGATGAAAGAGTTGTCAACAGTAGATATTCAAACCACATAGGAAGTTGTAGGTTTTGTGTGCACATAAAAATAGTATGAGGCAGACTGTGAGCCCTCCCAGTTTACAGGCAGGAAACTGAGGCTGATGGGGGGGGGGGAATGACTGGCAGATTTAAATCCAGACCCACGATTCTTCAAGAAGCATGAAGGCATCATGGTACAGTTTGGCCCAAAGTGCTTAGTGCAAGGCAAAACACATCTCCTGCATTTTATAATGGTTGAGTAATGGTTCCTCTTTTTAGGTGATTATGGCTTTGTGTGTAAAACAGAAATGTATATAAAACAAAATATATATGGGCAGAATATTTAAAGGTTAATAAGCCCACTGCCAAACACAGAAAAACCCACATCTTCAATAAAGTCTCCTACCATCGAGCTGTTAGCAAAGCTATTAAATTTAATTGCAGTATAATTACATAGCCGAATACCTAGCTAATACCTAGCTATCAAGCCCGCTGAAAGCTCATTTAAACATAAACAAAACACAAGGGACAGAAAGAATAGGACGTTTACCTCTGGAGCCTGGAGAGTCTGCAAAATCCACCATGGCAGGGCTCGGCACCAGTCAGCATGGCCCTCAGGCAAGGAAGAAACTCAGTTTTCAAAAGACCTCCCACGGTTCCTTCTAACTTACCATTGCATTTGGAGCTGGTGGGCTGGAGGTCATTTCGGTATCCTTTGCCTGGGAGCTGGGAGAAATTTGCGGGCTTTGGAAAGAACAAGAGGTATGCAAGACAGGTTGTCCTCCTCCTTCTCCATCATCTCCACCTTCAGAACAAGAGGCAGGCATGGCAGGTTGTCCTCCTCCTTCTCCATCATCTCCACCTTCAGAAAAAGAGGCATGCATAACAGGTTGTCTTCCTCCTTCTCCATCATCTCCACCTTCTCCAGAAAAAGAGGCATGCATGTCATGTTGTCCTCCTCCTTCTACATCATCTCTGCTTTGTCCAGAACAAGCAG
>JAHTLZ010000089.1:3773113-3799172 GCA_023846285.1 Phrynocephalus versicolor | reverse complement strand
TGTCCTCCTTCTCCATGTTTTTGTTTTCCTCATGGCATTCCTCCTTGTTCTCCTTGCTGTTTCCCCTGCTGCCCCCTCTGCTCTCCCACCCCTCTTTCTCCTCTTCCTGCTGATGCCGCTCCCATTTCTCCTCATCCCTTACTCATTCTTCTTCATCTTCTTCTTTGATTTTTATTCTTCCTCTCTTCATTCCCCTCCACCAATCATCTTCTGATTTCCTGCTACTTGCACTGCTCTCCCTTCTGTTCCTTCCTCTTTATCTCCTGATCCTCCTCCTCCTCCTCCTCATTTCGGAAAAATGCCTGGAAAATCATTAAAAATGTCTTGTATATGCATCCATGTGAGCTTGCATCCATTTCAGATTAGAACATGTTCTCAGAATTCACAAACACAGACACCTTTGAGCTGAATGTTCTTGACCGAGTCAAAGGGCTCGTGGGATGGCTGGCTTTTTAAATTTAACAGCTTTCTGCAAATGCACATGTATAAATATATTGTTTCTCCCATGCATGTGTATTTATTTACTTGTGCTCCTTCACCTTTCCTTAATTATTTCATCACTTTGCTTTTGCGTTTGACATTGTGAAGCTCTAATTGTCAAAAAAATAGAGGAAAGCTCCAGCCTTTTTGTCATCTCAGGTTTTGTTTTTGAGTATATGCATGTCATCTCATTTCCAGCTTTCTAATGATCTTTTAATGAGATGTCAATTAATGATGTAAACACGGGGAAGCCAGCGTTGAGGGATTGCTGCTACCTGGTGCGTTACAATTGTTTCTGGTTGTAAAAAAAAAAAATCTCTGAAGGATGCGGCCTCACTTTCATATCAAAGCTACCGGCTTTGATTTAGAGAAGCTTTTGTTTTCTGCAGAGCGAGGAAACTGGAGCCACCTCCAGGAGAGACGTCTCCAAAGCAAAGGGAGACCAGCAAGCTCCCCCAGCTCCAAAATTCCACCCCCAATTTATCTGAGTAGTTTGTACACCATACTCCCAGGTGCTTTTCTCTTGCTAAAGCTCATCAGCACCAACATCGGAGCCCACATAAAGGCTAGCAAACTCAGAGGGATAAGCAGATTGCTCGCAAAGATACAAACACCCCATCTGGTGCCTCTGTTTTCAGCAATGTGGTTGCTGTTGTACTTTTAGATTCCCACGCATGCGCAGAAATGCACACAAGTCAGTGTGATATATGTGCAAATCTTCTTCATGAGTACCAAGTATAAATCTCATGGTGCCCAGAAGAGGGAGAGTGTTTTTTTTAAAAATACAGTGGTACCTCTTAAGACGAATTTAATTCATTCTACGGGTCAATTCGTCCTACGAACATTCATCTGATGAAACATGGTTTAATGCAGTTTCCCATAGGAATGCATTGAATTCATCCCATAGGAAAATTTGTTTTACAAGGTTTTCCTATTCCCGAACATTTTGTCTTACGGATGTTTTGTCTTAAGAGGCATTCGTCTTATGAGGTATGACTGTGGTTTGCAAGGATGAACCCTGGTACAATTTATGGTCCTTGGTTTCTATGTTGTCTTTGAACAAAACCAGTTGAAGCAGCTAATTGTGAGGTGCATAACAGCAAGCTCCTAAACCATCCTCATGTGAATTCAACCACAGGTTTCAGAGTTCCAAAAAGTAGCTCAGGATTCCTCAATTGCCCTGGTTCCAAAATTTGCAGATCTCTCTGTACGTTTGCCCTTTGCTGCACTGTCGGATTCCCTCTAGTGACTGCCATCTTCTATCTATCTCACAACACATACACACTCACCCAATCTCATAATTCATGGCCTTGGCCTTTAATAAAGTTTAAAATGTTGAATGGGTTTGCTCCATTTAGGGACTGTCTTCCACTCCACCCCTTCGCTTTTCCAACAGGAAAGCAAAGCTTTTGGGTCTTGTCCTGTCTTTTGAAGACTTCTAAGAAAATCCAGATCCACCTCCATCTTCAGAGAATCAGAATCAGAATCCTTTTATTGGCCAAGTGTGGTTGTACACGCCTGGAATTTGTTTTGGTAAAAAATAATGCTCTCCATATGCAAGAAGGAAATATAAGAATCATATATTCAACAATAAAAACACAGTACAACAACACAATATAACCTATTATTTAAAAAGAAGAAAAGAAAACAATTAATTATTCAACAGTTTGATACCACTCAGAAAGAAGCTCTCTTTATATCTAGCTGTTTTAGTATGCAATGCCCTAAAACATTGTACTGAGGGTAACAGTTGAAACAGATTATGTCCAGGATGTGTGGAATCTATATATATCTTCATCGCCCTCTTTTTAGCTCGTGTGGTATACAATTCCACAATAAATGGCAAATTAGTAGCAATATTTTTTTCCGCAGTTCCAATTATCTGTTGATGTCTGTATCTGTCCTGCTTAGTCGCATATCTAAACCAGACAGTTATAGAGGAACAATAACAATAACACCTCTACAAAATTGAATCAACAGTTCTTTTGGCAATCTGAACTTCCGAAGTTGAGCCAGAAAAAACATTGTTTGTTGTGCTTTCTTAATAATACCCCTAATGTTAGATGACCATTTTAAATCTTGAGATCGAATAGTTTGCAGCCTTGGGTCTCCCAATCTTCTCAGACAAAAGTTCCCCGAAGCCTTCACCATTAGCATTGCTGGCCAAGATTTCTGAGAGAGGTAGTCCAAGAACATCTGGGTGACCCAAGTTTTGGCACTTCTGCCTTAGAGGCTCTCTTTGTCAGCATCGTTTCCTGAAGAAGGCCCCACCCTTCTCTGCAAACTCAAGTTCACACAACGTCCTCCTCAATCATGCTGCCGAAAACATAAATAAATATGGATATTGCATTGGTGCTGCCATGGCTGGAGACCCTGGTGTGGGATGAACCTGCTGTAAGTGGGGGGAAATGATGCCATCAGGATCAATAACCAGCTGAAGGAATGGACCAGAGTATCTGAATCATGCATGAGGATTCCTAGATGATCGATTACTGATGAACTAACCTCAAGTCATTGAAGAGTGTCACAAATGACCACCAGTAGTACAGCCTCAATGTTACAGGAGTTTCAAAAGTTTGATATAGGGTCTGCTGGAGAAAGACAGTATTTTTTTTGGGGGGGGGTGTCTTTGAACTGTCTGCAATGGCTGGAGAAACTTCTACATCTAGGCAAGGATATACAGTGCTGCCTCAACTTACAAATCTAATACGTTCTGAATGCATGCTCTTAAGTCAAACTACTCTTAAGTCGGAGTACCTATCTAAAAAATTGAAAAAAATAACTTAATTTTTTTTTAAAAAATGAAAATACATATTTGCAAGTCGAGCAGACTACATCTAAAATTTGTAAGGCGGCAGTTAAAATGGCAACAGTTTTCCACTCTTAAGTCAAATTGCTCTTAAATCGAGCTGCTCTTAAGTTGAGGTACCACTGTAGATGAGAATTGGGGTGTGGGGTGGAATCAAACCTTCCTTCCCAGTGGACATGATTAGATGCTTTATCCATTTTCCCCCCACACACACACTCTAGAACTTTTCTGTGTACAAACTTTAGCGAAAGGCATTTCAAAAAGCTTGCCTCCTTAAAAACCAATCAACCCTCTTGGTTTGTGAAAAATCAAAGGTTGTTTAATGCAACAGGCACATGGTTGGTTGGTTGGTTGGTGGATTGGTTGAAGGCATTTTTATACCACCTGACCTAGTGACATACACTACATGGGGGATGTTGGATAATAAATACAAGCTCCCCCCCACCCAAACACCCTCGAAAACCAAACAAAACCCCCATAATAATCAAGAGTCACCCAGCCACCTTGAGGAAAGGATGACTTCAATTTTTAATGAGTCCACTGTTCAACAGCTTCTTAAATGCAGCGCCGTAGCAAGGTTTTGGAGCACCTGGGGATAAAGTTGTTTTTGCAACACTCCAGGCCTCCCCAACCCCATCACATCCACCCAGCAAGGGGGGGGGGGCAAACCTATGGGCGTGGGGCGCATGGGCACAGGGGTGTATGTGTACGCACACATCTTCCTTCTCCCGCAGTGGCAACGAAGAGTTGGAGGAAGAGGAAGAGGGTGCCACAGCCACCACGTTCGCACACTTGCCTGCTTGCTTTGCCGCTCGCCTGGCTCACGGTGGTGGGACAGTGCAGGGCTTCCTCCTCCTCCTCCCCGTTGAAGCACCCCCAGATTTCTGCACCTGGGGTAGATGTACCCTTTTGCCCCCCCCCCCGAAGGAGGGAGGAGGTCTGATGAGTCCCCAATAGGAGCCCAAAGAGGGGACCAACACCGAGAAGTCTCGACTCCTGGTGGAGATGCCCTTCCCCTGTTTTGGCTTGGCTCATCATAAGAGCTAGGCTTGGGAGGGCCAGATGGAATGAGCCATTTTTCAGGGGAGAACAGGTTGCAAGACCCAAATACAGATCAAGCCCCCACCCACGTCGGTCACCAAGAAGAGAAGAGCATCTTCTGCCAAGCATTATTTTTTTGCGGGGGGGGGGGGGTCACTGAACAACACATTGGTATGCAATGCACTCAATGTTGAGAACGCCACCATGGTACCCTGAAAAGGGGGAGGATTGAAAGATGCCGAAGCACTATAGATAGAAACTTCCAGCACCTTGTAAGACAGAAGGCCCTCGTGATTTTGCTGCTGTCATAAAACTACCCACAAGAAGCTGCCAAAGTGTGTTTGAAAGCTAGAATGACAGTTTGTTTCCTTTTTCAATTACTCTTAACAAACAGAGATGTTGCCTTGCCCTCCTTATTTCCCCCAAGAGAGGGTTTGTGAAAAGGAGAGTGCGCAGGGGAGCATATGTGGGGAAGGTGAGTGGATACAGTTTTAACAACAACAACAACAACAACAACAAAACAACAACAACAAAACAACTTGAAATAATTTACCCAATATCAGGATTTGAAAACTGAACTTCATAGACTCTGGCATAAACCGGTACAAGTGGTCCCAGTGGTAATCGGCACACTGGGTGAGGTGCCCAAAGAGCTAAGCAAATATTTAGAAGAAATTGGAGTGGACAAAGTCAACATCAGTCAGCTGCAGAAAGCCACCTTACTGGGATCTGCTCGCATAATTCGCTGATACATCATGTACTGTAGTCCTAAACGCTCGGGAAGCGTTTGACTAGTGATTTGTAACACAAAATCCAGCGTAGTCATATTGTCCGCTGTGTGATAATTTGATGATGATGATGATGATGATGACGATGATGGATAATAATAATAATAATAATAATAATAATAAATAATAAATAAATAAATAAATAAATAAATAAATAAATAAATAAATAAATAATTAATAAAAGACTAGCTGTTCTTTTCTGCATTTGCCTGCCTCTATTCTTCAAATGCCGATTTACAAGCAGAACGCCATGCCTCCGGAGCTGGAAGGAGGCAGTGTTGGGATCATACCCAACCACTGTTTGGAGATATTACCATTTTGAGATATCATTTTAGATATGGAAAGCTGGAGGCATGTTGATTAAATAAACACACAAATGGGCTCCTCGGAGGGATCGTGCAGGTGGGATACAGGGAACACATGATAAGGGCTCCGTGTGTCTTGATCGTAACATGAAGAGGTGGGTGAAGAGAGGAGGTGGGCAGCATCACCAGTGCGACGGATGTAGACACGACAATCCTGAGAGTGTTAACACCAGCATGTGTGTATGTGTTGTGTCGTTACAGTCATGACTGACCCTTCGTGACCCCACGTCCATGGAGTTTTCTTGGCAGGAATACTGGAGTGGTTTTCCAGTTCCTAATCCAGGCGCATGCAGGACCTGGTATTTCCTGGTGGTCTCCCATCCAAGTACTAAACCAGGGCCGACCCTGCTTAGCTTCCGAAATCAGGCAAGATCGGATCTGCTTAGGGCATCTAGGAAGCTCTAACACCAGCATAAAAAAAGGTAAAGTTCCCTCCCCCGAACATGTGTGCTAGTCGTGTCTGATTCTAGGGGCAGTGCTCATCTCTGTATTCAAGCTGAAGAGCCAGTGTTGTGGAAGTCCGTGGCCATGTGGCCGGCATGGCTGCAAGGAAACACTGTTTTACCTTCCCGCTTTTTTTTACCATGGTACCTGCTTATCTGCTTGCATTTGCATACTTTCAAACTGCTACATTAGCAGGAGCTGGGGTTCTCAGCCGGAGTTCGCTCCATTCGAACCACTGAGCAGCCGACAGTTTTTGGAAGCCTTAGTCCACTGAGCCACCATGCCCCTAGCATTGCTCTTCCCCGGATTGTGAGTGTTTAGAAGCTGAGTGGGAAGGCTTTGCGTCAAGAAGGGCATTTTCTTGCAAGCATTTTAAGAACAAAGCAGACCAGCAAAGTGAGGCTTCCATTTGGTGTTGAACTACATGTCCCATCAGCGCACACTGGCATCTTCAGGACAATGGGAGTTGCAGTTCCATCACCACATTCTAGGATTCTAGGATTCACATCTGGGGGAGGGGCATTCGCTCTGCAAATCAGAGCCTGGGGGGAAAATAGCCACCCCAAAACCGTTGGATCTACTCATGAACAGTTGCAGGTCAGGGCTGATGGGGTTGTAGTCTAGCAACATCCGGAATGCCCAATCAGCCTAACCCATTCCCTCTGTTTTGGGCAACTGTTATAGTAATAATAATCATGTGCCAACAAGTCAGTTCTGACTTTACTGGTTCAGGATTTTCCAGGTAGAGAATACACAGAAGGGGTTTCCACTTTCATTCTTCTGGGGAGGAGGGGTGGGGTGGGGGTCCCTGGGACTGTGTGTGGCTTGCTTAAGGCTGGGTCTTCTCCCAGGAGGCCACACGGGGGAATTGAACTCTCGGTCTCCGTAGCCAGAATACGTGATACAGCCAGCAACCTGTTTTAGTAACTGCTGTAATTACTTTCCTAGTTACTGGGGGTTGGCTACACCCTTTTGCTGGGTTTTGAACCACCAGCCAGGAGACTTTAACATTAGAACATTTTCAAGTGGTAAGGGGAAAGTAACTTTAATCAGTTTAAATTCATGCCTTTGCCTAATGAGAGACAGTAAAGAATTACTTTTTTTGAAATGCCACTGTGACAGTAACAGAGTCATTGGGGGTGGTGGGTCTTTGAACTCCAGTTCCTCTTTGTTGAGAGATTAAACACTGTTTGTTCTCCCATTGTGGGAGGAGAGAGAGGTTTGCAACAACCCACCAACGTCAGCCTGTTAAAAGATGACTTTGACAGGGCTTCTGTTTCATGCTGTTCGGCTGATGAGTTTATAAAACTGTCGCTGGAGGCAGAGATGAATAAGCAGGTGGGGGGGCAGCGGGGGAAGAGACCAAGCCGAGGCAACCTTATCTCTGTCTGTGGCCTTGCTGCAATCAAGGGGGTGGTGGAAATCCTCCCCCTGTGTGTTAAAGAAAGGGGGTGGAATTGGAGAAATGGGGGGGGGGTGTTTGTCCATTTTCAGAAAGAGTATCCACCCTGGACAGCTCCTGGCGTCATCAACCGTTGGGTTGTCTAGACAAAGCTTTCTCAAGACCCGTCAACCACAACCGCAGCAATCATATGGTATGATTTCTTCCTCTTACCCCCACCTCCGGAAACCAATTTTGTTTGTTTGTTTATTTGTTTGCGAATTCCACCACCCGCTCCCCGCCTGTGACACATCTCCGTTCCCCTTCCAGAGTCAAAATGTTCAGCTCCCCTATAGAAAGGAAACTCTGGTTTTCTAGATGTCATTCTTGTCACCCACCTTGTATCTAATTTTTTTAAAAGCATTGAAAAAGAAGGGGAAAGACTGTAACCAACGCTGGGGAAAAGAAGGTCTGATAACGATGGGAAGTGGGAAACGAAACGAAGATTTGGGGGGGGGGGCTTAAACGATGACAGCCATCCAGAACTTTAATTTCTTCATGAGTAGTCAGTCACACCCTGTGATGCATGAGAAGCCAGCAGTAAGTCCCCGCTCAACGCCGAGGCAAACCATTATTCCGTAATTTTGTATGTAAATAAGATGTATTAGGAAGCCGCTCAAGCAATTAATTAAACAGCTGTTACAGAATAAGTGATAAAGGAAGCAGAGGGGAGGTGAATATACAGAATTTTTACTTTCCTGGCTATCAATATTCATTTTCCGCTCCCGCTCTCCGTTCTGGTTGCGTAGATATGCACAACGCTTTGCAGAACGCCGAAGAATGGCAAACAGGGTTGTCGCCAGATTTGGCGGCTTTGTTCGTGGAGATTGCCAGCGAGGGTGACTGGCCTTCCGTGATGACAACAGGAAGGGCTGGCCAGGTGGGTGGTGGTGCAAGGCCCTGGTGCAGGGCCCAGATTCGAATCCGGCTCACAAGAGCCAAAACACCTCCCTCCCTCCCTCCCTCCCAAAAAACCAAACATCCATTCATTTCCAATATACCATTGCTTCCAAATTCCAGATTTGCATGCAAAACTTCAGTGGGCCATGCACGGACAGATTATATCAACAGTTTTGCTTCAGTAGATTTAAATACTCTAGCTGAGAGTCAACAGGAGTATTCTAGGGGAAATAAATCCAGGTGCGTCCCCACAAGAGCAGACCTCTGGAAAAAATGTCCACCATGCCACACCAAGGCCGCTATCCCATGTCCATTTAAATCCAGATTAAATTTCAAGATAACCCATGTCTAAATATCTTGTCCCCACGGCCACCGGGCTTTTAAAAAACAACGACAACAAAACCCGGTAAAGCCCCCTTTAGCAAGCTTTCCAAATACCTACTAGAGAAGCTGGGGATTTTTTGCCTTGCTTAAAAAACCACATTTTTAAGAGCCAGAAGTCCGTGGGAGCGGGTATATGATCCAGTGATTTGGGGGGGGGGGGGGGTTGTTGTTTTTTCATAGTGCCGACGGGCTGTTCCTGGTGCTGGCCGGTGCTGTTTCTTTATATTTTTTAAATTGTTATTCCCCCCAAGGTCAGTCAGCTGGCCTGCCAGCAGGTGGAGCATTTTTAAATTATTTTTTATTTTTTATTTTTTATTTTTCCTTAGCCCCCACCAGCCAGCCCTGGGGCTGTTTGGAGGCTTTTTATTATTATTATTTTATTTTTATCCCCAACCCCCAGCACCAGTCAGCTGGCCTGGCCAGTCAGGGCATTTATTTATTTTTATTTATTTTTTTAATTATTCCTTAGCTCCCAGCAGCCAGCTCTGGGGCTGGTCGGCCATTTTGTTTTTGTTTTTTATTTTTGTTTTTAATTTCCTCTGTGCCTGCTTGAAGCAGGTTAGGGACGTGGGGACAGAAGAGAAGCTTAGCAACTCCAAGGGACGTGGGAACTCTGAACCCATATCTTCAGTCAAGTGATTTATTTATCGCATCTTCCCCCTCGTGTGATAGCACCCCAAATGTGCTAGATTATCCCTGATTTTGGAATTTAAGCCAAGGATGTCTAGGTGGGATTCAGAAATGTGCCACATCAAACTGTGGAGAACCACAATTAATGACACCCCTGAGCCAGTAGAAACTCAGTATTCCTGTTCTTTAGCCAAGTGTTTGCTTAAACCCCCGTTCATTCAACTCTAGAAGGGAATTTGATTTAGACCCATGTGATGCAACATGAATTGGTCAGTTTTAGTTTTAGTTTGCATCAAGAAGGAACAGCCAACCGCATTCAGTTCAATAACGAAATAATCTCATCTTGCATCCCAACACTGAATAGAAATGTAACGGTCTTCTTCTCAGCAACAAGGACAGTAATTTATTTATTTGTTGAACTTCTAAAGCTGCCCATCTAGCAAAATTACTACTCTGGGCAGTTTACAGATGAACAAATAACATCACAAACAATAAACAATACAAAACAAGCAAAAGAGCATGAAATGCAAAATCCAAAAATTGTAAATAAGAATCATAATTAAACTGAAATACTAAACCAACACACAAAGAAAAAAATCATCAGTTACAAAAACCATTATAAGAAACTCACTGAATTTGACCCACTAATGGGCGGGGGGGGCAGGGAATGCTCTGAGGAGACAGGCCAAACTCTCTTCAAATCAGAGGTAGGGAAGGAACTATTGGTTGATACTATTGGTGATTGACAGTCACAGAAAGGTCCCTCCCAGCACACCAGGACCCCGTTTTCCCGAAAATAAGATAACCTCTGAAAATAAGACCTATTTACATTTTTTCCTCTCGCTGAAATACAGTGGTGCCTCGGATAACGACAGTAATTCGTTCTCCGAGGTTAGTTATCCAAAACACGTCATTATCCGAAGCAGTTTCCCATAGGAATGAATGGGAAACCGTTTAATCCATTCTGCAACCTAGGAAAAAGGCATAGACATCTGTTTTTTTTGCTCAAAACTTTAAAAAGTGCACTTTAAAGGTACAGATGCAATGCCGCCTGGGATAACTTTTTTACTGATGCAAGTTGGAAATTCATTATCTGAGGTAGTCCATAGGGAAAATTCGTCATCCAAGGCAGCACATAGGAAGATTCGTTATCCAAGGCAGCCCATAGAGAAAATTCGTTCTCCAAGGCAGACCTATACCTAGGAATTGCCATTTGTTATCCGACGCAGCCCATAGGGAAAATCTGTTATCAGAGGCAGCCCTATACCTGGAAATTTGCAGTTGTTATCCGAATTATTCGTTATCCGGGGCAGTTGTTATCCGAGGTACCACTGTATAAGGTATCCCCCCCCCAAAAAATTAAGACCTCCCTGATAATAAGGCCTCCCCAAAAAAATAAGACCTCCCAGATAATAAGGCCTCCCCCAAACATAAGACCTCCCTGATAATAAGGCCCCACCAAAGCTACCATAACTCTGGATTCTGGACTGTAGTGGCAGACGCCGCCACGCAACTCACTGTTGGCCACAGTGCAGCCGAACAGACAGGAAGTGTGTTGTTGTTGTTCAGTCGTTCAAAAGCATCAATTCTGCGGCGATCAGCCTTCTTTATAGTCCAGCTTTCACTTCCATACATTACTACTGGAAAAACCATAGCTTTGATTATCCTGACCTTAGTTGGCAAAGTGATGTCTCTGCTCTTTAGGATGCTATCTAGGTTTGTCATTGCTTTCCTCCCAAGAAGCAGCTGTCTTTTTATTTCGCTGCTGCAGTCACCATCTGCAGTGATCAAGGAGCCCAAGAAAATAAACTCTGTAATTGCCTCCATTTCTTCCCCTTCTATTTGCCAGGAGGTGATGGGACCGGTGGCCATGATCTTAGTTTTTTTTATGTCGAGCTTCAGCCTATTTTTTTCACTCTCCTCTTTCACCCTCATTAAGAGGTTCTTTAATTCCTCCTCACTCTCTGCTATTAGAGTAATATCATCTGCATACCTGAGGTTGTTGATATTTCTTCCGGCAATCTTAATTCCGGCTTGTGATTCATCCAGACCTGCCTTTCGCATGATGTACTCTGTATATAAGTTAAATAGGCAAGGTGACAGTATACAGCCTTGTTGTACTCCTTTCCCAATTCTAAACCAGTCAGTTGTTCCATATCCAGTTTTGACAGTTGCTGCTTCTCCCACATACAGATTTCTTAGGAGACAGATAAGGTGGTCAGGCACTCCCATTCCTTTAAGGACTTGCCAAAGTTTGTTGTGGTCTACACAGTCAAAGGCTTTGGCATAGTCAATGAAGTCACAGGAAGTGTGAGGTCTCTTTTAATCAGAGAGCCTGCACCACCACCAGGACAAGCTGATGCCTGCTGCTCACTCTGCCTTGACGGGGTCTGGTTGACTCACAATTAGACAGCGAGTCACGCAGGGCAGGAGTCGGGCACATTGTGTGGACACGCAGGGGTGACTGAGGTAGGGGGAAATGTCTGATAAAGGGGTGGGGGGATGTCTGGTGAAGGTGTCCACTGGCACAGGGGTGGGGGGAGGGGGAATCACTTAAAATGATCATGGAAAAATATGACATCATCTATCATCCACCAGATCAAAAACTTGAGGGGGACCTTGAAATGAGGAGAGAAATCATGGAGGTGGCTAAGAGGGATAGGATAGTAATCATGGGGGACTTAAATTATCCGCACATTGACTGGGCCAATGAGAGCTCCGGGCAAGAAAGAGAAACTGGGTTTCTCGACTTGCTGAATGACTGTGCCTTAGAGCAACTTGTCATGGAGCCCACCCGAGAACAGGCAACTCTGGATCTAATACTGTGTGATACTCAGGACCTGGTCAGGGGTGTGAATGTCACTGAGCCTCTGGGGAACAGTGACCATGCTGCAATCTCCTTTGCCATGCATGTTGGAGGAAGAGTATCAAGCAAATCAGATATAAAAACCCTTGATTTCCGAAGGGCAAACTTCCCTCAGATGAGGAAACTAGTTAGAAAGAAATTGAAGGGGAAGGTTGGAAGAATCCAATCTCTTCAGAGTGCATGGAGCCTGTTTAAAACAACAATAATAGAGGCCAAGCACAAGTGCATACCACAAAGAAAGAAGAGCACCTCTAAGTCCAAGAGGGTGCCAGCATGGTTAACGAGTGGAGTTAAGAGGCTCTAAAGCACAAGGAGAGGTCTTTCCGCAAATGGAAATCCTCCCCAAATGAGGAAAACAGAAAGGAACACAAAGTCTGTCAAAAGAAATGTAAGAAGATGATAAGAGAGGCAAAGAAAGATTTTGAGGAACACATGGCTAGCAATATAAAGGGTAATAATAAAAGCTTCTTTAAATATGTTAGAAGTAGAAAACCTGCCAGAGAACCAGTTGGCCCTCTGGATGGTGAGGGAGGAAAAGGGGAAGTTAAGGAGGACTTGGAAATTGCAGAGAAATTAAATGAGTTCTTTGCATCTGTCTTCACGACAGTGAGCAGATTCCGCTGCCTGAACGGCCCCTCTTGACTAAAGAATTAAATCAAATACAGGTTAAAAGAGAGGATGTTTTAGGTCTAATTGATAAATTGAAGATTAACAAGTCACCGGGCCCAGATGGCATCCACCCAAGGGTTATTAGGGAACTGAGAAATGAAATTGCAGATCTCTTAACGGTTATATGCAACTTGTCTCTTAAAACGGCCACAGTGCCGGAGGACTGGAGGATAGCAGATGTCACACCAATTTTTTAAAAAGGAAGGGGGGGGGACCCGGGAAACTACAAGCCAGTTAGCCCTACATCTGTCCCAGGTAAGATGGTGGAAAGCCTCATCCAAGAGAAAATCTTAAAACACATAGAAGAACAAACCTTGCTGAGAGAAAATCAGCATGACTTCTGTAAGGGTAAGTCTTGTCTGACAAATCTTTTAGAATTTTTTGAAAAGGTCAACAGGCACGTGGATTTGGGTGAACCGGTGGATATACTCTATCTGGATTTTCAAAAGGCTTTTGACACAGTCCCTCACCAAAGGCTGCTGAGAAAATTGCACAGTCAGGGGATAAGAGGGCAGGTCCTCTTATGGATTGAGAACTGGTTGAGATCCAGGAAACAAAGAGTAGGTGTCAACGGGAAATTTTCACAATGGAGAGAGGTGAAAAGCGGTGTGCCCCAGGGATCTGTCCTGGGACCGATGCTTTTCAATCTGTTCATAAATGACCTGGAGACAGGGATAAACAGTGAGGTGGCGAAGTTTGCGGATGACACAAAACTTTTCCGTGTGGTAAAAACCAGAGAAGATTGTGAAGAACTCCAGAAGGATCTCTCCAAACTGGGGGAATGGGTCGCAAAATGGCAAATGCGATTTAATGTAGCCAAATGTAAAGTAATGCATATTGGGGCAAAAAATCAACACTTTATCTACCAACTCATGGGCTCTGAGTTATCCATGACGGATCAGGAAAGAGATCTTGGTGCGTTGGTGGACAGCTCCATGAAGGTGTCTACCCAATGTATGGCAGCGGTGAAGAAGGCCAATTCCATGCTAGGGATTATCAAAAAGGGGATTGAAAATAAAACAGCCAACATAATAATGCCATTATACAAAACAACAGTAAGGCCCCACCTGGAGTATTGTGTACAATTCTGGTCACCGCATCTCAAGAAAGACATAGTAGAACTGGAAAAGGTGCAGAAGAGAGCGACTAAAATGATTACTGGGCTGGGGCACCTCCCTTATGAGGAAAGGCTAAAACATTTGGGGCTCTTTAGTCTGGAAAAAAAGGCACCTGAGGGGGGATATGATTGAGACGTACAAAATAATGCAGGGCATGAGTAAAGTGGATAGAGGGAAGCTCTTCTCCCTCTCCCAAAATACCAGAACTAGGGGACATCCACTCAAATTGAGGGCTGGGAGAGTAAGAACAGACAAAAGAAAATATTTTTTCACTCAGCGTGTTGTTAGTCTGTGGAACTCCCTGCCACAGGATGTGCTGATGGCATCTGGCCTGGATGCCTTCAAAAGGGGATTAGACAGATTCCTAGAGGAAAAATCCATCACAGGTTACAAACCATGATGGAGATGTGTAATCTTCAGTCTTAAAACCGGGGTACTTCAAGGGCCAGATGCCTGGGAGTGATATCACGAAACAGATATCCAGTCTCGTGCACTCCCAGACGCATCTGGTGGAGCCACTGTGAGATACAGGAAGCTGGACTAGATGGGCCGTTGGCCTGATCCAGCATGGCTCTTCTTATGTTCTTATGTTCTTATGAAAATAACACATCTTTGGGAGCAAAAATTAATATAAGACACTGTCTTATTTTCGTGGAAACAGGGCCCCGTGGTGCAGTGGTTAAATGTCTTTCCTGCAGGTAAAAATGTGCTCACGACCTGGGGTTCAATCCCAGGTAGCCGGCTCAAGGCTGACTCAGCCTTCCATCCTTTCGAGGTCAGTAAAATGAGTACCCAGCTTGCAGGGGGGAGGGGAATGTGTAGCCTGCATTACTGTAATTAAAACCGCAAACCGCCCAGAGACTACTTGAAGTGGTATGGGGCGGTATATATGCAGAACACTTTTCTTTGCTTTTGCTTTATTAGCAGCATGCGAGGTTGCAAAAATCTGACATAGGCTCACCTCGCTTCCTTCCATGAGGAATTCCAAGCTTTGAGAGGAGCCACTGAGTAGCCCTCTATCATGTCCTATTTCAAAATGCCTCTCGTAGAGGTTGGCCAAGCACAACACACTCTTCAGAAGGTCTTCAAACTCTGGCAGGTATAGCAAATTGGAGGAAACCTGGAAGATGGATCTGTAGGATTCTTTCCTTAAAATTTATTTCCCAAACTTTGAAACAAAACATCCAATAATTCAGGAGGGAAGAAAGGAAAGGTTGGGAGGGAGGGAGAAATACAAAGGCATTGAAAACAGCAAAGTACTTCAAAAGGGAATCCCTCCTTTCGAGTCCTGTATCCGCTGGGCAAATGTCCAGGCCTCCACACACCACCTCCCACAACTCCGCTTCAAACTGCTTGAAGATGCAGTTAATAAAATTGAAAAAATGAATAAATGAAGGAACTAGCATTGTGGAGGGAAGGAGGAAGGGAGGAATGAACAAATGAATAAAATAATGAACCAACAAAGAAAGAACAGAATGAATGAAAGAATGAACAAAGGAACTAAAGCTTTGAAGGAAGGAAGGGACGGAAGGGTCAGAAGGGTCGGAAGGATGGAAGGATGAGTGGATGGATGGATGGGTGGATGGGTGGGTGGGTGGGTGGATGAACAAACAAAGGAACAAAGGACAGAATGAACAAAGGAATGAATCAAGGAACTAGAGTTCTGGTAGGAGGGAGGTTGGGAGGGAAGAGAAAAGACGATTACCAGATGATTCTTGCATTCAGGCATTAAACAACCCAACATTCAACATGCAACAGATAACATCCATGCTGGTTTCTTAGCTTCAGGCAATTTACCTCCAAAAAACTGTAACTTTTGCTTTATGGAAGCATAAAATCCCACTAAAATGTTGGCCCATCCATCACTGATTTTAGAAGCCTTGTGGGGACACCTGTAAGGAATCAAAGTAGCAAGTTGTTTTCCATTAATTACCTGTGGAATTAATTTCACTACCCCACTAAACCATAACTGTAAGAACCTGAAAGTTACTTTTCAAGCAGGGAATAAGAAGATAACTATTAGGGAATGCTGTAGCATTGGGTTCCATGTAGGGAGGGGGTTAGGGCTGATCAGAACTGGGGGGAGTTACTTTTTCTTAGAAGTCAATTCCCAGAGTCTTCCCAAAAAAAGTAACTTTGCCTAGCACTGGTCTTGGATCCATTCTGCTTGTCCCCAAAGAAGAATACTGAAAACAGAGGACTCCAAGTAGTTTTTCAGAACCAACTCTCCTGGCAAACATCGGAAGCCTGATTAAATCTGTCTTTTGGAAGGGGGAAAACAGAAAAAGAGGTACCACCACGATTCCATTTCCCCCCCCATCCTCAACTCCCCCCCCCCAAAAAAAAATAACTTTCAGACAGTGGGCTATTATTCCCCAAGCTGTCCTCAATATGGCAGATTTAATGACTGCAAATGAGAGGCATTTATCTCTGAAATAACTGTTGTGCTTTAAAAAAAATGTCAAAATCAATAAATTCATTACCACACGCCAGCAGTATTACTTGGGAGAAAGGGGTCGTGCTGTTTTCCAGTGATTGCCAGGCAGTGAAATTTTCGCATCGGCGGGGGCCTCTGAGTGGCCATATTTCCCCACTATTTATCTGGAATTACCTTGCCCTAGAATGGCAAAACTGCCTTTTGCAAATGCCAAAGGAAAATGCAGGCGGCCAGCTCGGTGCTGTTTTCTTCATCATCTTCTCCTCCCTGTCCTCTAAATGCAATGATGGGGCTTTTTTGGGGGGGGGGACCAACAGTGCTGGGGGGGACAGCTCCCCTTCATTCATCCATAATAGTAGATAATGTCAGGATTTGGTCCCATTTCCCAGTCCAAATGCAATGAGCCAGCTCTCAAGTCCATCAGGCACTTTTCCACTCAAGGTATCAGAGATGTCTTCAACATGGAGAACTGTTGTCTAGAATCATAGAATCCTAGAGTTGGGAGAGACCTCAAGGGCCATCCAGTCCAACCCCCTGCCATGCAGGAACCCCCATCACAGTATTTTCGACAGGTGGCCACCCAGCCTCTGCTTAAAAACCGCCAAAGAAGGAGACTTCACCACCCTCCTTTGGGGCAGCATCTTTCACTGCCGAACAGCTCTAACCATCAGGAAGTTCTTCCTAATGTTTAATTGGAATCTCTTTTCCTGTAGTTTGGGACCATTGCCCCGCGTCCTAGTCTCTGAAGCCATGGAAAACAAACCAGTCACTTCTTCAATGTGACATCCTTTCAAATATTTAATCATAGCTATCATGTGATTTGTGGTGTTTACTGCTTCATGGGACTCCAGGCTTTGGGGTCCATCTAGTGAAACTGGCCAGTAGTAAAATTTTAGGGTATGGAAAAGAGAGAGAGAGAGAAAGAGAAAGAGAAAGAGAAAGAGAGAAAGAGAAGAAAAAAGAAAAAACAGAGCAGCCCGTTTTGCAATTAATTGATTGGTTTTGTTTATTATTTGCAGGCTTTATTTACAGCGAGCTGTAAATCGCACCCAAAAGGGGCGTTGTGGATTTAATTGGCTTAGCCCAGCTTAAGACGGGCTTTGATGGATTTAAAAGGGGATTAGTGAAATTGTGAAGGATGAACGTATTGGTGGCTATTAGCCATGATGGCTAGATGGCCCCCATGATTCTGAGGCAGCCTCCCCCTGAGTTTTGTCAGAAGTCTTGAGAAGCAACAGGAGGGGGGGGGAAGAGTGGTAGTCTTTTCACCTCCTTTGTTGGCTTTGGATGCTTCAGGTTGAAAGGGGCCATTGGTCTGATGAAACCCCAAAGCTCTCTGTTTATCCCAAAGGATAACCATACATGAATTTGTGGGTGCCACTTCCACCCACCTTTCAAGGTCTTCAACATTTTTATGGGTGTCCTGCTTATGAAGAAAGTGGTAGATTCAAGATTAAAACCACCAACGTGTGGCAATCATCACCAAAGAACCACCCAGGAATGAAAGCCAATGAAATACTCATCCATCTGTCCAGGAGATCTGGATGTGCACATCTGAAATATCTGGTTATTTCCACCTTGAATATGGAGTCCTTAAATTTGGGTCAATGTTTCAAACAAAAGGAAACAGTGCCAAGACCGTCAGTACAGGTGTTCCCGACATGGACAAGACCCCTGATTCCTGCTCTCCACATTTGACCCCAAAGTCTAAAAAGGCAGGTAAGGGGTTGATCTGGGAACCTTATGGCCTTGATCTGACTCCAGTTCTGTGCATCCTTTACATCCTCTCTAGGTTTTAGTCCATACTTCCTGGAGGACTCAAAAGTGCCAAACTTCTCTGAGGGATTGAGTTAAACCCCTTGGAGAGTTCTTATTAAGGGCAGATTCACACCCAAAGTGGACTCACAGACCTCATGACATTCAGCTCATCTGCTGCTACTGCCTCATAAAACCCTAGAGTTTTATGGTCCGTTAGCTCAACTCACAACGAATGTACCCCCTGACTCACCCAGGTTTTTCCTACTGATATGGCCATCTTTGGAGGTATTATGTAGAAATGGGCACAAAATGAAAAACAAAATGCTGTTTTGTCATTTCATTATGTAACCAATATACTTTGTTATGTAACAAAACGGTAGGACGCATTTCATTACGAAATGAAACGAAACACCATTTTATTCCCTTTAGGAATAAAACACTATTTTATTCCCTTCTAGAGGAACCAAAATGGCAGGGGAGCTTCTTTGGACTCTTCCCTTTAAACCCCCCAAATTTGGAGTGGCTTGTGGTTCAGGGGGCTTATTAATCTGCAAAGGGTGTCCCCCTAGGAAAAAAAATTATTTCTAATTGAGTTAGAAGCCAATAATAGCTCCCTCCCCCTGCAGGCAAGCGATTAGCAGCTTCCTGACACAATTAAAAATGATTTTCTCCTAGGGTGACCCCCTTTGGAGTTTAATAACTCAGCCCCCTGAACCCCAAACCTCTCCAAATTTTGGAGGCTTACAGGGAAGAGTCCAAGGAAGCTACCTTGCCATTTTGGTGCCTCTAGGACCCAGGGGAGCCATTAATGAATCATTTTGTTTCATTTTGTTATGAAGGTACTTTACAAATTCATTAGTAACAAAACAAAACTACAGTCATTCCCCGTCATTACACGGATCATATACTGAGGCCCCGGTATATCGCTGGACTGCAGTATATGAAGGCGAGGGCCCCTGGGGCAAGCTGTGTGGGCCTTTTTCAGGCCTCCTGCACTTATCCCAGGCGATTGCGCTGCCCCGAGAGGGCCTCCGATGGGCTTCCTGTCCCCCTTGAAGGGCCCAGAAGTGGTTTCTGACAAATTGGATGTCACTTCCGAAAAAATGGAAGTGCCTTCAGGATCACCTGAAACCACTTCTGGGTCCTCTGACAGCACCAGGAAGCCTGTTGGAGGCCCATCCAGGGCATTGCCAGGCCTGGGGTAAGTCAGAGAGGCTCCTCAGTCCCGCCCTGACTCAGCATTCACATATCACGGATTTTCCTTTATCGTGGGAGTCCCTAAACCCTACTATTACTGTACTAAAGAAATGAAACAAAATGAAACAAAACACTATTTTCATTTCGTGCCCATCCCTAGTATGATGATGACAACCCTTGGGTGCACAAATGTTCCTGGATGACAACTCCCAGAAGTACTTGTGATGAAGACTGATGGGAGGTTTAGTCCAAGAACACCCAGAGATCCATGGTTGGGAACTGCAGGCCATGAAAAGCCAATGCGATTCTTGGTTGCATTAACAGAACCATAGTGTCTAGATCAATAGTACCACACTCTTCCGCTCTGGCCAGACCTTACCTGAAGTCCTGTGTCCAGTTCTGTGTGCCTCAATTTAAAAAGGATGTTGGCAACCTTGAGCAGGTCCAGAGGAGGTCAACCAGGATGATTGATGGTCTGGAAAAAATATCTTTTATGAGGAATGGCTTAGGGATCTTGGGAGTGTTGAGCCTTACAAAGAGAAGGCTGAGGGGGGAATATGATCGCTATGTTTAAATATTTGAAAGGATGTCATATTGAAGAGGGAACAGGTTTGTTTTCCATGGCTTCAGAGACTACGACTCGGGGCAATGATTTCAAACTACAGGAAAAGAAATTCCATTTGAATATTAGGAAGAACATCATGAAAGTTGTGTTGGAAAAATTAGAGTGTAGATGCCCAACATTCCCCCTCAAAAATCCTGATAGACTATAACATAGTCTTAATAAAACATTGCATACTGGAAAACAGACCTGAGACCCAGGAGAAATGCAGTGCTTTTCAGGATACCAAAAAACTTTGCAGAGAGCTTGTATTAGAAAAATAATTTTATATTTAATCATTTAACTTAGAGAGCTTGTCTTCAGCAAAAAAAACATGATACATAAAAACATGCCTGATAACATTACCTTGACCAGCAAAAACTCTACCAACCTTATGCAGGAACAGCGTGACTGGCTTTAAACAATGACCAGTAATTTGTGATACCTCTGTGCTACATTTATACAAACTGCAGCCACAATCACCAGCACCTGCCCGAGGCTGCTGCAGCCTCAGAGTTTTTCCTCACAAACCGTAACAGCTGTGTGTGTTTTACCCACACACACAAACTCTGAGTTGCTGTACTCTTCTGAGTAAGGTATGCTTCAATATTTTATTTATGCTTTTATAACTTTGTTCAAGTAAAAAACTTGACAAGTTAGAGCTGTTTGGCAGTGGAAGATGCTGCCCCAAAGGAGGGTGGTGGAGTCTCCTTCTTTGGAGGTTTTGAAGCAGAGGCTGGATGGCCATCTGTCAGAAATACTGTGATGGGGGTTCCTGCATGGCAGGGTATTGGACTGGATGGCCCTCGAGGTCTCTTCCAACTCCATGAGTCTATTATTCATTTTAAAACGCTGGTCTGGCTTGTTGTCTTGATTTGTTGCCGAGTACTGGCAGTTCAAAAGGTGCTCTAACCACTAACCTACACTTTCCCTTGAATGGTCTTTCTCCTGGGGCTGAGAGCCAGAATTTCAGTCCTTCCTCCCACGAGGAGCATGTGATCTGCCAGGTAAGACTCCCTCCCAGCACCCCAGACTTGACAATTCTAATCCTTCAATATATCGCTGACCATCATCTTCATCATCGTCCCCCTCCCCAACTGCCTTCCATTCAGCTGAATGCTGGGATTTGTAGTCTGTTGTGCTAACTTCAAGCTCTGTGCTGTTGTGCATTTCTAGCAGAGAAAGCTAAGTAGCCCATTAAACCATAAGTCTTGGCAATCTTTGGAACAAACCCATCCACTGGGATCAAACTGTTACAACTAGTGTAGATACCTCTCTAGGCAGGATGATCTCCCTCCTTCCCTGAAGCCAGAGAGAAACCCTAACAATTCTGCCTAGCCCTGCAGGTGAATGAGTTACCATTGATTTAAGAAGAAATAACAGCCCACCATTCTTCAAGCTACAGGGGTGGAAAACTGCCGCAGTATTTTGGTATGTAAACCATATTCATCACCTCTCTTGCCTGGGTTTTCCTACAGGAAAAGTGACTAGATTCCATTTCCTGAGCAAATAAAAGGGAGGGGAGAGATTTATGCATTTATTCATAAACTTTTCAGGGGGTGCCTTCATGCTGTAGAAGAAAACCC
This sequence comes from Phrynocephalus versicolor, assembly GCA_023846285.1. Lineage (NCBI taxonomy): Eukaryota > Metazoa > Chordata > Lepidosauria > Squamata > Agamidae > Phrynocephalus > Phrynocephalus versicolor. The sequence goes on along the minus strand of JAHTLZ010000089.1, from coordinate 3,777,658 downwards.
AGTGTCACTCCTCAAAGGGGGAGATCCTGCTTGCTATGGAGGCAGATCAGTTATAGTAAAATCTATGGGATACTCACCTCACTTGATTTGCCTTGGATTCCCTTTGCATGTTAAAGGTTGGAAAGCAAAGGAAAGTATTTCGCTTCTACAGTAACACCTCCGGCCAGATGCAGGGGAGTGTTATCAGGAGACAGATATCTAGTCCCATGCATTCCAGATGCATTTCGTGGGGCCACTGTGAGATACAGGAAGCTGGACCTTTGGCCTGATCCAGCAGGGCTCTTCTTATGTTCTTATGTTCTTGTGTTTATGAGTTTGCAAGAGTTTTGCAAGATGAGCAACATTTTAATAATAAAATTTTGCTCCACTTTGCAAGCAATGTCTTGCAAACCAAGCACACCTTCTTCCGCCACGGTGGCCACCATCTCCCAGCCAACGGCTCCTGGCCAAAGCAAATTTCCCCACCAGAACAAATAATTTGAGTTTCCATCAATTCCTATGGGAAATTTGCTTTGATATACGAGTATTTTGGTTTACAAGCATGTTTCTGGAACAGATTATGCTCGTAAACCAAGGTACTACTGTATAGCACAACACAGCACTTAAAGCACTCTCTGGGCAGTTTACAATTGAATTGTGCAAGCCACACATTGGGGTTTTATTAGGGTAGAATTTAAGAAACCCATATAAGGCTCATCTTATATCTCACTCTAAAAGATGATAGTATATCTGTTAAATATACCTGCATGTCCTAGACTGAAAAGTAAGATGGGCCTGAATCATCTGCTTGGGATTCCACCCACACAGAAGGACAATCTCACAACCAGTGGTTGCTCTGTTGTTCATTTGCTAGATCATGGATGCTCAGCAGGTGTGTGATGGCCAGCTGGCCACCCACAAAAAAACACTTGAGCCACTGCTATCCCACATGTAACAACACAGTGGGATGTGATCTTAGGGTCCCTGAGTCCACTCCATAGCTTTCACGCTCTGCCACGAAGGGTCCTGAGCCCCACACATATGGGCAGGCGATGGAATGGCATAAGGGAAGCCAATGGTGAGACCGTGACCAGGGATTCTTCTAAAGCCCCTGGCCAGCTTTTGGATGCTTTTTGACCCAGCAAGAGTTTGGAAGCAGCAAAAAGGTGAGAGGAGAGAGGCACCATTTGGCCAAAACTTGAGAGAAATGAGAAGCTCCAAGTTACGGAGTGTATGGGTTTTATTCAGTGACCATCTCACTATACAGTAGGACCCCCATATCCACTGTTTCATTATCCACTGATTCAGTTATCCACGGTTGGCAGAGGAAAAAAATTAAATAATTCAATAGCCATAAAGCAAGCTATTGTCACAAACAGCAGCGGTAAAGCAAGCAACTGTTTCAAAACAGCAGTCATAAAGCAAGCTACTGTCAGGACTTTGGAGATTGCTGGGCAGGTGTTCTCTCTTATCCATGGTTTCCATTATTCACGGGAAGGCCTGGAACCAATCCCCAGCAGGTACTGGGGTCCTACTGTATATGCACCCAAAATTGGGGTACCCTTCAGAGTCACAATGAGTTCACCAAAGTTGGAAACAGGGAGTGCTCGTTTACATATTCCATGACATCCCATTCGGCCTGAGCATGTATCTCCTGAGCCAAAATTAATGGAGACCTCTCCACTCCTCCCCAAACCAATTCAGATCTGCCCTCGAGAGGAGTTTCTCCCCCCCCCCAACTGATGACTATGTCGATTAAATCTCGCCACCGTCACAGGCTGATAAAACAGGCAAGCAATTCAGGATGAGGAGTTTGCACGCCGCCCGGGTTTGGCCGCATTGACTTTCACCCTTGCTTGCTTTCACTGGAAACTGGGGGTGGGGGCAAGTTCAGACTGTAATTGTGTTCCGACTTCTATTTATACAATGAATCTATAATGTAATTTCATGAGGTGCAGAGATGTACTGGGAGGAGGAAGAGAGGGGAAAGACACCATCGGAGCACTCCGCCGCGGCTCTCTCCCTAATCCATATGAAACAGTGTTTGGCTATCAGTCTGGTAAACATGGCAGAAGAATGGAGAGAGGGAGAGTTTCATTGGAAGGCTGACACGAATCTAAAAAAGGATTATCGGAGAGATCACCTGGATGCCATGCACTTCAACGGAATGAGATGAGAATCCCATTTAAATGAACACGTCGGATTTGGAGCGGCTTGTAAATGATTAGTACACCGCCTCCCTTCCGGCTGTGCTGAGAGGAGTTCGTTCTTTCAGGCCAGGGAATACTTCCACAATCTAACCATGTAGGTTGCTTGTAGGGGGAGAGAACCCACAAGGGGGGGGGGAGAGAATCAAAGTACTGTAATTGCTTCCTGCAACAGTTTATCTGTGGCGGTTACTTCATGTCCTTCTTTGTTCCGTGACTAGTTTTGTACCGTGGCAGCGTTGATCGGCGATCATGTGGTTTTGTCCCTGTTTCAGTGTTCCCATGGTCGTGATAACTTGTCTTGTGACAAGTGTTACCTCGCGGTCTTGTACTTGTGATAAACACTGAATTTGTCTAGCTTCATTTTTCCTTTTGGGGCGGGGGTTAAAAATTATTTTTCGATATTTCGCTTCTGAAAAGTCAAAATTTAAAAAAAGGACACAGTTTTCTGAAAGAAATGAATGTTATGTTGCATGACAGCTGTTACTACACGGTGTCTTGTCTCAGAACAGAAAGCGGGAACAAAGAGTGACAAGGGAAAACCTGACCCCAGCACCAGGGACAGGATTGTCACGCTTAGCACCTGTTTCCGGGGGTGTGGTCGAGACAACTTTCAGTAGTTGCGCAACGGACTTGAAGTAACATTTTTTTGCACCGCTCCTAAGCGCAGAACTAACAGAGACAAAACAGACGTGAAGTAACTGCCTATGCCTCCTGCTAAAGATTGCAGGCCAATGCTGGTCTCCTTCATTGGGTCCTTTAACTTTCTTCCAGTTTGAGGGGCTCACCTGTTTTCAAGGATGTTTCCTCATGATGGGGAGGGGGTGGTTTTCTGGCCCCACAATCTGCATGGCCGCTTGCATTGCCAGCTGGAAGATTGTAGTATTGGGTAATTATTTATTTTATTATTTTATTATTTATTTGACTTTTGTGCAACCCTTCTAGCCCTAGGGCAGTTGACAAGATAAAATCTCAACATAATAATAACAACAGGGTTAAAGGATAAAAATATAAAACAACATAATGAAACAAATTATGACCAAAAAGAAGGCTGAGAGGGGATATGATAGCTATGTTTACATATTTGAAAGGATGTCATATTGAAGAGGGGACAGGTTTGTTTTCCAAGGCTTCAGAGACTAGGACTCGGGACAATGGTTTCAAACTACAGGAAAAGAGATTCCATTTGAACATCAGGAAGAACTTCATGACAGTTAGAGCTGTTCGGCAGTGGAATATGCTGCCACAAAGGAGGGTGGTGGAGTCTCCTTCTTTGGAGGAGGTTTTTAAGCAAAGGCTGGATGGCCATCTGTCAGGAGTCCTGTGATGGGGGCTCCTGCATGGCAAGGGGTTGGACTGGATGGCCCTTGAGGTCTCTTCCAACTCTGTGATTCTGTGGTTCTATGATTCTCCTTGTCGTCACGGCTTTTGAGGCCTCCCTCGGGTAGGAGCTCCCGGGTGTCCTTCCTGGCTAGCACAAGTGATCCGGGCAGTTCTTCTTGGGAGGAGCTGCTCTGTCAGATACTGAGGTCCCAAACTGTTCAGAGCCTTGTATGTTAACATCAAAACCTTGGTTGATGTGGTAGCATATTGGCAGCCAGTGCAGATCTGCCAATATGGGGGTAACATGATGGTGACTTTAAGCCCCGTTAATAATCTGGCAGTTGTATTCTGCACTAGTCGCAATCTCCGCATTAACCCTCAAGGGAAGCCCCACACAGAGACCACTACTGTAATCTATTCTCGTAGTCAAAAACAAAACAAAACAAACTCCCTAAATGTTTCCCATTGCTGGTCAATTCAGGAAACTCCACTCTGCTCAGCATCCTGACAGTTACTGGCATGTCCAGAGACAGGACATGGGTTTGAGCTCCAAAAAATGTGTGCAGCCAGGCAGAGGGCAAGCTGGCTCACTCATCCTGTCCGCCCGTCAACAATGACCCGGTGTCTCATTGAATATTATTTTCCTTCTCATGAAAGTATAAATGGGAGACAGAGCCTCCAGCTGTATGAAACTGTCAGGGTAGACTTGATTCTAAGAAGCTCCGGCTGAATGCGTTTCTGTTGTGGCCTTCATCAGGCACGAAGAGTAAGACAACGACAGACGTTCATTGATCTTATTATGTGCATATTCATTAACAATGTATATTGTTTACTTTGTAGGCAAGAGGAAAATGAACAGTAACTGACTGTCCCTAGCCGGTTGTTTTTGAATGATCTTAAACAGATAGATATTGTTGTTTTATGTTTTATGCTCCTGAAGAAGTCCACAGCTGAAAAACATTCAGCCTGACCTTCTATCTATCTATCTATCTATCTATCTATCTATCTATCTATCTATCTATCTATCTATCTATCT
>JAHTLZ010000089.1:3753430-3773103 GCA_023846285.1 Phrynocephalus versicolor | reverse complement strand
TCTATCTATCTATCTATCTATCTATCTATCTATCTATCTATCTATCTGTCTGTCTGTCTGTCTCTGTCTGTCTGTCTGTCTGTCTGTCTGTCTGTCTGTCTGTCTGTCTGTCTGTCTGTCAATAGCTAGCTAGTTCTTCCTTCTTTCCTTCCTTCCTTCCTTCCTAGTTATCTTTCTGTCTCTATGTCTGTCTGTTTGTCTTTCTGTCTGTCCATCCACTCACTCGTCCACCCTCCTGCCCACCTGCCCATCCGCCCACCTGTCTGTCTGTCTGTCTGTCAGATTTTTATACTGCCCATCTAGCCTGAAGGCTACTCTGGGTGGTTTACAACAATAAAGTCTGCTATCTCCCCTACTTTGGCCACCAGTGGATATATAGCAGTTCCCTCTTTTTTGTTCCACATTTCTGGAAACTTCCTGAGACTTGATTTTTGGCCCGACCCAAGTGGGAAAGCCTTTGTTGGCAAAGGTTAAATTGATGGTGGAAAGGGAAACCCTTGAGAATGTGGACATCATTTTATAAACATAAAAGCGATCATAATATTTTGTCACAAGCCAAAGTGCTCCAAATCCATCCTCAGGTACTTAAAGGGTCACCTCTATGTCAGGCAGCTCACCTCTATCTTTAGTTATCCGTCAGATGTTGTAATTGTTATAAAGAAAAGGAAAACTCATAAAACACAAGCCCAGTGGTTCACCAGAAACCTCCACCATTAGGACATTCACCAAAAGATACAGCCCTTATATTTTTTTATAAAAAAAAGAAAAATACATAGTGCTGTAAATAATAAGGCAATAAAAGAGAAAGATGCATTTAATAGACTTCCAGGAAAGATTTTTGCAGCCACTTTTATGTTTAAATTTCTTGGTTGGTTAGCCTACAATGGCTTCAGAATTGGTTGGGAGGGTTCTAAAAAGCACAGCTCAAGGTGTCAAGGCCTTGGAATCTAAGAAAGTATCTCAGCACTGAAAGTGAGGGTCAGTTTAAAAAAAATCTACACTGTGCATGTAAATCTCTGCTTGGCTTTTACTGGCATATGAGGAGGAACCTACAAATGGTACGCCATAGATCCAGGAGAAGGTGGAGTATGGCACTCCCGAATGCGGAATTGTTTTGCTCAAAGAATGCAAAACTGAAATTTAAATAATAGCGCTTTAACGCAGGTAATGGAACTTGTGCAAAAAAAAAAATTCCGATGGTTGTTGAATTTGTGGGAAATGGTGAAAGGTGCTGAATTTGTGCAAAATGTTCCTGGCTGCAAAATTTGTGCAAAATGTCGCTAGCCACCAATTTTGTGCAAAACATTCTTGGTGGGTGAATTTGTACAAAATTGCAATTGCTGCCAAATCTGTGCAAAAAGGTGAAGGGTGCTGAATTTGCAGAAAATGAATTTGTGCAAAATGTTTCTGTCTTCTGAATTTGATGGACCCCCCAAGGCCTGGAGTCAGGTGAAGCAGTAAACATCACAAATCACATGATAGCTATGTTTAAATATTTGAAAGGATGTCACATTGAAGAAGGGACTGGTTTGTTTTCCATGGCTTCAGTGACTAGGCTCGGGGCTATGGTCACAAACTACAGGAAAAGAGATTCCATTTGAACATTAGGAAGAACTTCATGGCAGTTAGAGCTATTTTGCAGTGGAAGATGCTGCCCCAAAGGAGGGAGGTGGAGTCTCCTTCTTTGGAGGTTTTTAAGCAGAGGCTGGATGGCCATCTGTTGGGCATCCTGTGATGGGGGTTCCTGCATGGCAGGGGGTTGGACTGGAAGGCCCTTGAGGTCTCTTCCAACTCTAGGATTTTATGATTGTATTATTTATTGTCCAATAGACAAAAAGTAATAGAGAAGCCATCTTTTATCTGTAGTCTGTCTCCTTTAGGCAAGAAAATTGAGGAAGCTGATATGCTCTCTCGTCTCTAAACAACATAAAGGATGCTTGCTAATTCCTTCTGAGGCTTTTGTCATTTTTCAAGACACCTTCGCTTTTTAGAGTCGGCAATTTCCATCGATACAATGGGGAGCCAAACTTTTCAGAAACAGATGGAGTACAAGTGCGGGCATCAATAACTTATGAGTGGATTAGAGAGGGGAATCCAGCTGGTACCCTCTTGATCTTTTATTAGCACACAAAGTTATTAATTACAGGTCTCCAATCGACGTTAGCGATTTCCCAGCCATATGGTTTTGGCAGACCTCAGTCCAGCGTCTACGTTATTGTTTCCTGTTGTTAATTATCTGCTAGAAATTCAGAGTGGTTGATGCACATCTGAGGGTCAACCACATTCCAGATGAAACCAAATCCAAAGCTAGAATCATATTTGCGATCTCCAGAGATGATCCTGGTATGTAGCCAAGACTTCTCACTTCTATATGAAGTTCGTGTTTACCTCCTGTGGGCCAAACGTAAGGCAAACTAACTTGCCATCATAGAATCATAGAATCATAGAGTTGGAAGAGACCTCAAGGGCCATCTAATCCAACCTGCTGCCATGCAAGAACCCCCATCACAGGACTCCCAACAGATGGCCATCCAGCCTTTGCTTAAAAACCTCCGTGGCAGCGTATTCCATAAATGCTGTTCTCCATAAGTATATAATTGTGTGCTACCAATGCAATTATATGGTGATTCTTTTCAGGGATTCTAGGTAGATTATTCAGAAGTGGTTTTCCATTCTCTCCTTCTGGAGACATCCTGGGGTTATATAGGCTGGCTCTTCTGGAATACACAGTGGGGATTGAACTCCCGGCCTATAGCACCACTGCCAGATACTGTATCTAATTCCTTGAGCTAGCTATGCTGTTTTCTATATCTAGGCCTTTCGAAAAGCTTTAAAAACACTCTTATTTCGAGAGGCCTTTGGCGAGCTCTAATTTAGTGTCGTTTTTTTTTTATTATTATTATTATTTTTTCTCCCGCCATCTCTACTGATCACTGATCATTGGTGTTCACTAATGCTCCTTGATAGTCAACGTTAGGGATCACGCCTTTGTTGGCGCTCTGGGATGCAATAGGGTTTTTATTTGTTATATGTTTTCTTTTATATTTATATTGTTGTTTATTATTATCTGTCAATTACTGTTTGTATTATAAAACTATTATTGTCTTGTTTCGGCGCTTGTTCGCCCGATTGTACGCCGCTTAGAGTTCTGTTTAGAAGATAAGCAGGATATAAATATAACAATAAATAAATAAAATAAATAAATTCCGTTGCCGAACAGTTCTAACTGTCATGAAATTCTTCCTAATGTTTAAATTGAATCTCTCTATATCCAGGCTGTAACAAGATGGAGGCTGTGACAGTCAGATGTCTTTTTTTTTAACTTAGGGGATTCACTGATCTAATGACATGCATTGATGTATATTTGACCCCAAAGTTATCAATCTGTATTTGAAGCAGGAATGTGTGTGTACCTCGACTTACGAGCAGCTCTCTCTCTCTCTCTCTCTCTCTCTCTCTCTCTGTGTGTGTGTGTGTGTGTGTGTGTGTGTGTTATGTCAATACAGTCGTGACCGACTCTTTGTGACCCCATGTCCACAGAGTTTTCTTGGCAGGAATACTGGAGTGGTTTGCCAGTTGCTACTCCAGGCGCATATAGAAGTGTCACCAGGAAGAAGACACGACGACAGAAGGATCAACACATAGGAAAATGGATCGGGGGGAATTTGGGCTGTAGCCTGTGTTTCGTGGTGCGCGCTTCCATTCTTTTGAAATGCATTACACCTCCAGATTAAGGCCAGGCAAGACAGAATGTTGACAGCAGGGAGTTAAAAGGAAGGATTAGAGTTGGGAAGAATGGTTTTAAGCTGTGAATGGCTTTAAGGTCAGCTCAAGGAAGCTGGTTCTTCTGTTTTGAGAAACCAAGGTTAATTTCGAAATGCGGGCCTGCAGCTTGACGCAACATTTCCCCCCTTGAACTGCACCTTAACATGCAAGTATTGCAGATTAAAAGCCACGCTGTGAAAGAGACCCTGGTTTAAAATCCCTAATTGTCCACAAAGCAAACTTGGTGACCCTGGGAAGGCTGTTGCCTCTGAGCCGAGCCTACCTCACAGGGCTGTTGAGAGGAGAGGGGGGGAAGAGTCACAGAATTGATTCCCAGCTCTCTGGGGGAGGGAGGAATACATCATATCAAGGGTTCCCAAACTGTGCACCACGGCTCCATTGGGGCGCTGTGAAAGCCACCTGCGTCACCCTTGGGAAAAGGATGGAACATAGAGCTATGAAGATGATAGAGGAGCTGTTGAGGGTTCTATGAAGAGCTCCTCTATGCCAAAGAGGGACCCGAGGTGGAAGCTGTGTTCCTATTTCTCCTTGCTGCATCTCTGTTCCCCACCCCCACCCCACCCCCGTGCAAGAGCTGCCTTGTGAATTTCCTATGTTAGGACCTGAAAGATGGTGGGGCCTTGGCAGATCGTTGTGGGGGAGGAGAAGGTCAAGATATTGCTTCTGGTGGGAACGAGACCCTGGACCACCCCTCGAGGGAACCACAGCCATTGGTCAGTAAATCAAGGGAGCCGCAAGGCCCAAATGTTTGGGGACCATTGCGTCACGAGAAAATGCAGAAAAGAGAAGAAAATTATTTCTCTCCTAATAGATTTTTTAAAAGTCCTTTTCAATTGTTCTAAGAATTCTCAGAGGGCGTTCAGAAAGAACGTACAGGTTGCTGGTCAACCAGGAAGGAATGTCAACTTGACATTGAGTTGTATTGTGTCAGGAGGGAATCTAAATGGGATGCCCAAATTCTCTGCCCTTGCTCCCTCTTAATTGAACCCAAATTAAAGATGCCTAGAGGCCAAAATATTGTCACGTGCAATCTAGTGGCTGACAACTTCTCTTTACCTTCCAACAAGTCACCTCTGACTCATAGCAACCCCAAGAAGGAGTGGTCTCCCACCTTGTCCTGTCCTCAGCAACCCGACTCAGTTCATGTAAATGAAATTCTGTGCTGCTGTTTAGGGACTCATTCCATCACATATTCGGTCTTCTTCTAATTTATGATGTCGGGGACTCAGACCATGATCTGTTTGGTCTTCCTCTTCCGACATACAATGACTCACAGAATTAACAACCCTGCATAAACTTGCTCTGTGATGGACAGTTGGAGCCTGTGTTGCCTAGCGAGAACATGGGTAGATGTGCATCAGGATGGCCACCATCTCCTACGGCGGTTACTTCACATCCTACTTCGTTCCACGATTATGTTCATTCCGTGACAGCCTTGTTTGCGGTCACGTGGTTTTGTCCCTGTTCAATCCCTGTTTTCGTTTACCCACGGGCGTGATTACTTGTCTCGTCACAACTGTTACTTCACGTCCTTGTTTCGTGACAACTACTGGATTTCCCCGGCTTCATTTAGTCTTTTTTTATTGTCAGACTTCCTTTTTTTATATATTTTGAATCCCCGCTGTGGGCGCACAGGCTGTCTCGGGAAGCCTGGCAGGAGGAGCCAGGCGAGCCCTCACGACTTGCCGCAGGCTAGCGGTGGCAGCGTGGGCGGTGGGCAAGAAACCCTTGCCCTGAACTCAGCAATCTGCAGGCTGGCAGGCGAGCAGGCCAGGAGAGCTCAGCCCTGCCTCCGGGACCCGAGGAGGACGGACCTACGCCTGACAGTGGCTCTCCGCCTGTCCCTTCAAGAGCCGCCTTCTCCTGCAGGCACAGGCGGGCAGCCGAGCCTGGCCTGGCGCAGGAGTTCCAGTCAGCTTTCTTGGTTGTCAGAGTATTCCTAGAGCGAAAGGGGGAAATCAGCCACTGCCGTTACTTCACGTCCCTTGTCTCGGAACAGGAACCGGGAACAAAGCATGACAAGAGAATTCCCCAGCCCAGGGGCAGGTACAGCTCCTCACGCTCTGTTCCCATTTCAGGGGGCATGGTCAGGATGAGATTCTGCTAATACGCTATGGACGTGAAGTAACCTTTTCTCATACCAGTCCCAAGCAGGACAGCAAAGAGGGATGAGAGGGACGTGAAGTAACAGCTTTAGACTCCTGCCACCAGTGAACCCCCCCAGTTTATTTCTTCAGGCTCCCGGGCCTTTATCCATTGATCTTTGTCCACCGCTCCTGCAGTCTAGGAAAGATGGTGCTGCTCTTTCTCGCATTTGGCACAGAGCCGGCACGCGCTGGACCCGCCACTGGAACAGAAGAAATATGTGATGTTAACAGTTCACTGAGCTGTGATATGAACAAGCTGGGTGTTGAGAAAGAAATCTCTGCTTAAGAGTACATTTCCAGTGTTAATAAAGCTTTCTCTTTCCCGTTGTATATTTCCAAACACGGGTTCCCCGATAGGTGTCATCTGTTTTCTTCTCGAATTAGACACTCTGAGAAATTTAAGGCTTCGGAGGCTCATTTGTCCTTGTTAAGTGATCGTGACCAGAACTCTACTTTTAAAAAAACCCTCCATCATTCGCTTCTTCATTACTTGGTGACTCCTTGATCATCGTGAACCTTTCAGCTACATGGTAGAAAAGCTCCTTCCTCCTGTACACCCTTTGTCCCTAATGCAGCTTCAGTTAAGCGCTGGCTCTTCTTGAACTCAGATTATTCCCACCTAGTCAAAAAAAAAGAGATTTACCTTTGCTTTCTCCATGATATTCTAACTATTGTTGTCTAAAGATTTCCTTTATCGTAAGGGATGGTGCAGTTCCTTGGCAGCCACCATCTGGAGAGACACGCCTCCCACTAAGCTGCACAGTCTCTTACTCTTCAAGTCTAGGCTGGTTCTCCACCATGGAAAGAATACGCCTTGGATTCACCAGTAGCTAGAAAAACCCTAGCTGATCCATTTTTATGACTTCTAGTTGTAAGCAAATGTTCTTGCATGAAAATCCCTCCATTGACGATTGCACATTGAATTACCCATAAAAGGGCAATTAAACCTGCAAATTCCTTCTGATTTCCCCTACTTTTAAAGAAATTCCCTTTTTGAAAGAAGTCAAACATTCAACATACTTTTCTCCCTTTGTCTTTTACACACATGTACATATATGTGCGTATACACATACATATGGCAATCACATACACTCATTTGTCTCCTGTTCCATGCTATCACGTCGCTTTTGACTTATGCTGACCTTACGAATGAGCGATCTCCAGCATGTCCTGTCTTTAGGAGCCCTGCCCCACTCTTGCAAACTCACAATTGTGGCTTCCTTTAAGAAGTCAACCCATCTCCAACGCCTTCCTCCTTTCCTTCAACTCTCTGCCATGGAATGTGTTGATGGCATCTGGCCTGGATGCCTTCCAAAGGGGATTAGACAGATTCCTGGGGGAGAAGTCCATCACGGGCTGCAAAACATGATGGAGATGTGTTATCTCCAGGCTTAAAACCAGGGTCCTTCAAGGGCCAGATGCAGGAGAGTGGTATCAGGAGACAGAGATCTAGCCTTGTGCCCTCCCAGAGGCATCTGGTGGGGTCACGGTGAGATACAGGAAGCTGGACTAGATGGGCCTTTGGCCTGATCCAGCAGGGCTCTTCTTATTTTCTTATGCTCATATGTTCTTATGACTTTTCCCAGCAATATTGTCTTTTCCAGAGTTTTTATTGATTTGATTTGATTTTTATACTGCACCATCTGGCCAACGGTCACTCTGGGCAGTATTCAAAAGTTAGGACATGGACAACACAATGAATAAGACAATTAAACAATATACAATGTGTAGACTAAAAAATCAAACATAATTAAACAAAGCAAAAATAATGAATCAAATATATACAAAAGCAAACATGGGCAGATTAAAAGATAAACCAGATATTTATATTCCTGTCCTCATCTACAGTTTTGGTAATTACAAACACCTCCTCCAGACATAATATTTCTTGAACAGTAAACCAAAAGAAGGGAATTTTGGGCCATTGGGGTAGTTTCCGGTAACCTGTGCTAGGAATCACCATCCTTCAGATGTCCACATTTTAACACAGGATCCAAAACTCCAGTTAAAACAGCGTAGACCTTGATCAGTCAGGCTGAAGAGAGTCTTATTTCTGAAGGTCTCAGCCAAGCTTCAGGCAGACTCTACTAACCGCTGTGCATCTTTCTTCAGCCGAGAGACCTTAGCAGCATAGAATCAGGCGGCAGCATTGCCAGTGGGACTGTTCCGGGTTCAGGATGAACTTTCCAGGAGCTGTCCATGGTGTGGAACTCTATTCCAACCCCACCACCCCCACCCCAAAAAATCTTGAAAGTTCCTTTCAAAATTCAGATAAAAATCAGGAGTGGAGACACTGTTTTATAGACCAGACCCCTCTGTCTTGAAGTATGCAGGGGTCCTTAGCAGGAGAACTTTGCTAAGCACTGGTAGGCAAGGACCCACAGCGCTGCTCATTTTTCCCTTGTCCGCTTTTGTGTCTGTCTTTGTGCCAATTCACACAATGGACAAGCAATGGTTCAAGGAGAGAAAGTTGATTTTCTCCCCTTGTTCTCACTCAACTTCAACATCTCTGACTCTTCCATTTTCCAGGCTTGTTGCATTTCTGTTGAAGCTGATTTTTGTCCCTGACTTGTTTTTGTCCCAGCCTTGCCATTATGGCTATCACTTTCACTTTCACTTTCACTTTCACTTTCACTTCTCCTCAGGACTCCTCTCTCTCTCTCTATTTTTTTTTTCCTTATTGATATTTGATTTGAGTTACAGGAGGATCTGTCCTGGAGTGTCAACACAAGGGGGCTTGCAAAGAAGGCTCAGCAGAGACTATTTTTCTTGAGAACTTTAAGGAAAAACCATCTTCCACAAAAGCTGCTGCTGGCTTTCTATCATTGTGCAATTGAGAGTGTGCTTACCTACGGGTTATGTGTATCGTATGGAAGTTGTACCCATTGGGATAGGACAGTGTTGCACAGAATCATAAGAATTGCAGAGAGTATTGTGGGCTGTTCACTCCCCACCCTAGAACAAATTTATACTACCAGGTGCCACTGTAAAGCATTAGATATATTAAGAGATCCATCACATCCTAGTCATCACCTCTTTCAGTTGCTGCCATCAGGACGGAGATATAGACTACTGAGGGCAAGAACAAACCATCTCAAAAATAGCTTCTTTTTTAGAGCAATATTGGCCTTAAACGGAAAATCTGGACTTTGAAGTTAGCTTATTTTATATGTCATATTTTAGTCATTTTATATGCCATATTTTATGTGTTGTAGCTGTTTTTAAATCTATGTGGAATGTTTTAAATGAGTTGAATATAACAACCATGAAATTTCGTTGTTCCTGCAAGGGGGCAATGAAAATAAAGATTCCTATTTGTATTCCTATTCCTATTTGATTTTATTGTTCCCTCCTCAACCTCCTTTAATGCAATGTTGATCCCGAAATTACCAAATCAGGTTTCCCCATTTAGAGCCCATTTTTGGCAAGAATAAGAAAGTTACGGGGATTGTACAAAGAAACGAGGCACAGAGGCCTCGCTCGGACAGATTTTGTCATGGCTTTTTCATTTTCCTCGGGTTCCTCCTATGCCTCGCTCAGCAGAAATGGTGCAACTGAAAAGACAGACTGGTAGAATCCGCGATACAGTGGTGCAGCGTGTAATCCTTCTGGTTGTAGTTTTTGTAAACTTGTCATACCCAGTTCTAGGCAACTCCTTGTTTCCCCTCTTTCCCCTAGGCAACAATATGTCACAAGATGGCCCCGTGACCAAACTGAATATTATGGGATGCACTGAGTTTCTGGAACTCTAGACCAGTGTTTCTCAGCCTGCGGGTCCCCAGATGTCCCTGGACTGCAACTCCCAGAAGTCTTCATCACTAGCTGAGCTGGCCAGGATTTCTGGGAGTTGCAGTCCAGGAACATTTGGGGACCCACAGGTTGAGAACCACTGCTCTAGACCAAGGCCTGCACTGTTGTTTACAATCTGGAAAGCCATGATGATCTGTGTTGCTGTTCTACCTTTTCTGAGAGACTTTTCACGCTCTTCATCTATAAGACACCCACCACCACTTTCCCAACCCAAATTTTCAAACACGTGGTTCTCTCCTCAGCTTTGCCTCCATGTATAAGATGACCCTCAATTTTTAGTCTAACAATTTTAGACAAAAATGTAGCCTTATACACTGGAAAATATTGTATTTTCCCCTAGCGCAGCCTGGAGAGAATTCCATGTATCATTCACGAGATAATTGGTTGATAAAGGAGATTCATTGCTTTTCCTTTTGCAAAGAAACTGGCATAAATCATGGGACATTCACTCTCCTTTCACTCCCTTTTTTCGTTTTTTTCTGTATATACAAAACCTTGCTGACTTCCCTCTGTATTGTTTTGGGGGAGGGGGCGAATGAGAAGACACAGACCTGTTTCTTAATGACAGCTTAATGTCTTCATCTTCCACATGAAATTGCAGCTAATTAATATTTACCCAGTTAGGCAACCAAAGGAGGAGGGCGGGAGGGCTGGTGGTCTCCGTCTTGGCACAGAAACATTTCACGTGGGAAGTGGTGACCTAATTTCTCCACTTTTCAGGTACTAATTAAATTAGCTCCTGCCATTTAAAGAGCGAAAGAGCCCCAGGCAAAAGTAAGAGGGAATATAATTATTTAGGACTGGGCGATGACGCCTTGTCATTTCTCAGGTTCCTCTTTGTCACCTCTTGGAGTCATTTGAGGTCAGCGTGTGCAGGCTGGCCTTCATCTGCTGGAGAAAGAAACCTGAAGTTTGGGATGTGTGTTGTCATGTGGACACAAACACCCCAACAGAAGAGAGTGACTAAAAGGATTACTGGGCTGGGGCACCTCCCTTATGAGGAAAGGCTAAAACATTTGGGGCTCTTTAGTCTGGAAAAAAGGCACCTGAGGGGGGATATGATTGAGACGTACAAAATAATGCAGGGCATGAGTCAAGTGGATAGAGGGAAGCTCCTCTCTCTCTCCCAAAATACCAGAACTAGGGGACATACACTCAAATTGAGGGCTGGGAGAGTAAGAACTGACAAAAGAAAATATTTTTTCACCCAGCGCGTTGTAAGTCTATGGAACTCCCTGCCACAGGATGTGGTGATGGCATCTGGCCTGGATGCCTTCAGAAGGAGATTGGACAGATTCCTGGAGGAAAAGTCCATCACAGGTTACAAACCATGATGGAGATGTGTAATCTCTGGGCTTAAAACCGTGGTACTTCAAGGGCCAGATGCAGGAGAGTGGTATCAGGAGACAGAGATCTAGTCTCATGCACTCCCAAACGCATCTGGTGGGGCCACTGTGAGATACAGGAAGGTGGACTAGATGGGCCTTTGGCCTGATTCAGCAGGGCTCTTCTTAGGTTCTTATGAAAGGAGCATACTTCTTTTCTATAAGCCTTTACATGACCCTATGAAGGAAGTCCCCGTAGGGCTATCTACCCACAGATTGCAAAGCAATCAGTCTCTTCATAGGAAGAGAGATGGAAAGAACTGAGCCTGTTTAGCCTTGGGAAAAGAAGGCTGAGGGGAGATATGATAGGGTTTTTCCAGAACATGAAAGGCAGTCCCGCAGAGTCGGGGCAGGATCTGTTCTTGATCATCCCGGAGTGCAGGGCGTGCAACAATGGAGTCAACTTAAAGGAAGCCAGGTTTCGGTTGAACGTCACGCTAATGAGGGACTGCCTTGGAAATGTCTTCTTAAGTTGATCATGGGTTCTTCAGTAGGCCCAGCCTTCTGGATCCATGAAGCATTTTGTGGTAGAAAGAGAGATAAAGCAAGGTCCAAGGCATTGACTTGCCAGAGGCTGAATGAAAACCTCTTACCCGGGTATAGAGAGGTGTTATCCAAAACCAGCATTGTAATCTGGGCATATCAGGCAGAAAAACTCTGGAGCAAACCTTTGTCCCTTAGAAGCAAGTAGCAAGAACCAAGTCAATGACCCTCATTTTTTCACCCTCCAGTGGCTTTGCTTAGCCACATAGTATGGAGTGGGGCTAAACAGGGTGTAATTAGAGGCTGTTGCTTTTTGCTGTCATTTGTGACCAACTGTGACCTTGAGAAGGTTGTGAAGACATGGGAGTTCTTCAAGACATTGTCGGCACCAGTGAGTGTCTATAATCAGGCAGGGGCTTGAACCCGGATCTTCTGGATCTGGTTCTGACACTATTCAGTGCCCCATGCTTGTCCTCAGAAGATTAGACCTTCTGAAACCAAGAATGGGTAGGTATTTCAGGACCCTGGACAGGTCACAGAGAATGTCTGTGGAGATCCTCAGTCATCCAAGTGAGGTTATCTGGGAGTTGAGTCATGGCCACTGGATTATTATTATTATTATTATTTTGGTGGGCTCACAATGTTACTTGAGTAGGAACTGGCAAACCACTCCAGTATTCCTGTCAAGAAAACTCCATGGACATGGAGTCACGAAGAGTCGGTCACGACTATAACAACACAACAGACACACAGACACACAATGTTACTCACTGTTACTTGCTAGTGAAACATTTGCCATGACTCAACTTCAAGATTGCAGTTGCCATGACTCAACTTCAAGATCGCAGATAATGGTTGCTGAGTTCATCCTTTTGAGGAGACCTTTAGTGGGGCAGAGGACTTTTATATTTCCAGGTCCTGACTCTGCCCCCTCAGGCTCCACCCCCACTGAAGGGCCTTAAAGGGGCAACTGCACGGAAACCCTCCTCATTAAATTGCAATATGGAGGAAATATTAGCAATATTAGATGGCCCTTAAGTTGCCATTCATCTACACACCTGAAGCTGCTTTTCAATGGAATTCAACTCTCTCTCCCTCTCTCATATTTTAATAGTGGTCTGTGAGCAACTAAATTGTAAGCCCATGTCATCTTCTCTTTAAGAGTTTAAAAAAAATCTGCTTTTTAAAACTTTCACCCCTCTTGAATATCTGTTATCTGCCAAACCGCAAAACCTGGAGAAGATGGAAATACAGCCCTCACTGCATTTCCCCTCTGTCTCTGGGCAGTATTTCATTTTTCTATTTTTACCTCCACAAGTCCATGAACCCTTAGGGCGAAAGAAGATCAGCTAAACAATGTGGGTTGATGTTTAGGGCGGGGGAGGATTCTACACCTGGCCGGTGATGCCCCGTCTGACTTCAGAGATGGATCGGTCAGTGTTTTCGTTGGATGCTTAGAGGTCATGCATCCACCCAATATAAAAAGGACGGAAACCACAAAGACCATTTGTGATGCTTTTAAAAGAAGACACCATGGGCGCAAAGGTTGTTTTCAAAGTGAATCTGTAAAACATTCCGTTTGTACAACATTTCATCCAGCTTTCAGGACCACGGACAAGGAAATTAACAGCCATTAAGGGAACAGTGAGTGGGGGAAATATAAAAATAAAGCAAGGAATAGGATCCTGATTCCAGGCTGGTTCCTCTAACAAAGGCCATGAAAGATCAGCTTCTCCCAGCCTGTTCTTATTTTCCTCGCAGTCAGATATTTATTGTAATCACAGCAGAAGGATATTTGACTGAGACTGAGGGTTCTATTTAAGAAACTGTCCAGGCAGAGATAAAAATGAGGAAATGGCTAAAAAGGAAGGTGATAGCCAAAGGTTAAATGGAATTGACTCAAAATGGGCTCAGCAAACATGCTTATTATTCACAGAGGCGATTTTAGATGCCAGGCTTTGAGGAAGATGGGGAGGCAGAAGTTGGGTAGGGGGGCTGAAATGACAGGGTGATAGGAAGGCTGGGGTGGGGGGAAGAGGACAGCAAAATAAGATATTTTGGAAAATATATGGTGTTTTTACTAGCCGAGTGCAACAGGCTAGGATTCAGCTTGTAGTCATTCGTGGTTAATGGAGAAATGATGCCAGAATGCATAATTCCATAAAAATAAAACACTTGTGAAAAAAATTCGTGTTTGTTAGCCATCGTGCTGTGTTTCTTTCATTCTCTCAGGGTGATTGTTTTTGTTATGCACCATCAAGTTGCCTCTGACTTGTGGCATCCCTAAAATGAGAGATGTCCAAAATGTCCTGCCCTCAGAAGCCCCACTCTGCTCTTGAAAACTCAAGCCTATGGCTTCTTTTAGGGGATAAGTCCATCTTGTATTAGGCCTTCCTCTCTTCCTGATGCCTTCCACCCTTCCCAGCCTTGTTGTCTTTTTCAAAGAATCCTGCCTTCTCCGAATAGGCCCAAAGTTGGACAGCCTCCATTTCAGCATTTTTTGCCTCCAGAGATCAGGAGGATCCTGTGTTCGGATCTTGCAAGTGTTTGGATGATCTTGGCCTTGGTCTCCCATGACACATCCCTTAGTTTGAAGATCTTTTCCAGTTTGTGAAGATTCTCTGTCATCCAGGTGAGTTTATCTGGAAGTTGAGTCAGGGCTACAGGACTTCTTTTTGAGAGATAGAAACGTTTCGCTGTTCATCCAAACAGCTTCATCGGTCTTTTCCAGTTCCTTCCTTGCTGTCTCACAGATGAGGACAAATACAAACAAACTCAGAAGTTTTCGTCCAACTGGCTGAGACAACGAGCATTGCTCTGCATCTCATTTTAAGAATGGGGGGGTGCATGAATTTGCATGAATTTGCATGAAGACAAACGGACAAGTTTTGCACAGATTTGAGGTGAAGAGAAACTGAAGTTTGCAAAGCATGGAGTGAGAAGGGAAGGGATTCCTTTGCTGAGGAATATGTTGTTGTGTGTTTTTGGGTTGGGGGAAGAAAGGGGATTTTCCTCATTTCCCTACATTGTTGGGAATGCCTTGAATTCAGGGTCCAAACCCTGCCATGCCAGGTACTTCTTCTGAGCAGATGGAGCGTTTGTTGACGTTTCAGTGACAGCTTGAAAAGTTATGTCCTGCCTCTGATAGGCACCTTCTCTCTCTCTCTCTCTCTCTCTCTTTTTCTCTTTTTCCTCCTGCCTTGTCGTCCATCTGCCGCCTCATTTTAAACCTCGTGGAACAACTCGAGTGAAGCTGTTTCGACTTTTTCCATCTGTGCACAGTTAATTAAGAGGGTAATGAGAGCTCCAAATGAACAAGGCCCCACATTAATTCGAGATATGATTCAGGGGAACATTTTTCTGGGGGAGGGGAGAAAAAACCAACAACACACCAAACAAACAAACCTAAAAATCAGGCAGGGGGGGAGAGGAGAAAGCTTTTAGAAAGAAAAATACTTTTTCTTGAGTTTAGATCCTGGAAGGAGGCAGGATCTATTTTCTAAAGGATAACATGATTGTTGTCATTTTCCATCAAGTCACCTCCAACTTAACATAAGAACATAAGAAGAGCCATGCTGGATCAGGCCAAAGGCCCATCTAGTCCAGCTTCCTATATCTCACAGTGGCCCCACCTGATGAGTTTGGGAGCGCATGAGACTAGATATCCGTCTCCTGATACCACTCCTCTGCATCTGGCCCTTGAAGGACCCTGGTTTTAAGCCTGGAGATTACACATCTCCATCATGGTTTGTCACCTGTGGTGGACCTTTCCTCCAGGAATCTGTCCAATCCCCTTTTGAAGGCATCCAGGCCAGATGCCATCACCACCTCCTGTGGCAGGGAGTTCTACAGACTAACTTATGACAACAAATAGGTTTTTTTTTTTACTTATGACAACAAATATATTAGAGAGATGAGGCTTGATCCCATGGATTGTTGTTATATATCGAGTCACCCCCGACTGATGGAGGCCCTATGAATGATTGATTGCCAAAATGTTCTGCCCGTAATTGTCTTGTAAATTCAAGTCTGTGACTTCCTTTAGGGAGTTTTTCCATCTCGTATCTGGTCTTCCTCTTTTCCTCCTGCCATCTCTTGCCAGGGATTCCTCTTGACTTCTTGTGATGTTGGGGCCAAAGGTGGACAGCCTCAGTTTCGCCATTTTTGCCTCCGGAGAACGTTTCCAGCTTTATATGCTCTAGGACCCACTGGTTTGTCTTTCTGGCCATCCAGACAGCTCACCTCCAGCACCGCACTTCAAATGAATGCATTGCTTTCCTGTCAACTTTCCTAACTGTCCAGCTTTCCCACACATGGTGATCAGAAATATGAGAGTGTGGATCATCTCTGGCTTGGCCTCTAAAGACACATCCTTACACCTGACAATCTGAGTCCCTGAGTCCCACATGTGGGAATAGGCGCGGTATATAAATGTGAAAATAAATAAATAAATAAATCTTTTCTCCTTCTTTCATTGCTGCCTTCCCGAGTCTCAATGGGAGCTCAGAATCACCGTGGCCCTTAAAATGTAAGTTGTAGGATGCCATGGCATCCAGCTTTGATTTCATTTGCCCATCAGAAAGAATGGAGATGGTGCTCAGAATATTCATGAGATGGAGGGGTTGCTAATTCCCTAGAGGACTGGATGAAAATCCAAAAGGACCTTGACAGATTAGAATGCTGGGCCAAAGCTAATGGAATGGATTTCAACAGAGGGAAATGTAAGGTGCTACATCTAGGTAAAAAAAAAATGAATTGCACAGATATAGGATGGGGGACACTTGACTGGAGAATAGTACCTGTGAAAGGGATCTGGGAGTCTTGGTGGACCACAAATTGAACATGAGTCAGCAGGGTAATGCAGCGGCCAGGAAAGCTAATGCGATTCTTGGTTTCATCAACAGAACCATAGTGTCTAGACAGCAAGGGAGGTGATAGTCCCACTCTATTCTGCTCTGGTCAGACCCCTACCTGGAGTCCTGTGTCCAGTTCTGTGCGCCTCAATTTAAAAAGTTGGCAACCTTGAGCAGTACAGAGGAGGGCGACCAGGATGGTTGGAGGTCTGGAAGAAATGTCTTATGAAGAGCGGCTTAGGGAGCTGGGAATGTTTAGCCTTTCAAAAAGAAGGCTGATAGGGGATTATGATCACTATGTTTAAATATTTGAAAGAATGCCATATCGAAGAGGGGCTGGCTTGTTTTCCATGGCTTCAGGACTTTGGGCAATGGTTTCAAACTACTGGAAAAGAGATTCCATTTGAAGGTTAAGAAGAACGTCCTGATGGTTGGAGCTGTCCGGCAGTGGAAGATACTGCCACCAAGGAGGGTGGTGGAGTCTCCTTCTTTGGAGGTTTTTAAGCAGAGGCTGGATGGCCATCTGTTGAAAATACTGTGATGGGGGTTCCTGCATGGCAGAGGGTTGGACTGGATGGCTCTTGAGGTCTCTTCCAACTCTATGATTCTAATTCTGCAGAGTTTTCCTCACCTGGGTAGGCTCAAGGTTGCAGCATTTTCACCGCCTGCCGTTGGACATGCCAGATGATGGGGCGCGTAGCAGAGCAACCGGATGAAAGGGGCAGTTTGTTCCAGTTTTTCCGTTTAGTAAAGCTATGTCTGAAAAAGGTCAAACTGAGAATGGTTTGGGGGAAGTTGTAGAGTACAAGAGCAGATTGGACACATAAGAGGAAATGTGAAATTTAAGGGAAGATAGTCTTCACACAACAGGGCTCTGGCTATACCTGTCGGTGCACCTCCAGATTTGTCAGCTGTCACTGGACAGACACGATAAGTTTAAATACAGAATAGGATGAGACGTCAGTCATCATTTTCCATGTGGTTATAAATACCACTCCTGAACATGTGTTTGGCTGTTTCCGATCTCATTATTTTCAGCACATATATTATCATTCTTGAGAAATATGCATAATGAGATGCTTAGACCCAGTGTGCTGGAGTCTTCTATCCTGTCACCAGTATTTGTTTTAAAGTGTTTTGGTGGCCTACCTGCATTTCGAGAAGGATGCTGGCAAACTGGAACAGGTTTAGAGGAGGGCAATGGGGATGATCTCACAAAATGCCAGAACTGGGGGACATCCACTCAAAATGAGGGCTGGGAGAGTAAGAACAGAGAGAAGATTTTTTTTTACCCAGTGTGTTGTTAGTCTGTGGAACTCCCCGCCGCAGGAGGTGGTGATGGCATCTGGCCTGGATGCCTTCAAAAGGGGGATTGGACAGGTTCCTGGAGGAAAAGTCCATCACAGGTTACAAACCATAAGGGAGATGTGTCATCTCCAAGCTTAAAACTGGGGTTCTTCAAGGGCCAGATGCAGAGGAGTGGTATCAGGAGACAGAGATCTAGTCTCATGCGCTCCCAGGTGCATCTGGTGGGGCCACTGTGAGATACAGGAAGCTGGACTAGATGGGCCTTTGGCCTGATCCAGCAGGGCTCTTCTTAGGTTCATATATTCTTATGATGATCAAGGGACTGGAAACCAAACCCTATGAGGTGTCAGGAAAAAAACTTCTTAAATGTTAGAACAGTATGACAATGGAATGGAACCTGTGACCTTGACAGAGGGGGAGTGCTCAAATGCTGGAGGCGTTCAAAAGAAAATCGGACAGGCATTTGCCAGATCTGCCTTGAGCAGCGGGTTGGACTTGATGTCCTTGTAGCCCCCACCCCACCCCCGTCCAACTCAATTATTCTATGATCCTATGATTCTTTAAATCATTACTAGAGTAGGCAAGCTGGATTTCGAAGGGGCAGAGAAACTAGAGATCAAATCGCCAACATGCGCTGGATTATGGAGAAAGCCAGAGAGTTCTAGAAAAACATCTACTTCTGCTTCATTGACTATGCCAAAGCCTTTGACTGTGTGGACCACAACAAACTATGGCAAGTTCTTAAAGGAATGGGAGTGCCTGACCACCTTATCTGTCTCCTGAGAAATCTATATGTGGGACAAGCTGCAACCGTCAGAATTGGATATGGAACAACTGATTGGTTTAGAATTGGGAAAGGAGTACGACAAGGCTGTATACTGTCACCTTGCCTATTTAACTTATATGCAAAGTACATCATGCAAAAGGCAGGTCTGGATGAATCACAAGCCGGAATTAAGACTGCCGGAAGAAATATCAACAACCTCAGATACGCAGATGATACTACTCTGATAGCAGAAAGTGAGGAGGAATTAAAGAACCTCTTAATGAGGGTGAAAGAGGAGAGTGAAAAAAATAGGCTGAAGCTCAACATCAAAAAAACTAGGATCATGGCCACTGGCCTCATCACCACCTGGCAAACAGAACTGGAAAAAATGGAGGCAATGACAGAGTTTATTTTCTTGGGCTCCTTGATCACTGCAGATGGTGACTGCAGCAATGAAATAAAAAGACTCCTGCTTCTTGGAAGGCAAACAATGGCAAATCTAGATAGCATCCTAAGGAGCAGAGACATCACTTTGCCAACCAAGGTCAGGATAGTCAAAGCTATGGTTTTTCCAGTAGTGATGTATGGAAGTGAAAGCTGGACTATAAAGAAGGCTGATCGTCGCAGAATCGATGCTTTTGAGCTGTGGTGCTGGAGGAGAGTCTTGAGAGTCCCCTGAACTGCAAGGAGATCAAACCTATCCATCCTGAAAGAAATCAACCCTGAATGTTCACTGGAAGGACAGATTTTGAAGCTGAGGCTCCAGTACTTTGGCCACCTCATGAGGAGAGAGGAGTCCTTGGAAAAGTCCCTGGTGTTGGGAAAGATTGAAAGCAAAAGGAAAAGAGGGCGGCAGAGAATGAGATGGTTGGACAGTGTCATCGATGCAACCAATATGGATTTGACAAAACTCCAGGAGGCAGTGGAAGATAGGAAGGCTTGGCAAGCTCTGGTCCATGGGGTCACAAAGAGTCGGACATGACTGAACGACTGAACAAGAGTAGGTCCATTAAGTCAATGGCACTTATAGAGGACTCCCCAAATCCCCACTGATTCCGTGGGCACGCCCCAGGTGTGACTGGCTACTGTGTTTGTTTGTTTGTTTGTTTGTTTGTTTGTTTGTTTGTTTGTTTGT
>JAHTLZ010000089.1:3716014-3747004 GCA_023846285.1 Phrynocephalus versicolor | reverse complement strand
GATAGATAGATAGATAGATAGATAGATAGATAGATAGATAGATAGATGGGCCTCATAGCAGCCTTGCTGACTAAATCCCCCCCCCCTCTGAAGAATGCCAGTGGCAAAAGCCTTCAAAGCTCTGTACTTGTATTCAGAAGGCCTCCATATTCCAGGGATCAAGACAGCAGGCGAAGAAGACAGGGAGCTAAATGAGGGAGAAAGGTGAGGAGAGAGAGCTCAGCCTGCTGAATGTTCATTACACAGTTTTTCAGCCTCGACTTTACAAAATACAGTAGGATTCCCAGATCCATCAATTCATTAACCATTGATTCAGTTAGCCACGGTTGGCAGAGGAAAAAATTTAGTAAATAACTCAGTAGCTGCAAAGCAAGTTACTGTCACAAACAGCAGCTGTAAAGCAAGCTACTGTCGTAAAACATCAGATGTAAAGCAAGCTACTGTCACAAAACAGCAGTTTTTGGGGGGTGGCATTCTCTCTTATCCATGGTTTTTGTTATCCATGGGAAGGCCTCGAACCGATTCCCAGTGGATACCGGGGTCCTCCTCTATGAAATGCCTTCTCCCAGATCTAAGCATTTCCTGAATGATGAAATATATTGGCAAGACTAACGCTCTTCTGAATCTTGACAAATGCTGAAGACCCTCTTTTTTATTACCCTGAGGTACGAGACAGCTCACGGACACAGCAGTTTAGAAAGGGGTCCAGCAATCAGCGGTGCCCTGAGTGGACAGAATAAGAAAAGGACAAATGCCACGAAGGAACGTCTCGGAGGCTGACTTTGCCCAGCAGAGTCCCAAGGTGGCTTCCAAAACATGGATGAGAGAGGGAACAAAAAGGGAGAGTGCATTCTGGGGAACACCCCAACCTGCCAATCCATTGCAGCTGACAATTTGATAACATGGCCTCTGTCAAGTCGCTTACGTTTGGCCTTCACACTCCCACCTGTAAAATGGGACCAATCGGCCTTCGGGGTGGCTGTGAGGACTATCTAGGAAGATGTCTCTGTGTCTTTGTGACACATCTCTCTAGACCTTTCTGGTCAACTCGAACCAGCAGGTGTCCGGTGAGGGTCCTATCCATCCAGCCCAGTGGTGGTGAACCTTCACCACTCCAGATGTTTTGGACCACAACTCCCACAGTCCTTTGTCATTGGCTATCTAGGCTTGGAATTCTGGGAGTTATGGTCCAAAACATCTGGAGTGCCAAAGGTTCACCACCGCTGCCCTAGCCACTCTGGTTTTTTGTTTTTTTGTTTTTTGTTTTTGTGGTTTTTTTTTTTAGGTTCAAGACATCAAAATGTTCATCATGGTATAAAACCAAACCTTTCTCTTTCACCCTATATCTCTTCTCTCAGAGCTGGGTTCTTTCTCTCTTCTGTTCATTATTTATCCTGTTGCAGGGATTTCAAAACTTGGGAGCCATTTTGAAAACTGGAAGAATTTGCCCCAACATCGACCTGTGAAGGGGTTGTGTTCAACACCTCAGCTTTTTAACGAAGAAAACATCGGTGTGCTAAATGCTTCTATACTTCCGCACCTGTCAGTTTAAAGACACATCTTTGCGTTCTATTTTTTTCCACCTGCCAAACAGAGCCTATTTCAGGCGAAGCTTCAGAATTCTTGCTGATGGTTCCACCCAGAGTGACTTCAGAACTGCTCCGAGACTCCCCCAAAATGGTAGATGGATTTCTTTTGAATTCTTGAGAATTCTCCACCCTCTCTTTCCTTTGTTAAATATGTTCATAACAGCTAAGCGAATTGCGCTGAGCCAAGCTGCCAAACATTTCTGCAGAAACACGCCTCGGGCAAAAACACCTTTTAATTTATTTATTTAAAAATCAGAAAGAAAGAGAACCAGAAGGCTCTTCCCCCAGCTCTCCTGTGACATCTCCCTCTGACTAAACTCTAAACTACAGAGTTGTCATCTTTTCCCCCCCTGAAAAAGCTCGCCTCTCCCTCCATAATTACTGCGAGATCTGGTGTCACTCCTGCCACCGCCTCTCTGTTTGTGTCACTTTGGAAGCAGGAGGGCATCCGCTGGAATGCATCAACCACCACCAATAAACATCTGTCACAACTTTTCCAGGAAGGAGCGTCAATGCAGGAAGGGACGGGACAAGCCACTCAGCTTGCAGGCTGCCAAAGTCAGAGAATGGCAGAACTTAGGATTTGGCATTGCTCTTTGGAAACCATTGCCGGCAATTTGCAAGGAAGTATGTGGTTAATGAAGGGTGTTCTGACTGAGTGCGTTCCTCTGGGGGCTTCTTCATATCAAAGTACTCAGGTGTGAAATACTTGTTTATTTTTTTTATTTGTTTGTTTGTTTGTTTGACTTTTATACTGCCCACCTAGCCCTAGGGCTTCTCTTATCCTTACTCTCTTTTTCTTCTTGGTGGCAGTCGGGATCCACCGTTCAGACAGCTCAAGGCCACCACCAGGCACCGTCAACTTGCCCGAGGCTGGCCATCCCATCAGCACCATCTTCTCTCCATGGTTTGGGTTGGGCTCCTGCTATGGATTCCAACTCCCAACCCTTGTGCTCCAGCCCACTGAGCTGAACCAGAGGTGGACCATTCCTGTCCATTTTGGCTCAAGGGCTCCTCCTCAGTGTGAACCTAACAAGTCAAGATAGTCAGCCATCTGTTGTTGGTGATTGTTGCTGTTCCTGCCACCATTGCTGTTGTTGTGTGTCACCAAATTGCCCATGGCAACCCTACGAAGCAGTGACCTTTTGAGATGTCCCACACTCAACAGCTCTGGAGACTCAACCCTATGGCTCGCCTGTACTACAGGTAAAACAGTGCTCACGACCAGGGGTTCAATCCCCGGTAGTCGGTTCATGGTTGACTCAGCCTTCCATCCTTCTGAGGTCGGTAAAATGAGTACCCAGCTTGCTGGGGGGGTGGGGGTGTCAATGTGTAGCCTGCATACTGTAATTAAAACCTGTAAACCACCCAGAGACTACTTGAAGTGGTATGGGGCGGTATATAAGCAGAACACTTTGCTTTGCTTTGCTTTGCTTGATCCATCTCGTGTTTTGGTCTTCCCTAAGGATGGAAAAATGCCTCTTCTGATAGACCAGCAGGAAGTGTCTTGATACGACTAGATGCCTTGAAGCCCACGAGAGGCATCCCCTTCAGCCAAGCCGATGACAAATACTTCTTCATTGCTGTCTTGTACTTCCACAGTCTCAGGAACCACATAAAATGTTGTTCTTTTCCCATGCACAAGCATAAGCTTTGTTCCCTTGCCTGAGTCTCATCCGTCCGTCTTACACTTCCTGGCCTGCTCCAAACCACAGGATTAAAAGGTAAAGGTTCCCCCTGCACATGCGTGCTAGTCGTGTCCGACTCTAGGAGCGGTGCTCATCTCCGTATTCAAGTCAAATAGCCAGTGTTGTGCAAGTCCATGGCCACGTGGCCAGCATGGCTGCAAGGAAACACTGTTTTACCTTGCAGTTTTTTACAGCGGTACCTATTTATCTGCTTGCATTTACATGCTTTCGAAATGCTAGGTTGGCAAGAGCTGGGGTGATCAGCGGGAGCTCGCTCCGCTGTGTGGCACCCGGGATTCGAACCGCCGAGCTGCCGACTTTGCAGTCAACAGTTTTGCAGCCTTAGTTCGCTGAGCCACCATGCCCTGCTCCAAACCACAGGATTACCCTCTTGCTAATATGAGGAGGATGAGATCTCTGGAGGAGTCCATAGCAGTAAAGCTGGGATAGAAAAGAATCAGATCAAACAACCCCAAGTGAGGTTTTCTGCATGTAAAATCCAAGAGAAAGAGCAGCCAAAAATCCATGAAGGAAAACGGGCCACCAGTGGGGAAATTCAGCGGGGGAAAGTAGAGTGTGAGCGGAAGATGAAGAATAGTGCACCCTCCTCTCAGCAAGGGATAACCAACCAGGAGCTAGGGCTGATTAAGAAAGAGAAGAAAGAATGGTTAGATGAGGCAGGAAAGCAGGAGGAGGTGGAGGAAAGAGGAGAAGTTGCAGGAGTAGTGGAAGTGGTGGAGGACGAAGAGCTTTACAAAGACGTGAAGGAGGATCCAAGTTACCCCAAGAGGTGGCCGAGAAAGAGTGAAAGCGCTTGTGATCTCGAGAATAGACTATTGCAACGCTCTCTATGTGGGGCTGCCCTTGACTCTTATTCAGCGACTTCAGCGGGTGCAAAATGCTGTGGCCAGACTGGTGGCGGGTGTGCATCATCATGAGCGCATCACCCCATTACTGGCCCGCTTGCATTGGCTACCCATTGCGTCCCAAATAAGATTCAAAGTCTTGGTTTTAATTTATAAAACCCTCCACGGCTTGGGACCAGAATACCTGGCAGAGCGGATCTCTCAGAGATCAACTTCAGCCCGACCAATTAGAATGTCGCGGGCGCTCTCACTTCAGGTGGCTACGCACAAGGAGGCTCAGAAAATGGTGACATGCAACTGAGCCTTCTCTGTGGCTGGTCCAATGCTCTGGAACCATCTCCTAAAATGAGTTGTGTCTTGCACAGTCCCTGCAAGCCTTTAAAAAGGCCTTAAAGACCTGGCTTTTTCATGAGGCATTTGGCGACCACTATTTTTTTTAACTCTTTCCAGCTGTCTCTCCAGTGATTTTTTTATGGTGGTTTCACCATACTGTCTATTTTATGCTTTTTTGTTGTTGCTGTTGATTGTTTCTTTGGTTATTTAATTATTACTGTTGTTTCCCTTTTTATTTAGTTTGTTTTTATTGTAATAGTTATTGTTGTAAACCGCCCTGTGTTCCTCTGGAAGACGAGCAGTATACAAGTATTAAGATAAATAAATAAATAAATAAATAAAGACAAGTAGCTCGGAAACTGCCTTATTGGAGGGAAACGGCCGAAAGGAGTATAGGCTGCTATCCCACAACCATTAAAAACCGCTTCAAACTGCTTGAAGATGCGGCTAATAAAATTGTGTCCCCCATGACCAGTGGACTTTAAAGTGGGGGAATGCGACCATGCCCACTTAAACACGACCCAGCGAGTTTTACAAGTACCTGGTCTCAAGATGGTAAAAAGCTTATCTCAGGTCCGATGTGGGTTTTCAGCCGGTACTTGAGTCCGTGGGGACTTGGAAAATCTGCATCAAAACCTTTTTGTTCCACTGTGTTGCGGTTCCCGCTCATGGGGACACAAAAGATGCGGTTCTTTAAACTGTGCCCATGAGGACACAGGAACCACCTTTTCTTTTCTTTTTTAAAGATGTTTTTATTTGTAAAACAAAGAAAGTAAAAACAGATACACTGCTTATCTCCTGCCGTGTTACATGTATCAGAAGTTTTCACCAATATATCGGACCAGTTATTTCATAATTCTCTTCTCATCTTAAACAGGATTGTTTTCATATTTCCACATTCACTAAATATTTTCCATTAATATTGTTCTAATATTTTTCCATCAATATCATGTTTGCCTTTGCTTATCTCTGTCTTCATCTAGCACAAAAAATACAGATAATAGGTTACAATATTGTATTAGCTAGTTTAGTCTTAGCAATATTCCCGATCCTAAAACTTAGTTCTTTGTTTAACTAAACAGTTTAGTTTAGATTATATTTGACTAATTCGATATATAGTAGGTATATGCTTAGATCTATGCTAACAACATGACCGTTCCGGGGGGGGGGGGGGAATCTTCATTTGACTTTGATCTGGATTTTCCGGCCATGGGATAGCAGCTATAGAACGAGAGAGTGTGCCTTCTTTGAGTGAGAACGACAGAGGAGAGAGCTGAAGCAATGTCACATCTCCCATGGGACTTCATGGAAACCAAAGCCCTTTCTCCCACTAGGATGCCAAGATCCCTCGCCACGGCCATGGGACCCACGCCCAGAGAGGTACTAGCAGAGAGGCACGTGGGTGGGTCCTTAGAGGACATTTTCTCAGTCCACATAAGTTTAACGCCCGTTGTATCATTTAATATTGTTTGGGACCCAATGTTCGGGACTGTTGGAAGTGTACAGACAGAGCCTCAGCCGATGGCTGAAGAGAGAACAATAGAGGTGGGCACGAAAGAGAAAAATGATGGTTCAGTTCGTTCTGTTTCGGGGGGGCCTCAGTTCATTTAATTTCATTTTGTACGAATTTTTAAAACATTCATACGAACTGAACCAAAACGAACTGGTTTGGCTTACCTGGCCTGCTCCAAACCACAGGCATGAGAGATAGTTCTAGAGCAAAGCTCTTTTAATAAAAGTTTGCAGCAAGAAAGGTTGTCTGTAGAGTCCAGTTCCACTTCCAAGGAGGTGGGAAGGGAAAGGGAAGGCCCGGATCGCCCTCACATACAGCTAAGGCTCTTTGGTTCCTGCTGACTCCTTTTCACACCACCATCCTGCACGTAGCCACATGCCTGATTTTGCAGCTGGGATAAAATACGGTATGCAAATGGAAACCTACAACAGATCCTCAAAATATCGTGCATAATTGCTCTTCAGGAACCCATCGATGGGCCAGAATCAGGCGGGTGTGGTTGATTTCCCGTTAGACTTGCATAGGATTGCATTCACTGTCCACTTTTCCCCCTCCCTATCTTTAAATTTCTGCAATGGAACTGACTTTCCAGCCTTTGGGGTCATAATAAAACCTTCAGAAATGTGGGGAGAAAATATCCATGTTTCCCCCATATTTCTGATGGCCTTGTTTCTCTCATTTGTTCCGATGAATCTTTCTCCTGATCTGTGTAACACACACACTCTCTCTTTTTTATTGTGGTCTTCCTTGCTGCTGAGACTCTCTCGCGCACACATCTTTCGGCACAGATTAAACTACAGAGAGCCGGAAGCAGCTACCTGGCCTTTTAACAAATCCTACTAGATTAACCAGAGGAAAAGATCAGAACCTCTGGAGAACTTGATTAACAAGGCAAGGATAAGCCAGAGGGCTGAGCAACACATGTGGCGAAAGGTGTGCTTATGTAGGGATATTTTCTTTCGTTCCTTGTTCTCTCTCTCTCTCTCTCTCTCTCTCTCTCACACACACACACACACACACACACACACACACTGCATGCTTAACAGTGTCAAGGTGGCTAATAATTCTAGGTCACCTGTGTGCACGCAGCTGATAAAGAAATGTGAAATTAGTTGGATGGCCGTCCTTCGCCCGAGTGCCCAAGGCCAAGCTGTGTCAGGCCTACGGGCCCAAGATTCTCCTGCTTCGTTCATGCAACTGCCCAGCCAGCCCTCCCCGAACGCAGAGGGAAGCTTCTGCCTCAGGAAAAAGATGGCAGAGCAGACACCACGGCTTCCAAACAACCCCCTCTTAGACGTACTTCTATGCCAGAGAGCAGAGAATGGAGGTGACACCAGGCTTCTGGTGGTGTGATGCACCCACAGACACATGGAACCATAGAAACATTGTAGAGTTGGAAGGGACCTTGGGGGTTCTTCTAGTCCAACTGCTTGTCCAAAGCAAGAGACCTCAGACCATCCTGGACAATCTCTGCTTGGAAACCTCCAGCGATGGGGCGCCCACCACATTAGGAGGCCAGCTGTTCCACTGTTGAATGGCTCTCACCACGAGCAGAAGCTTTGTCACATAGCAACCAGCCTGAGAATTACTCAATTTGAGGGACCTGATACAATCAATGGTCTTCCATGTGGAGCCCCAAAATATGCCTTTTTGAGGAGGTAGCTGTGTTCGTTTATTGACACCAATGCAACCAAGGGACCCGTGTTATTCTTAAGGTGGACATGCTTGATTGAGAATAGGATAGCAGGCCAACTCCTTGCTCCAGCTAGGCTGTGTGTCCTATTGAGCTGAATAAACACGTGAGCTATAGAGGGGTCACAGGACTCATAAAATCATAGAATCCTAGAGTTGGAAGAGACCTCAAAGGCCATCCAGTTCAACCCCTTCCATGCAGGAGCCCCCATCAAAGTACTCTTGGTTGTCTTTTGCAGTGAGAGTGGCACCAGGTTGGGGGTGATAAATACAGAGCGTCGCTTTCCAAGGTAAGCATCTAACAATGTTTCTCTGGCATTTTATTTGTCTTGGGACAAGAAGCTTTTAAGATTGTGTTGTAATGTTTTTAGCTTCGTGAGTCAAATAACAAGCAGCTGATGCTTTCCTTTCAAATCAGATTTTTTAAAAATTAGATAAGGGAAATGCAGTAGAGTCAATTCTATTTACGTTTACAGGAAGTAAAGAAGGAACAGATGGACAGATAGCTGGATGGAGGGACAAAGAAAGGAAGGAAGGAAGGAATGGAGGGAGGGAGGGAGGGATGGGAAGGAAGGAAGAAAGGACAGACAGATGGACAGACGGTGGGATGGACGAACAGATGGAAGGAAGGACTTCTGGTGGTAAATACATTTCAAGAACTCCATCCAAAAACACAGATCATGGGAAAGATGCTTGGATATCAGGATGCAATTTATCAAATTAGAGATAACTCAATTTTTAGCAATGAAACTTTTTAATGATCCTATCTCGAAGGAAAGCAAGTGTAAAACACTCAGCCATCGAGGTATCTACTGAGCCTTCTTACTCAAGATTTCACTGGATGCTATGTGCTTGCCTTCTATATTACTGAATTTTACAATATTTATATTACTGAAATTATTTTTAATGTTTGAGATGAATTCCCCCCCCCCATGAGTGGGTTTTATATTGGGTTTATTGCCTTTTTGATAGATTGTAATACTTCTCTGTTTGCTTTTTGCTGTTGGATTATGTCTGTGTATATAGTTTAATAGCAAAATGAATAAAACATCAATTTAAAGAAACAAACCAGCAAATGACAGGTGCTGTGGGGGTGGGGAAACCTGTGTCCCATTCAGCAGACATCGAAGCCTACCATAGTCCTTGATGGGAAGTCTAGTGTTGCTTTTGAAAGAGGCCAGAATCAACCCTCATCATCTCCAGTATGGGCCAGAACACCTACAATCTGAAGTCCTGGACAGAGGTTGACCAGCTGGAGTGGAGAGCGGCAGCCTCAATGGACCAAGGATTTGACTCTAAATCTCCTGCAGTGAGCTCAAGATGGGTGCACCTTAGTTGGCAATTTGGACAACACTGTGAGGTTATTCAATCTGGTAGAGAATATCATAGAAGCACAGAGTTGGAAGAGACCTCAAGGGCCATCCAGTCCAACCCCCTGCCATGCAGGAACCCCCATCACAATATTTCCGACAGATGGCCATCCAGCCTCTGCTTAAAAACCTCCAAAGAAGGAGACTTGGGGCAGCATCTTCCACTGCTGAACAGCTCTAACCATCAGGAAGTTCTTCCTAATGTTTAAATTGTATCTCTTTTCCTGTAGTTTGAGACCATTGTCCCACATCTTATTTATTTCTTTGTTGTAGAGTGCCAACCCTGCGCTCCTGAGGCTGCGTCGGTGCTCCGTTTTATTATTATTATTATTATTATTATTATTATTATTATTATTATTATTATTATTATTATTATTATTATTATTATTATTATTATTATTATTATTATTATTATTATTAAAGTGCCGACCATGCAGCCCCTGGGGCCGGGGCGGTGCTCCTTTTTGTTGTTGTTGTTGTTGTTTGTTTGTTTTTTGTTTTTTTGTTTGAAAATTCCCCAGCCGGGGGATTTTTGAGGTGCTGGCTTGGGGCCAGCGCCTCTACGCAGAGTTACAGGACCAGGAGGACTGCGGCAAGGACAAGGTAGGAGGGCAGGTAATGAAAAACAAAGCAAAACAAAACGGAAATTTTCATTTTGTTTCATTTCATTTCATTTTTCTTTGATGGGCGGGTTTGTTATTCGTTTTGTTAGCTAACAATACGAATAATGAATAACGAAACAAGCTAAAAGTTCATTTCGCGCCCATCTCTAGTTGTTGTTGTTGTTGTTGTTGTTGTTGAAATGCAAGAGCATGTGACAATATGCGAGTAGACCATGTGCCTTCTGTCAGGAGAAGCTGAAGGTGGGTCCCAGAGTTGAGGTCTGCAGGGAGGAGCAACAGTGACCTTGCAAGGGTTCAGATAATAGGCTTTATCTGAACATCACTGTCAAAGGAACTGGATCTATTGAGGATGGGGTGGAGCTTGAGGCTCAGCACCTTTGACAGCTCCTGAAAAGTTTGGGTTAAAACTCAAAATAAGTTGCTATCCCAGCCTGATCAGAGATGCCTGTAAATGAAGGTCTGCTGTGGAGCCCACCCCCCATGCCTCTATTTCAGAGTGATTATTCCCCATAATACCTTCTCTGCCCCTGCCCTCGACTTCCTTTTTGTCCAGGCTGGAGGGTACGAAGCCAATTTCCCATCATGCCCCTGGCACAGGATTGCCCCAGGGCATTATGGGGAGTTTCCACTGTGGCAAGAGGCAGCCGCTCAGGAGAAAGGTAGAAAGTATTGAAAGCAAATAAACAAATAAACAGTCTAGAGACAACACAGCACAGCAGGGCTATTGAAAGTCAGGAGAGCCAGGATGATGCCCAACCTCCAACAGGAGAGGAGAAAAAAGAGACACGGGAATAAATGTTGCTGGTTTTATGTGCTGCTAGCCTTGATTTTATTGTCTGTGCATTACGCTTTTGATAATTTCTTTGTAAGACAGAATTCAGTCTATCTGTGGCATTGTTTCTGTTTCCCGCTCTTGTTCAGCGTTTGGGGCTTTTGCCAAGCGCCTCGCTCAAACGTGTCGTATTTTCCCCAGACAGCATGCCATTATGGATTTCTTTGGCTTGCTGTGAAAAGCAGAAAACCGAACCGACTGGCAGCTATTAAAACCGAGCAGACAGAGGGTCAGACTGGAACCCGGAAGGCATGGATTCAAACCTGCACACAGCCATGAGAACCTGCTCTCAGCTGACAATGGTGAATCGCTCTTTGAATATCTTTCATACCTCCAAAACTCTATGAGGGTCACCGTAAGCCCCAATCTGTTTGATGGCACCAATAATCACCCCTCAAAGCTTTCATTGCTCTAAACCTCTGCCTCCATAATTCAGATACCAGTTTCCTCTGTGGAATGAGCTTCTTCCTGTTGGCTTAGGGAATCTTCCATGCATATCCTTCAGAATTTGACCAAGGCTGACTTCACAATCCTTCTTCGATTGTTCCATGTGCTATATCTATCAGTGCTTGAACTGACTTCTATCAAAGTGCCCATAACAGATGTTTGATGGGTGTTGACGCCCAACAGGTTTTCTGAAACAGAAATCCAAAAGTGATTCCCAACCATTGTTGCCAGGTTCCAAGGCACCAGCTAGCATCACAAAAATGTAGGAGAGTTCAAGGCAAAGTTGAAACCTTAGATGTCCTCCATGTCTGAGCTTTTAAAGCCCTTGCTTCTTCCCCAGCTCCTGCTTGCCTTACCTCTGTGACATCACAGGACCTGCCCCATGATGCCAGAAAGGCAAATTCTCCAATAGAGATGGGCACAACTTAGCGGTATTTCCGTTTCCGTTTCCGTTACTCGGTTCCGTTACTCTACGGAAACAGTAACGGGAATTACTCCGCCAGACTTCGAGCTCGAACCGACGAATGAACAATTTGGTCTGATTTGTCGTGCTTGTTACTTGCATCGCGCGATCGCGCGCGATGCCAAGCGGCACAGAAAAAAAGTTTTTAAAAGTTAAAAAACCCAGTTCCTGGCCAAAAACCAGGCGGAAATATGCCTGCCGTGCCTCAGGGCACCTACCAGAGGGGTGGTTTCTGGAGGTCCCCGCCCGGCCTCCCCCCCCCCTCCGTCCTGGAATGCTCTGGTGGTGGGACTCGCCCGCCGCAAAAAGCCCAATCTCGCCGCCGGCTGCCAAAGCGCAAGCAAGCGGCACGGGTGGCACAGGAAAAAACTTTTTTAAACTCTCCCGGGTCTCCCCCCCACCCATTCCCGGGCCAAAAAGCAGGAAGAAAAATGCCTGCTTGACTAAGGGCGCAGGGCACCTACCGGAGGGATTGTTTCAGGAGGGGTGGTCCCGCCTCCCCCCCCATCCTGGGCAGCCGGACTCGAGTTGCCATGCCATGCGGTGCAGGCGGGGGATCCAAAATGGGGCGGCGAACGCAATATTATTTTTGAAATCGTGGTCCAAAAACACACAAGCACAACAGAAACACGCAGAAATTTATAAACTGCCAGATTTTTCACAGTAGCAGTGGGTTTTTTCTTGCAACAAAATGTCTCTCCTCTCCTCCTCTGTCCTCCATTGATTTTATTTTATTTTATTTTATTTACACCTGCGCAGTGCGCAATGATGGGCTGGCCCAGTGGCCTGGCCAGCCATGTGGGAGGGGACGACCATGCAAATTTTTGGAGCCATCCCACCAATTGCATGGCCACTTGGCCATGGAGACTTCTGGGATGTGCCAAAAAGCCCCCTAAAACCTGCCCTAGCCCCCTAACCCCCTAACCCTAATCCTTGACTCCTTACCCATACGTCACAGACTGTCTTCTTAGTGGGTCAGAGAGGCACCCAGAGGTGCAACCCAATAGCCCACCGTAACCTTACCCGTCATTAGCCTCACCCTAGCCCTTGCACTAACCCACCTTAGCCCATAGCCAGATCTACTTGCATTGCACTACACACGCAAGTACGATTCCCTTCTTTGTGGGACATGGCAGGTGCGACACACTCCTTGGTGGTTCGTACCAGAGGACCAGGTGCTGGTCTCACTGCCTGCAAATGGTATGAATATCCATATGGTTATGCATGCCATTTTGCAGCAGCAGCAGGTGAGGAGGGGAGACCCCCATGTTGAGGGGTCTCTTGGAGCCTGCTGCTGCTGTCCCTTCCTAGTGGGTGAGGATAGGAGGCACCCACGGGTGCCTCCAGGAGCCCACTTTCCCTTTATGGCGGGCCAGAGGAGGCACCCACCCCACAGAGGTGCCTCCAGGAGCCCGCTACCCCCCCCCCAAAACCAGTATAATGATAACGAAAAAATGAAAAAACGAACCGACTAATTTTTGCGAAGTTTCGCGAAAAACGGAAACGAGCCGACACGGGCTGCCTCCGACACATGACAACTCGAAAACGTCATTTTCCCGAGTCGTGCCCATCTCTATTCTCCAATGTTAATCATTCAGTAAATAACCACTGGCCAACTTCGTCCTCAACAGAGACAGAGAAAGCGTTTTGTCAGAGGGGAATGGGTGCCTTCTTCATCTCTCAAGATTTTCCTTGCGAACAAAGCTATATCACAGATAGAGGCAATGCTTGCAAATTTCACACCCATTGTGTGTGGTTGTTGCTGTTAGG
Organism: Phrynocephalus versicolor; assembly: GCA_023846285.1. Classification (NCBI taxonomy): domain Eukaryota; kingdom Metazoa; phylum Chordata; class Lepidosauria; order Squamata; family Agamidae; genus Phrynocephalus; species Phrynocephalus versicolor. The sequence continues at coordinate 3,733,818 of JAHTLZ010000089.1, read as the reverse complement.
TTTGTACATTTACCCAGCCCCCCTCTTTCTGTGAGGAACCTGTGCTCCATCATGGTTAATAATCTCCTTTTCTTTTAACCCTTCCTGCATCCTGGATTCCTCCCCCACCGTGCCTCCCCGGATCACTGAGTTCCTGAATTTATCTGGGAGAGAAACCACTGAAAGCCAGACAAAATGTGCAAGACAAAATTTAAACACAGCTCTAGTTGTTGAGCTGGACCCCACCAGGAGTTGAGTCGTGGCAACCAGACTTATTTCTTGTGGGACTGAAATGTTTCAATTCCACGAGAAGTCCGGTTGCTATGACTCCAACTCCTGAATGACTGAGGATCCCCACAGACAGCTGGAGAATGAATGAATGAATGAATGAATGAATGAATGAATGAATGAATGAATGAATAAATGAATGAATAAATAAATAAATGATGATTGATTGATGATAACAACAACAACAATAGCTGTTGCCCCAAAATTGCTCAGACTGATTATTTAATCCATCATAATAAAGTAGCAGCAATGCCCCACTGGAACATATGTAAAAATGTCAACCTACCATCATGGAAGAACTGGTGGGAACATCAGTGACAAAAGGTTACCAAAAATGAAATTATCAAGGTGCTCTGTGATTTCAGAATCCAATGCGACAGACACCTTGCCCACAATACTCCAGGCATTACAATAGGATACAAGCAAGAAAACAAAGTTTGAATCGTCGATGTGGCAATACCAGGGGACACAAGAGTCAACGATAAAGAGCTAGAAAAAACAACCAAATATTGGGACTTAGAAATAGAAATCGAAAAGCTATGGAATAAGAAAGCTGCCGAGATGCCCTAAGCACCTCTGATCTCGCCTGATTTCGGAAGCTAAGCAGGGTTGGCCCTGGTCAGTACTTGGATGGGAGACTACCAGGTAATACCAGGTGCTGTAGGCGCCTGGAGTAGGAACTGGCAAGCCACTCCAGTATTCCTTGTCAAGAACACTCTATGGACATGGGGTCACAAAGAGTCGATCATGACTGCAATGACACAACACACACACACACACGGAATAAGAAAGCAAGAACAATGCCAATAACAATAGGTGCTTTGGGTGCAGTCCCACAAGACCTGGGTCACCATCTGAAAACCCTCGGCATTGACAAGATCAACATCGGTCAACTACAAATGGTGACATTATTAGGAACAGCAAATATTCTATGAAGATATCTTCAGTTGTCCTAGGCTCTTGGAAAGAGCTCAATCATTGGAGAAGGCCAACTCCAGCTTAACATAATAATAATAATTCAGAAGGGGAAATGAAATGAAATGATTCCCTGGGCCTTCTTTATAATTCGTTAATGGCCTGGCTCCCATCTAGCCTCCTAAGATTATTCGTCTAGACAAAGGCAGACTATTCCCAGAGAGAAGCGAATTGAATGAGAAGGCTTCCAACCGCCGGCGCTCCCGAGGGGGACCCACATTCAGGGATGTTCCTGGAGAAACAATCGGCCAAATGGCTTTTTAGAAGGCTGGAGCCGGCCGAACCCACTCGCTCCTTCCCGCCTAATGGACGAGGGCTGTCTCTTTCGTGTTTACCAATCAGCCTTTTATTTAAAATTCCCCTTTAATCGGTCTTGCTTTGACACAGCCAAGTGCAGCGGCTCCTGTTTGGGTTTCGGCCGGGCAGCAGGACCCCATTAGGGTTTTGAAACATGAGTCTCGTGAAGCCCCCTAAGAGACAGGTTTCCACTCCAGCTGATAAGCTGAGTGCCAGGTTTCTGTCCGAATTTCCCCCCCCCCCCCCCCGATTCACTGCTCACTCGTACACATAGTGTCTTCCTTGCCTCCTGTGATTCTGATACAATTATGCTAAAAAGGGTTTATATGAAATGTTGGCATTAGGCAGAATAAGAGGCACAAAGAGGGTTAAGAATTACAATCCCAGGAAGTAACTTTTAAAAAATAACTAGTTATGGATCAAGTTCCTGGATCCAAAAAGTAGTTAGTTACACTTAGTGCTGCATTTTAACGGAGCATCTTCCTCTCCTGTTTTCCCAACATAGCTAAGAGAATTACTTCTTGGATATTTTATAAAAGTTGAATTCTACAAGTCCTCTCACTGTGGGGCAAAACACATATGAGCACCAGCTTAAACACAGGTATAGTATAGTATTTTTATGAAGTACAGTGGTACCCTGTATAAAGGAATTAATTTGTTCCAAATGAAATTATGTTAAGCAAATTTTCCTTTATACAAATTTCCCATAGGAATGCATTGAAAACAGAGTAATCCCTAATCGTGACCATTTTATGTTGTACAGGTTCACTCCATAGACGATTCTGTTAAGCAAATTTCCCCTATCTTTGGAATTTTTTATGTTGTACAGATTTTATGTTATACAAACCATTTGTTATATTTATTTATTTATTTATTTGTTTATTTATTTATTTATTTATTTATTTATTTATTTATTTATTTTCAAACTTATACACCGCACCTATTTCCCCAAAGGGGACTCAGGGCGGTTTACACAATACCATAGCAAATAAAACAGATAAAACAATAAAACAATCAACAGCGGTGTCCAGGACGGCAAGCCAATGTAGGAAGGAATGGAGGGGGGGGGAGGTTATCCCTGGAAGTTACCAAAGGCGTCCTTAAATAGCCATGTTTTTAAGGCTCTCTTGAAGGATGCCAGCGATGGAGCTTGCCGCAACTCGACTGGCAAGGCATTCCAAACAGACGGGCCAACCACCGAGAAAGCCCGGTTACGAGTGGTTGTCTTATGGGCTTCCCTCGGCGTGGCAATCCGGAGCGAGAGGGCCTGGGAAGAACGGGTGGGTCGGGCCAGATCTGAGCGTCGGGAGATACGCTCTGCCAGATAGACAGGGGCCAAGCCATGGAGGGTTTTGTAAACCAAAACCAACACCTTGAACCTTATTCGGGAGGAGGGTCCACTGTAATTTAAAAGCCTTTAAACACAAGTATAATATATATATATTTTATCAAGTAATTTAAAAGTCCTTAAACTTTAATTGCCTTTCATTCATATAGTGGAATTTAATTCCATTTTAATCTTGGTGATAGATAGCTGACTCATATCAAGTGTCATCATCTATCCCAGTGTTGTTTATTCTGCTCAAAGGAGGAAATGAAAGATTTTATTTGGTTATTTACCTGCTTTTCCACTCAGTCTCAAGCTCTTCCCATGTTTGATACTTTTGTGACCATCTTTCGAATTTGGCACAAAAGCTTTTCTCTGAAATCAATCCTCAGCCTCTCAGTGGCATAGATTTCCCATCTGTTTTCCTAACATCTGTAATTAGACACGTGACCCCGTCATCTCTACAGCCTTTCTCTCAAGCAGCAGGGTCTGCTTCCCACAAAACATATCTCCAAAAACAAAACGTCATCTTTGAGAGATACTTCACATCCATCTCATCGCTGTTCGTGGTCCCGCTTGGGACTGATACGAAGTAATCTAACCACACATCCATTGCAGGATGAGGGGAGTTCATCCCGACCACACCCCTGAACTGCGATTTAAGCAGGATGAGAGATTCCCCTCCCTGGCCTTGGGAATCTGCTCATCATGCTTCTCGTTCCGAGACGAGTGGCCATGAGGTATGGCTCGTCACGCAATGTGCCATTCTCCATCTAGGAGTGCTGAGAGATTAAAAGACAAATGCCTCAAACTTAGCTCCGTTATACATTGAAGGCAAGGCTTCGGAGAATCAAAACATCAAAAAAAACAGAAGAAAAAACAGAGAACAAAGGCATGGAATTTCACATCTCATCACGGAACGAGGACGTGTGGTAACAGTCATGCTGGTATCATCCATCATTCCTGTACATACACAGGAACAGGGACAGAACCGGAAGAAGACCACGTGACCACGACTGACATCAACACGCAACAAACTTCCTTCCAGGATGAGAATGGACGTGAAGTAACCGTCTTTGTCAACCCCTACATTGTGTGTGTGTTGTATCATTACAGTCATGACCGAATCTTCGCAACCCCATGTCCATGGAGTTTTCTTGGCAGGAACACTAAAATGTTTTTTCCAGTTCCTACTCCAGGTGCCGACAGCACCTGGTATTCCCTGGTGGTCTCCCATCCAAGTACGAACCAGGCCCGACCCTGCTTAGTTTCCGAAATCAGGTGAGATCGGATGTGTGTGTTACTGAGAATTTAAAAATCCTAACCCCTTTTCATTTACCCTCTTAAAAACAGAGGAGAGTGATCTGCGAGCTGTGTTCATTCATTACTGGGGCCATTCCACCGATCGGAATATCCAGGCACCCAGAGTGAATTAACAACCTTCTCCTGTGCCTTGCAAACCTACAAATTAAGGAGGGAGGAAAACATCACACTCAGTGAATAATATTCCAGACCAGAAGCACTTTCCCCTCACATGAGAACGAGGAGACGGTTACAGCATAACCAGCGATCCTTGTCTGGGTTGTTTGGGCCTTTGGGGAGGGAATGCACCCACGCCCACCAGCTTTTCTGGGGGCAGAACGCATGACACTGGGGACCCTTGTTTAAGGCTTTCCAATCTGGGAGATGGGCAGACCTGAGCTGCAACGCCAGACACCAAAACAGAAGGGATTAAAAAAACAAAAAAACAGGCAAACTAAGCCACATGAGGAGAGATATAAAGCCTTTGAGAATACACAGGGATATGAATCCTTTTAAGTGCCTGCCTGGCTGGACCCAGGGGGGTGGAAAATGAGGCCAGACAGACACAGAGTTGATAAAAGAATTAAGAAGGGTGGTGGTTGACCTGGAGGGCCACAATCTGTGCCATACATTTAAAAAAAAACTTAACATGGGTGCAAGCTTGGCTCACGGAAATTTCGAGGTGATTTCTCACCCTTGGGTGAGTGTGTTGATTCTCTTCTTTCCCCGTCAGTGGAACCCATGGTCCCCAGACGGAGTGAGTGCTCCAACAGGGGAGGCAGTCAAGAGAAACTTAGATGGCTACTTCACGTCCATTCTCATCCCAGGAGGAAGTTTGTTGCGTGCTGATGTCGGTCGCGGTCATGTGGTCTTCTTCCGGTTCTGTCCCTGTTCCTGTGTACGTATGGTTATGATGGATGATACTGGCATGACTGTTACCGCACGTCCTCGTTCCGTGATGAGATGTGAAATTCCATGCCTTTGTTCTCCATTTTTTTTCAGCCCAACCTTCCATTTTTTGATGTTTCAATTCTCCAAAGCCTTGCCTTCAATGCATTACGGTGCTAAGTTAGAGGCATTTGTCTTTTAATCTCTCTGCACTACGTTGCTGACTCCATAGGGAATGTACTGGCGAATGGCACTTCACACTCCTGCCGCTAGATGGAGAGTGGCATGTTGCGTGGCGAGCCTTACCTCACAGGCAGTCATCTTGGAACGAGAAGCGTGATGAGCAGATTCCCAGGGCCAAGGAGGGGAATGTCTCATCCTGCTTAAATTTCAGTTCAGGGGGCGTAGTCGGGACGAACTCCCCTTGTCATGCAATTGCCGTGCAGTTACATTACTTCATACCAGTCCCAAGTGGGACTGGTACGTGAACAGCGATGAAATGGACGTGAAGTATCAGCCTTGGACAGCCACCTGGCAGAGATCCCTTGATTCGTGAACCAGGGGGTTCGACTTAATGGCCTTGCAGCTCCCTTCTAACGACACTATTCTATTATCAAAAATCCAGCATCAGAAGAAGATTTCGGAGAATCTTGTTTGCCCAGGTCTCCGAGTGAGAATCTCAGATTCTCAGTCATCCAGGTGAGTTTATCTGGAAGTTGAGGCACAGCTCCTGAACTTCTTTTTCTTGAGAGATCGAAACGTTTTGCTGCTCATCCAAACAGCTTCCTCAGTCTGAATACAGCTAGTGCAAGTCCTCCATCTTATAGTCAGCTTTGACCTCTTGTCTCCCTGGTCTGAACTGGCTCATAAGATGGACAATGGCCTGAGTAGGCTCGTTAGGTAGACAATAGCATCCATAGACTTAAGGTGAACAGGTATGGGTCGTTTGCTATGGCCTTGGTGGTGAAGGCTTTTTGATTTGTCTGGGTATTGTTGAAAGCACACCCTGATAAGTAGCAGGTAGACTATGCCTGATGCCCCCACTTCTGTTGAGGGAGCGGGTTTCAATGCTCACATGAATGGCTTCCCTGACTCCCGTGACTATCTCTCAAGAAAAAGAGGTCCAGTAGCCATGACTCAACTTCCAGATAATCTCAGGGTAGAAAACCTGGAGACGAGGAGAGAAAAACAACCCTTGTTTTATCTGAGGAAGCTTTAAAAGCTTGGTCCCCATCTCCATCCTTTCTGAGCTGGAGCATTATGGCTGCATAAAATCAATACACCAAAAATAGATACTGTACCTCGAACAGAATAGAACATGGGCAAAGGGTCCATTGCCCTGCTCTCACTTCCTTCTGGGACGTGCCTTGCAAGGTCTCCTAGCAAGGACTCCATACTCCGATACGATCTTTTCCTTCTTCCTCTGTGTGTTGTGTGTGAATCATCCAGGAGCATCATATCTGCTGGGGGTGGGGGGCTTACATGCAAACTTGCATGCTGCCTGTAGTTTGAGCAGCTGGGAGGGGCTTTTCTGGGCTGTGGTGACTGTCAATCTATGCAGCCCTAACCAATCCCACCACTGAAGTCAAAGCGAGTCCCGCCTCTCTGCTGTGTGCTCTTGCCCAAACTTCAGTTTGTTGGAAGCCCCGTTTGTTAGTTTGCTGTTGACCAGTTCATGGAGGAAAGTAACTAAGCAGTTTTATCCTTCCATCTACAAATGTCTGAGAGAGACACTGAGACTTGAAGCTCCAGTTCATGAGAAGGGGGTAGACCTATTCTCCTCTACGAATTTCTGTGCTTCTATTGCATTGCAAAGGAATTTGCCCAGAAATGCAAAATTCTGCAACAGAAGAGGGCAGGGCACCATGAGCAAAAGGAATCTTTTTTCAAAAAAAAAAAAAATCTCAATTCCCTACCAAAGTGACATCAAAAGCACCCCATCAAATCAGAATTACAAACAGTTCCATTTCTGCAGTATTTGAAGTTAAGGAAGGAAAGTCTAACTCTGAATCAACAGTATATTTGCTTACGCATCCCATATTCGGATCATATTCCAGTGACATATGCCACCTTCCTTTCTCCCTTGAATCTATATGTGACACTGCAATTATTTTTATCCATAAGCCTCCTTACTGGTTTCGTTCACAAGTTACAGCAAGTTTGACAAGCATTGCAGTGCCCGGGGAAGGGGCCGGGGAGAACACAGACCAAAATGCTGAAACCCATAAATGTAAAATAAAGAATACAACAAGCTGAACGTAAATACCAAATTGTACTGTCACAAGGATCTTTTTAAAAATAAGAAAAACTGAAAACAGACTTCTGGCCGTAATCACCAACATAGACATATGATCAAATACGTCAGAAATGATTGGAGACGAGGGCTGATGGTCTCCCAATCTGCAGAGACACGGCAGCTTTCCTGAGCAATGGTGGCTCCCTCCCGGCTTTTGGTCCGCTAATGGTTTTCTCAACCGGTTGCTTAAGAGTAGGGAAACAGTTCGTCTCCTTCAATACGTTCCCCTGCCTCTCTCCTCTCTTCCTTCCACTGACATGTTATTGATGGGCAATTTTTTTCTAAACAAGAGTAAAATTGCCAGGACGGCTCCTCCATCAATAAATTCCATTATTTCAACTGGAACGTGGTTGCAATGACTCCAGGTCTGAGAGAGCTCCATAAATCTATAGATAAAGTCTGATAAAGGGGAATGGATATTTCTTCTCTAAGAGGTGTCGGGCAAGATTTAAGCCGCTACCAGCCCTCCCGTTGCCTTGCCCGGCTAGTGTTTCCTTGTTTAATTAATGCTCTTGCCGTTCTCCTTGGCTCATAAACCCAATGGGAAACCAAAAGAGTTGTTGTTGGGGGTTATTTTACCCCCATCCAAGAAGACCCGGCTCACATGTAGGGCAAAATGACACAACTACCTTAAGCATCATTGTGCTGGACACTACAAATTCTTTACCATGGAGATGGACTTTGTTACCCAACTTCACAGTCTTGCTTCCACCCCAACTGTGATTAATTCCATATGGGGGGGGGATTTACCTCCCTCTACCCCACTTTTCCTGTCTATCAAACATCACCCCTGTAATGCATTCTAACATTGCCAAGGGGACCTTTCTCCCCTAATCTTTCTTCCGGCATCACCAGGGGCAGGGGATACTTATCAGATGCGTGGATGATGCAAAATTAGGTGGAATAGCTCATGCCTTGGAAGACAGGAACGGAATTCCAAAACACCTGGTTGAGCTTGAATGCTGGGACGAAAACAAGAGAATCAAATTTTAACAGGGGTAAGTGCAAAGTTTTACACCTAATGAGAGAGAGAGAAATGCAGAGTTACAAGTTGTTGGAATATTTGTCTCAGTAATGCACTACTGCGAGTGAGAAATGTTGGAATTGTAGACCAAAAGCTGAATATGAGCCAACAGTGTGTTGTGGCTGCAAAATAGGCAAATGCTATTTTAGGAAGTCTAGTCTCCGAGTTTCATGAGGTACAACAGTAGTTCCCCTCTATTTGCCACATAGTTAGGTCTCATCTTGAGTAGTGTCCAATTCTGGATATAGTAGTCCCCTGCCACATCGCACTACATATATTGCGGTCCCAGTGTATCACGGATATACCAGGACCGCAGGCATGGGTGGGCAGCAAGGCAGTGGCTGGGAAGTGCTGGGCCCGGATCCAGCTCCAGAGGCCCAACGCAGGCCCACCGTGTGGCCTGGAAGTCACTTCCGGTCCACCGGAAGCAACTTCTGGTCCCTGTACGGGCTCAGGAATCCCATCAGAGGCCCATTCCAGGTAGCGCCGGGCCTTGGGTTAGTTCAGGAGGCCCCACACAGGCCCGCTGGTCTGGCCTGACCCACAGATAAAGGCGTCCCTACAGAGAGGAGGGACTGGATCTGTTCTAGATTAATTCGGAATGCAGGACACATAATAGTGGTCTCAGGACAGAGGAAGGTAGATGTCAAGTACAGTGGTACCTTGCATAAAGGAATTAATTCATTCCAAATGAAATTCTGTTAAGCAAATTTTCCTTTATACAAATTTCCCATAGGAATGCATTGAAAACAGAGTCATCCTTCATCACGACCATTTTTATATTGTATGCATTCGCCCAATAGGCAATTCTGTTAAGCAAATTTCCCCTTTCTCCAGAATTTTTATGTGGTACAGATTTTATGTTATACAAACTGTTTGTTGTACGAGGGTCCACTGTATCAGGAAATCTTCTTAACTGTTAGAACAGCTCGACAACTGAAAGAACAATGACCTCGGGAGGCATTGTGCTCTCCAGCGCTGAAGCCATTCAAGAGAAAAATTGGAGAACCATCTGCCAGATTTGCATTGACCTGGGTACCTGCCTTAAGCAGGAGGGATGGACTTGATAGCCTTACACCTCTCGTCATCTATGGTCTTGCTACTGCAGTCCCCAGGAAATCTCGCCTGGAGATTAAATGCTGGAGTGGCAGACCGCTGGGACCGAGAATCATGGGAGGAAAAGAGGAAGACTGAGCATGAGATGCATAAAAGAAGCCCCAACATGCATTTTACAGGACTGGAGTAGAGACATTAAGGACAGGACTTTCTTGAAGATCAGATCATGCTTGAGAAGCCACTTGATGGCCTATATAGCCTAGAAGAGGAACTGTTACCTGGAAATTCATTGGATTCATGCTGGAGAAGCAAACTAGGGAACTCAAAGAATCAAGTAAAAGAATCCAGGCTACTTGGATACAGAACAAACTTCCTGTGAATGTGGGGAAATTCAATCAAGGCAGTGTGTACATGCTTGCAATTTATTCCCCGCCACATTGTACAAAAGAAGATCTAGATCAGGCCTGCCCAACAGGTAGACCGTGGGCTACTGGTAGCACATGAAGGGTTCAAAAGTAGCCTGCTGGCCATCAATAAAAAAGTGAGGCAATAAGTTCTCCACCCCTCCCTCCCCCACCCCAAGGACCACCACGGCCCCAGCAAAGTTCTGGGTCTGCCAACCCACTGTCTCAGCCGAGAGGGGCAGTTCAAGGTCCATGGGGTGGTCCCCTGCTCGAGCCGGGTGCAAGGGAGGCATGTGCATGGTCAGCCTTCCCATGGGAATGCATTGAAATCTGTTCCCTCAAGAACGTATTAATTGATTTTCAATGCATTCTTATGGGAAACCGCTGCTCTACTTACAAAAGTTTTTTCTTATGAGCATGTGCTAGGAACGGATAAAATTTGTAAGTAGATGTTTTAGTGTAGTAGCCCTCAGGCACTTTGCGCCAGAAAAAGTAGACCTTGGCCTGTTCAAAGTTGGACAGCCCTGATCTAGATAATGCCATTAAATAGCCCGCTTCTGGTCAAAAGCAGTCTCGTTATCTTAACGTTTTGGTTGGTTTTTAATTTTACCTGTATTTCATCTGCATTCCTAATTTCCAATTGCGCAACACCGTGATGTGAATAACGCAAGAATTCCACGTACTAAAGGAACAGATAGGATCATCGTGTAACTAAATCTTGTTTCATGGATGGAGGGAGAGAGATTGAGATGAAGGAAGGTTTCACAAACAAGTTCAATGAAATAATTTCCCCAAGCCTTTATTGGACTAATGTACGCGACTGTGACACTGGTGCTTGATTTTGTTTTCAGATTTCTGAAGAAAACAAATTTGAATCCGTTCAGCAGACAAAAGGTTCTGGGCTACCTGAGCGCCTCACGGTCGTAAGTCAGAGGCCGATAAATTCCTCCTGACTGACAACAGTATTAACCAACAGAAAACATGATGGATCCGAAGCAGAGTTCCTGGAATGCAGAAATAAAGAGGCAGAAGGCTTTGGTGACGGTGCTAGGTGGAGCATAAATATGTATCACTTGCTCCTAAAGTGAATTATGATTACATTTTCGTCCCTGTACCTGAAATCTGTAGAGGTTATTCGTCTTATCCCGGTATCATCCATGACAGTTATAGCAAGGCGGTGCATATGCCTCCGATAACCGCAGGCGCAGATAAATCAGCAAGCATGAAGGGACCTGTTTTATCCATTGGATCTCGTGAATAAATATCCAAATATGTGTTCGAGGATTGTCCTCAGGCACAGTTTCCTTGCTCTAGGCTGATACATTTTAAAAGAGGCTCTTTTGGGGGGTAGGGGTGGGGAGACACTTCTAGGTTTTAAGAAGATGGGGGGGGGGGTCTATAGCAGTGATGGCAAACCTTTTAGAGATCAAGTGCCCAAACTGCAATTCAAAACCCACTAATTTTTTGCAAAAGTGCCAATGCAACAATTTAACATGAACGCAGGGGGCTCTGAAGGGGTGATGTCGGGTGCCCACAGAAAGGGCTCCAAGTGCCACCTTTGGCACCCTTGCCAACACTGGTCTATCGTGTTGCTGAGTTATGAATCTGGTTAAATTTCTCTAGCTGTGGAGCAGCAGAGCAGGGTTTCACCGAGCAGAATAGCTACAGGTTTCCCTGAGCAATCAATCCATCCCTTTCTCTCCGCAACTCACACTCAGTCTCAGTCACTCATGCCAAGACATTTGTAAGAGAAGGAATTGAAAAGTCCCATTACTTACAGCGAACAGATAAGACAGTAAACTGAAAAACGTGACTGCTTTGAGCAACAGAACTCCAGCAAACAGAAGGGAGGGGAGAAGAGATACTGAGCAGAGAGGCATGGCTCTATTTGAATAACTGGCTAGTGCCGGATAGATTAGCATCATAGAATCATAGAGTTGGAAGAGACCTCAAGGGCCATCTAGTCCAACCCCCTGCCATGCAGGAACCCCCATCACAATATTTCCGACAGATGGCCATCCAGCCTCTGCTTAAAAGCCTCCAAAGAAGGAGACTCCACCACCCTCCTTTGTGGCAGCATCTTCCACTGTCGAACAGCTCTAACTGTCATGAAGTTCTTCCTAATGTTCAAATGGAATCTCTTTTCCTGTAGTTTGAAACCATTGCCCCGAGTCCTAGTCTCTGAAGCCATGGAAAACAAACCTGTTCCCTCTTCAATATGACTTCTTTTCAAATATTTAAACATAGCTATCATATCCCCCCCTCAGCCTTCTTTTAGAAAGGCTAAACATTCCCAGCTCCCTAAGCTGCTCCTCGTAAGACATTTCCTCCAGACCCTCAATCATCCCGGTTAAAAGTCCCCCTCCAGCTGAGAACAGACCCTCCCAGGCAAACCAAGACAAGGCAGCATGCATTATTATTTATTTATTTATTTATTTATTTATTAATCTTGTATCCCGGCCATCTTCCCACTGGGAACTCTGGGCGGCTTACAACAATAAAAACAGGTAATAAAAACACAAACAGAAAGCAAGACCAGGTATAGTTAATGCAGGGGGGCAAGATGGCGGCAAGACCCATGCATAATAAAGCGGGGGGGGGGAGAAGAACCTAACTAACTGAGAAGGTCGCCAAACGCCTCCCTGAAGAGGTGGGTCTTCAAGGCCTTCTTGAAGGCGGGCAGGGACTCTGTCAGGCGCAGCTCACTGGGGAGATGATTCCAAAGCGTGGGGCCCACCACAGAGAGGGCGCTGTCTCGCGTACGCAATTTCCGCGCCTCTCTGGGTGTGGCCACCCTCAGTGAGCGCGCCTGCGCCAGTCTCGTGGGTCTGGACCCGGTTGACCTTTGAGAGATACGCTCCGCCAGGGGAGCCAATGCAAGCGAGCCAGGACTGGGGTGATGTGCTCGTATCTACGGGCACCCACCACCAGCCTGGCCGCCGCATTTTGCACCTGCTGTAACCTCCGGACCAGGGTCAAGGGCAACCCCACGTAGAGGGCATTGCAATAGTCAGTCCTCGAAATCACTAGGGCCTGCACTACTGTCCTCAGGGAGGACTCATCAAGGTACTGGTGGATCTAGGCAATCCGGCGGAGGTGGATAAAAGCGGCCCTGGAAGCAGCCATCACCTGGGCTTCCAGGGAGAGGGCTGAGTCCAGGACCACGCCCAGATTCCTGGCCCTGTCCGTAGGCTGGAGGGAAACACCCCCCAGCTTAGGGAGGGGGCCATTGTACTCAGACGAGAGTGCCCCAAAGAACAGAACCTCCGTCTTCTCCGGATTCAGCTTGAGCCGGTTATCTCTGGTCCATTCCAAAACGGCTTCCAGACACAGATCAAGGGAGCGAACTGCCTCCACTGCAGACGACAAAAAAGAGAGATAGAGCTGTGTGTCATCAGCATACTGATGACAGCGAACTCCAAATCTCCTGAAGACCTCCCCCAGCGGCCTCATGTAAACATTGAACAGCATGGGTGAGATTGCCGACCCCTGGGGCACCCCACAAGGGAGAGTCCAAGGAGCCGACAAATCATCACCCAGCTGAACCCGCTGAGTCCGGCCGCCAAGGAAGGAACGGAGCCAGGCCAAGGCCTGACCACCAATTCCCGCCTCCGCAAGCGGGACCAGCAGGTCACCGTGGTCGACAGTATCAAAGGCCGCTGAGAGATCAAGGAGAACCAACAGGGAGGAACTCCCTCTGTCGGCCTCCCTGAGGAGGTCATCCTGCAGAGCGACCAGGGCAGTCTTGGTTCCGCGAAGAGGTCTGAATCCAGACTGGAAGGGGTCCAGGATTCGATTTACCTCCAGATATGACTGAAGCCTGACAGCAGCCACCCTCTTGACAACCTTGCCCAGGAAGGGAACAATGGCAATCGGACGATAGCTGGATAAATCGTCCGATGCCATGCCAGGTTTTTTAAGAGTGGGTTTCACCACGGTCTCCTTTAAACGGGCAGGGAAGCATCCCTCCCTAAAAGAGGCTGTGGCGGAAACCCACTCAGGCATGTTCCCTTCGGCAGATTTAATAAGCCAGGCCGGGCAAGAGTCAAAGGGAGTGGCCGCGGGCTGGCAACAAACCATAGCTCTGGAGGCTTCCGCCGGAGACACTGGCCCAAACTCATCCAAGAGGGGAGAATGGAGGGGTGAGGCCGCAGAGATCTCAGAGGGTGGACTAGAGCAACTGGGGGGGCAAGTCGGAACGGGTGGCCTCTATTTTAGATCTAAAGTGGGCTGCGAATTGCTCACTAGTGAAATCACTAGGAGGAGGCCTCAGCTGACTGGGATTGGCAAGGTCCCGAACCACCCGGAACAAGTCCACCTGGCGGTTCGAGGCCTCGCCAATTCTCAGGGAGACATAAGATCTTCTAGTGTCCCTGATCGCGCGAAGGTAGCAGCCAGTCAGCTGCTTGAGTGCAGCCCTATTCTCTTCCGTCCGGCTTGCCCTCCAAATGACCTCCAGTCTCCTGCGTTCTTGTTTCATCGACCGCAACTCAGCCGTATACCACGGAGAGGAGCGGTCTCCACAGCGCAGGAGGCGCTTGGGGGTGATCCGGTCCACCGCCCCGGTGGTTCCTACAAACCACCTCTACACCAGGGCATCGACTGGATCGTCTGCCAGACCGCGAGAATGCTCCCCGAAGGCTTCCAAGAACCTGGCAGGGTCCAGAAGCCTACGGGGGCGGGCCCAGATGTATGGCCGGTGCTCCCCGCGAGGCAGGGGGCGATCGACAGGGAAAATTTTAGCAGGTGGTGGTCCGACCATGACACAGGAAGGGGCAAAATACCACTAACCCCCAGACACAAATCTGACGACATGGAGGAAAATACCAGGTCTAGGGTATGGCCAGCTCTATGAGTGGGGCATACAACATGCTGAGATAAGTTCATGGAAGTCATGGATTCCATGAATTCCAGAGCCGCACCAGAGAGTTTCTCCTCGGCATGCAAGTTGAAGTCCCCGACCACCAAAAGGCGGGGGGATCTCAACAAAGCAGCCGAGACGAACTCAGCGATCTCTGGGAGGGATTGTGCTGGGTTGCGGGGAGCACGGTACACCAGCACAATGCCAAACTTATCTCACTGACCCACTGAGAGATGGAGGCATTCGACCCCAGGACACACCATTGTCGCAGAACTGCTAACGTAAAGGGATTCCCTGTAGACGATGGCCACCCCACCACCCCTACCCTCCGATCTGCCCGCCCACTGTACCTGAAACCCAGGGAGGCACAAAAGGGAGAGGGAAACCCCACCCTCTGCGCTCACCCAGGTCTCAGTAATACATGCCAGGTCGTCTCGCTCATCCACGATCGAGTCGAGGATGAGAGGGGTCTTATTATGAAGCGACCTGGCATTAATCAGGAGGCAGGACAGGTCGGAGGCGCTGGTGGGATGGCACCCAGGCACGTGGCAGTGAGCGAAGGGATCAGAACGGGGGACAGGCAATAGGTGCCTGGCCCGAGTTCTTCTTACCCGACCGATCCCTCCACCCAAAGCATATCTCCCACAGCCAGACACCACTGAGATACAGGTCCCTGCCAACATGGTGACCGGAACAAAAAAAAAAAAAAAAACGAATCCAGCAACAACAACTAAGGATAAAGTGAAAAATAATATACGGTACAAAATAAGAAAAATACAACAGAACAAAATACAGAGCAAAACAAAATGCAATATACAGTGCAATATACAAAGACACCCCCCCCCAAAAGAATCAACCAATAAAACAAAAGCAAAAACATAAAAGAGGGCACCGCCAAGCCAAAGGAGGGGATAGGGTATTAACAGTGTGGGGGTCCCATACAGAAGTGGGAAGGGCAGAAGCCAAGATGGAAAGATGGAGACCGGCAGATGGTGAGTGGCTAGGACGGCATCGGCAGATGGCATGGGGTTAGGCCAGCGTCCGCCAGGGTGGGCTGACAACGGCCTCAAGGCCCAATTGGGTCCAGGCATGATCAGCAACGGGCCAGCAAGGCCGAGTCCGTCGAAGAGTCCGAGTGGCAAGGGCAGCCAGCACTGTCCAGGTCCTCCATGGAGCAAAGCGACTGAAGTAGAACAGCAGAGGGTGTGGGGGGGGGGGGAGGCGGATTGAAAAAGCTCCGAACCCCCAAGCCCCTCAGCATTCCAAGGAGAGGCCGGGAGGAAGGGGGTAGGGGGGAGCAAGGTGGAAAAGCTCTGTGCCCCCAACCCCCCAGCAGTCCAGGGCAGACCAGCAGAGCCTCTCCGCTGAGCCGTGGTGGAAACAAACGGTGGCGGGCAGCTGAGAAAGCGAGCGGTGCACCGCGGAGGCCAGGTGACGACGGTCTTTGGGTGAGGCCACTCTTGCGGGTTGAGCCATCACCCCTGAAAAGTCCCTCTGGAGAGCCCAGAGCCCACCAAGGATCCGCCAGGTTGCTTCCCTCGGGTAGAGCAGTCTCCACGCTGACGTCCCTTGATGGCAACCAGGACGCGGCAGGAGCGCGATGGAAGGGGCCGTGGCACGGGGCCAAGATGGTGACAGCCCGCGGCAGCGATCTCCGTGGCGGGGCGGACTAATTCCCACAGAGGTACGGGGTGCAGTGGGGGGGCCATGACAAAGGCCCCCAGAGGACATGATGGGGTGTCCTCTGTTGGAAGCACTGCTCAGGCTTACTCTGGCGTGAGGCTAAAACAGGAGAAGAGAGAGCATTGGCGTCTTTGAACTTGCCTGTTGCCTCCCCCGACCCTGTTTGTCCTCTGAGATCGCCTGGCTCCAGCCTTCTCCGCATGGGCGAAATACACAATAATAATAATAAGCCGAGACCTGCAGATCTGGAAGAGACCCTGCGGAGCTCTGAGCGCAGCTCCTGCCGAGGAGGTCCAGTGGGGGAAATTAAACCCGAACCCTCGGGCTTTGCAGCCAGATGCCTCAACCACTGGCGGTCCTGCAGTTCGTCTATGGCACTCCTGGTGGAATTATAACCACCATCCTGGATTTTTGCGCCTGCAGTTATAAATTAGCACCTGCTCAGCTGGCAGTTTCTGGGAACGTGCCCCAAAGAAAGAAGATTGCTTCTCCTAACCTCTTCCTCCTCCAGACCGAGGAGCAAGCTCCGAAACAAACCTCAGCTGCAGAGTCTATATCTCAGGAGATGGGGGATCCTTGTGCAGCCTCTGTCAAAACATTAATTCACTCTCCAGTCTCCATCACATAGAATCATCGAATCATAGAGTTGGAAGATACCTCAAGGGCCATCTAGTCCAACCCCCTGCCATCCAGGAACCCCCATCACAGTACAGTACTCCCAACAGACGGCCCTCCAGCCTCTGCTTAAAAACCTCCAAAGAAGGAGACTCCACCACCTTCCTTTGTGGCAGCTTATTCCACTGCCGAACAGCTCTAACTGTCATGAAGTTCTTCCTGCTCTTCAAATGGAATCTCTTTTCCTGTAGTTTGAAACCACTGCCCCGAGTCCTAGTCTCTGAAGCCATGGAAAACAAACCTATCCCCTCTTCAGTCTTGGTCGCACTGCAAGATGACCTCCTCCGGAGGGCCAACAGGGGTTGTTCTACCCTGCTGGTCCTTCTGGATTTGTCAGTGGCCTTTGATGCCGTCGACCACGGTATCCTGCTGGACCAGCTCTCCGGGATAGGTATCGGGGGCACTGTGCTCAGATGGTTCCAATCCTTCGTGGAGGACCGCCCCCAGCGTGTGCAGCTTGGGGGGAGTTGTCTGCCCCATGGATGCTCCCATGTGGGGTTCCACAGGGGTCGGCTCTCTTTCCCATGCTGTTTAAGATCTATATGAAGCCACTGGCAGAAGTCATTAGGAGATTTGGAGTCTGCTGCCATCAGTACACTGATGACACGCAGCTCTATCTCTCCTTTTCCACCTCTGCAGTTGAGGCTGTACAGACCCTTGACCTGTGCCTGGATGTGGTCATGGAATGGACCAGGACCAACCGCCTTTTTCTATCTCCGACAAATTGCCCAGATCCGTCCGTATCTGGA
>JAHTLZ010000089.1:3700061-3715974 GCA_023846285.1 Phrynocephalus versicolor | reverse complement strand
GCCTTTTTCTATCTCCGACAAATTGCCCAGATCCGTCCGTATCTGGATGAGGACTGGACATGGGCACGACTCGGCGAAATTTTCGTTTGCGTTTCCGTTTTTTGTTTCCGTTACGTAACGGAAACGGTAATGATAATTAAGCCGTCAGAACTCGAACTCGAACCGAAAAAAGAAAAATTTGGTCGGGTTTTTCGTTTTTGTTTGTGGCATCGTGGCAATCGCGCAATCCGAAACACAGAAAAAGTTTTTAAAAGTTTTTTTTTAAAAAAAAAAAACCGACTCCCGGCCAAAAAAGCAGGCGAAAATATGCCTGCCTGAGGCTTTGCCACCTACCAGAGGGGTGGTTTCTGGGGGGTCCCCGGCCTTTCCCCCCCCCTTCTCCTGTCCTGGGCTGCTTGCACCAGGCTGGGCGGGGTCATCCTCGTCGTCTCGCCATGCCATGCATTGGGGGGGGAACCAAAATGGCGACCACAATTTTTCTTTTGAAATCGTGGTCAAAAAACACACCAAATCACCACAGAAACAGGTGAAATTTATTTATTTTAAATGCCTGAATTTTAATAGTAGCAGCAGTGGGCTTTTTTATAGCAATAAAACATCCTATTTATTTTATTTTATTTTATTTTATTTTTTATTTTTTTAGACCTGCCCATTTGGGCTGGGCATGGGATGGGACAATGCAATTTTTTGAACCATTCCACCAATGGCATCACCAGGTTTTTGACTGACACTTCTGGATGTCTCGGAGGGCATAAAAAGCCGAGGCACCTTCCAGAAACCGCAGTCGGGTGTATGGATGTGGTTGAGGGAGGAGGGCTGGCTGCTGGTGCTGGTGTGATCCGATCGAGATTGAGGAGGGAGGCTGAAGGCTTTAGGATTTAAGTTAGGCAGGGAGGGAGGGAATTGAATTTAGAAAATAATTTCTTTGATTCCCTGCAGCTTTGTCTGCTGAAGGGAATAGCAGCTTATTCTTTATTTCTTCTCTGGCAGTTTGTGAGTATTTTTTTCTGGTATTGGATAAAGGGGGAGGTTCGACTGGGAGTGGGAGGTGTGGATTTATTTTAAATATATATTATATACTACCATTTATTTTCTACTTTCCCAACTTCAGTTTGCTTGCACACACACACATTTGGGGTGCAAGCCAAGAACAGAACCTCTATCCTAAGTGATATCCTAACTGCCCACTCACCCGCCTGCGGCCCACGCCGCTGCCCACCCACTCACCCGCCCGCGCCTCCCCCTGCTGCTGTCACCACCCACACCTCCCCCCCAACGCCCACCCCCCTCCCTGCCCGCCGCCTAGGGCGCAAAAACACCTAGCACCGGCCCTGATTGCGGGACGCCCCTATGCTCTGGGAAGTCAAATCACGCTAAATCGCGGTGGAAACGACAAACGACAAACGAAACGACAAATTTTTGAAAAAATTCACGACAAACGGAAACGACCCGAAACGGACCCGTTCCAACAAACGAAAACTCGAAATGTCATTTTTTCTGGTCGTGCCCATGTCTAATGAGGACTCCTTGAGAATGGTAGTGCAAGTGCTTGTGATATCGAGAATAGACTATTGCAACGCTCTCTACGTGGGGCTGCCCTTGACTCTTATTCAGCGACTTCAGTGGGTACAAAATGCGGCAGCCAGACTGGTGGCGGGTGTGCGTCGATATGACCACATCACCCCAATACTGGCTCGCTTGCATTGGCTACGCGTTGCATCCCAAATAAGATTCAAGGTCCTGATTTTAATTTATAAAACCCTCCACGGCTTGGGACCTGAATACCTGGAAGAGCGAATCTCCCAAAGACCAGCTGAGGCCCGACCAACCAGAATGTCGCAGGCGCACTCACTTCAGGTGGCCAAGCCCAGGGAGGCCCGGAAAATGGCAACCCGTAACCGAGCCTTCTCTGTGGCGGGTCCTGTGCTTTGGAACCATATCCCGAGTGAGTTGCGCTTAACACAGTCCCTGCCAGCCTTCAAAAAGGCCTTAAAGACCTGGCTCTTTTGTGAGGTGTTTGGCGACTTAATTTTTTTTTTCCTTTGTCCCGCCATCCTGCCATTGGGCCCTTTGTAGTTTTATTGTGATGATATTGTGATGTGATTATACTTTGTTACTGGTTGTACTTTTATTCTCTTGTAAACCACCCAGAGCTCCTCTGGAAGACGGGCGATATATAAGCATTAAAATAAATAAATAAATAAATAAATAAATAAATAAATAAATAAATAAATAAATAACATCCTTTAAAATATTTAAACATGGCTATCATATCCCCTCTCAGCCTTCTTGAGACGGAGTTGAGCAGCGGACTGCCTAAACACATCATCTGGACAGAGGTTCAGAGCTTCCTGCTTCATCCCTCATCTTCTAATGTATTTCTTTTCATACTGAGAAAGGAGAGCGCGAAACTCATTCCTATCATAGGTAGCCGTCCAACTTGTGGGTTTCAGCGACTGGAGGAGGTGGTGAATAGAACCCATGACTTCCTGGAGCCCTTCAGGCTTGTGTTGGGCACCTTGAGTTCCTTTCATAGGAGAAAGTTGGAGTTTACAGCAGATGAATCAAGGGCGATGAGATATTTCAGCAGGAACTGGAGGACCATCTCTTGGGCTTCCTGGCATCAAGCAGGAGGTTGGACTAGATGTTTTCATGGGGTCCCCTCTGAGCAAGGAGTCTGTGAAAACATCCCACCAAACAATAAGCAAAATAGATTTCACATACACACAAGCTTGACAATGCCCCCATTCATCACACAGGACAAAGTTTTATTAGATTGAGACGTCTCCACAAAATTCACATTTTAGGGTGTTTGTGTGTACAGTAGAACCTCTGTAACTAAGGGTGTGTGTGATTCCATGCCCCCTAGCAGATGTGAAAACCTAATAGCAAATGCTATGCACAGGATGATTTTAAAAAATTCAAAAATATGTATTTTCACTGTGTATTTTGGGAACTTGCCTGTAGAGGGGGCCAGAGGCCATGTGATGTATTCTTTAACAAAGTGGGTACATAGCATGATCTCCCTCTAGAGGCCAGGTCTAGTAAGTGGATCGTGAAAACACATGTTTGTAGTTTCTTCTCCTTTTAACAATTGTAAATACAGTGGTGCCCCGACTTAAGAGCAGCTCAACTTAAGAGCAATTCGACTTAGGAGCAGAAAACTCTTTGCATTTTAACTGCCCCCTTACAAATTTTAGATATGGTCTGTTTGACTTACAAATGTTTTTTTTTTCATTTTTTTTTAATTTTGTAACTTATTCTTTCAATTTTTTAGAAAGTTACCCCAACTTAAGAGCATGCATTTGGAATGGATTAAATTTGTAAGTCAAGGTACCACTGTAGTCTCAGATCACAGATAGGTGAAGCTGTGGATACTGCTCTCACAAATTCAGGGATCTTTCTGTATACAGACTGCTAAAGAAAGATTTGCAGAAGTGCAAAGTGCATCTTCAAACTGCAAACAGCTGGGATGGCGGGGGAATGCAACTACACCAAGAAACTTTGAGAAAGTTAGTTAACGCAAAGTGTGGAGAAATATGAACAAGCAATGCATTCAAAACATGGAGGGCATAGGAAACACCAAGTCTCATAACCTGAAACAAGACAAGGAAGACTGGGCAGGTGGGGTGGGGTAATACGCTGCCAGGGTTCAGACTTCCTCCACAAAACTGAAACACTGAAGAACAATTCCGTAAGCACAGTGCCTTGGAGAGCCTGAAAAATATACCTGATTTATGCTCCCAGCAGTCGGAAGCGGTGTAGAGTTCTCTTCTCCTTTTGCTTTGCTTTTTTTTATTTCTTCTTCTTAATGGATGGAGAAACCCAAAACCTAGAGACTCTTGAATTCCGACCTGCATAAGAACATTTTGCTCATGAAAAATTCAGGGACCAGGGGGAGTTAACAGCAGCAAGAGCGAGCAATAACCGTGTGTGCCGGTTATTGTTGGTTGCAAAACGGAGGGAGGAGGGAACCAATTCTGTCCATTGGCCGATAAAAATTGGTCTCCGGTTTCAAAGGCGGAGGAAGGCAGAGGGCTGGAAGCACAATGCCGAATGTTTAGGCTCATTCCTGGTGACGTCCCTCTTGGCTAAACTGAAGGACAGGTCCTGTTATGTTTGGTCTCGAGATGGGAGTGGGGGAAGTTCTCTTTTTTCGGCCTTTCGAAATTTCACTTTTCGCCCAAGGACTGTGGCCTGGGGCACATGGTTCTCCCCTATTTCCACTGCACAACAGTCCTGCGAGGTAGACTAGAATTGTAAAAGCAGCTGAAGTGTGTTCTTCAGGCCCTCCTTAATACGATATCCAGTCATTTACTTCTTGCGCCATTATATGACGGTGTTCATAGCATTTGAAGTGCATCACATCACTCAAAATGTTGACTGTACAGTGCTGCTTACAGTCGGATGCCCTTAGCCACAGGATAACTATCCGCTGCTTTTTTTTATCCACAATGAAAAGTCTTAATAATATTAAAAGGAAAAAAAACAAGCATTTACTGTATATTTATTAATGATGACATTACAAAAACTATTCTAGTTTTCCTCATCGTTTTCCTCAATGTCATTACCCAAACTGGCCATGAGAGTACAGTAGGACCCCTGTATCCACTGATTCATTATCCACTGATTTAGTTATCCACAGTTGGCAGAGGAAAAAAATAAATAAATAATTCAGCAACTGCAAAGCAAGCTACTGTCACAAATAGCAACTGTAAAGCAAGATACTGTCGTAAAACAGAAACCATAAAGCAAGCTATTGTCACAAACAGCAGCTGTAAAGCAAGCTACTGTTGCAAAACAACAGCCATTAAGCAAGCTACTGTCACAAAACAGCAGGTTTTGGGGGGATTTTGGTGTTCTCTCTTATCCACAGTTTTCATTATCCACGGAAAGGCCTGGAACCAATCCCCAGTGGATACTGGAGTCTTACTGTATAGCATTTGCCATCTGTATTTTTCAGCATCTGCAAGGAGACTTGAGTCTTATCCCGGTGAATACCTACTTTAGTTTTAATTTAAAACAAATGACATCAAATTGGAGCTTTAAAATTAAACCTGCTTTCACTCCCACCTAGAATTATCCCACTGAAATGGACAACATTTGTTAATCAGATCTAACTTATTGAAAGCACAACCTGAGGGCTATAAGTGTATTTGCCGTTCACATTGTATTTTCTCTCCAGCCATCTCTTTTGGTAGGCCTATGTGCTTTTCAGCACCCTGACCTCCAAAGCAAGCCAGCAGCAATGCTTTTACAGTTTATGCTTTTGCCTTTAACGAGCTTTTACAATCAGATCTATTTCCCTGCTTCGACAGAGCACTGCTCCTAGATACAAGATCAACGTCTTGCCTCATTTTTCATGCCTTCTCTGCCTGAAACATGCCAGGGATGAAACAATCCCCTACAGCCATCTTCTAAATGTAGGTTCTCACATCTAAATAGCAAAAGGACTACCCAGGCAGTATTTCCCAAACAAATTCTTTTTTAGGTGGAAAGCACTTAAAGGGAAAATGGTTGCCGGAAGGCAACAACACATCCCCAAACTAGCGGCCTGCTTGATGAAAGAAGAGATCAAAATATTGTAGCTGAGAACTGGGCAAATAATTCATAACAAATCACGCATCCCCATCAATGCTCTCACATTTTCTGTTCACAAACTGCCCACCAACAGATGGTATATTTTTTTTTAAAGGCCATTGCAATCAGTATTTAAAATTATGTATTTTTGCAAAATTTGACTCATTGTGATGACTAATTCTCCCTTTACACCGAGTTGAAATGTGATGGCTCAGTTACTCCACGTGTGTCCGCAACCTTTAGCAGAGTTCGTTCATCTACTGTCGGAGTGGATAATTCTACCCTTCTCCTTGATTGCCCTATTACACATCCCTTTGTCATGCTTTAACAGCCACCCCCACAGGGAATATCCAATCGGGTTATCTATATATTGATCGACTTGTATTTCCTGCTTTTTTTCCTCCAAACTCAAAATGCCAGAAATTGCTGTCTGTCTTCTTAATTCATTCCACAACAACCTTGCGGAGTAGAACATTCAGTGGAACAAGAGAGAGAAAGCCTGAATTTCTTGATTCTACATGGACTCAAGTCAGTCTTCTTCCCACACGATCCTGCCTTCTAGAACCCACATCATCTTCCCCCTTAGACATGATTATTCGGGGGCTAGGGCTGAAGAGTGGGCTGGAAAAATGTTAATTTCTTATCTAGAATTCCACCGTTTATTATAACAATAAAGCAATAATCCTACAACTGCAGAACTGGAAGGAGCCTTCTGCTCCCTCAGATCCAGCTCCTGTCAAACTTTTTCTCCACAGCTAAAGGCCTAAAGCGCAGAGGTCTCCAGAAGGTATGGCTACTTCTTTTTCGAATCCATGTCAGTTCGTGCAAATACTTTCCCCTGTCTTTTCTGCCTTTTCAAAAGGAAAATACTGTGCCAGAATCCTTACACTGAAAAATAATAATAAGGGGGCCAAAATCCTGTGGTTCGGGTACACCAACGGCGTAACTTTCAGGCACAACCTACCCAAAGCTAGTTATCTGTAGATGAGATATTTTGCACATCGACACAACAGCAACAGGCCAGCAATAATACCTGTGGAGAGGTCTCAACTGATAGCTCTTTGCCTCTAAAAGAGGCGTAAGTGGGCAACAGGGTTACGTTGGCGTAAGTGGGCAACAGGATTGCAGCTATGGATTCAACAGCCTTGCTGACGCTAGGGCAGCACTTGGGAACCTTGCTCATGAGAAGAGCTGAGGAGCTACTACTGCAACAAGTTGTTGCAGCACTCTTATATTTATTTATTTGGGTGTTTTTTTCCTTCTGCGGTCTGCCTTCCCCAGTCAAATGCATAAAAGGCGACCGTTAAACCAGAATGAGCTTCCCTAGGTATGCTTCCTGAGCAGACTAGGTTAATATACCTGACTTTTTATCACTCTGCCTTAAAAAAAGATATTTCATTTTGCCCCCCTTTATTTTTTATTTTTTTTTACAATCCGTTTTCAATAACTGGAACTTGTTTAAAGGCTTGGCCCAGGAAAACGCTTTGCATGCTGGCTTTTAAATTTGCCATCTCCCCATTTATTGGTATTAATAATACATTGGCGACACAGGCCTGTTCGTTTTATTTTCCTTCTTCGAGGTGGAAGGCAGAGAGGCTTTGCAGCTTGTTTTCCTCTCTCATTTATTTTTTTTTTAAAATATAACTGCCAACATCACTCTTCTGAGAAGACTAAAAGGCTTTAATTGCTCACAGCATTCATGAAGAGGTGGTGGAGAATCAACCAAAAACTTTTCTCAGTTTCATGCCAATGAGGGGGGGAGGATATTATTTTTAAAACGAAGAAGTATTGTCATAAAGAAATCAGCCAAATGAGTTTTCCATTTAAATGTATTGCCATCTCTAATTAATAAGCGCGATTAAACACAGAGCATTCTGGGTGAGGGTGAGTACTTTGCAGAGTAGAAGTGAAAAAGGCATGCTTTCTTCCTGCTGAATATTTAAGTCTGACTAATTGCATGTAATTTGTAGCGCGGGTGTGTTTTTAAAAATGTTTCAGGCTTCTCGGGATCTGACGGCGCCGTAAGCGGTCCCCGGGTTTTGACCCAAGGCTAGTCTGTTGTGCATCCTTTCTAACAAATAAATAAGAAGAGGAACCCTGTTTGGGAAATGGACCATAAATTGGAGCCAAAAACAGATCTGGTGGCTGAGAGCGGGTTTCGCCCTGGGTTGAAAACTGAATGAGTTGGGGGTTGAAAGCGACCCCCCCCCCCCGAGCGTGTACCAGATGGAGGAAGAGTGGAGCCCAAACATACCTAATCAAGGAATAAGACATCATTCCATGTCAAACCTCCCCCCCCCCCCATCTCAATCCTCCAGAAATACCCGCTGGATTTCGTGAGCGCCGAATGCGAATCCTGGTGTCTAAACAGGTATCAAGAGCAAGTGAGGTTGTCCTGGACTGGGACAACTCCATATTCTGGCTGATGCTCAGAAAACAGGGGATTTCCAAATAATGTTCACCAAACGATATTTCTACATGGTTTGAAGTAGGAGAGAGGAAGAGAGTGAGTGAGAGAGAGAAAATCCATTGAAATTTTCTCCAGCAGCAATTTTTCCCTTGTTACCCTCTTTTCCTTATGTGGAGCATAAATGCAGCCTATGCATTATTCTGGTGGAACATGGGAATCTCTCTAAGCAATTACTTCAAGGCGCATTAGCGTCTATGCAGTAAACGCTGAAGTGTTTATTCAGTGTATTTGAAGATCAAGGTATTGCTGAGTCTGTCCATCATCCCAAGAAATTATTGGCATCAGTACTTTAATAGTGGGATTTGTTTTGACTGGAGATATATAACCGAGGGGTGGGAGGAGATCAAAAGAGCCAGGTTCATTATTGCTGCATGAGAGGGCCCCCTCAGATATTGTGGCACAGAGCCAATCAGCATTCCATAAGGAAACTCAAAAAATGGGGCTGCCACAAATTCCAAATACTATATCTCTTTCTTTAGCCTGTATGGACAGATGGGTATATTTCGCAAAAGTGCCAATATAACAAAGTACTCATCTAAACAGCTCTGTCAGTCTTTCATATGCTGAGGGGACTTCTACAGACAGAAGCATGGTTGTGCCATGGGGTCCCCAGTGTCAATGATTGTTGCAAACCTGTACAAGGAAGAAGTGGAGAAGGCAGCACTCAACACCTTCTCAGGGACAACACCATCCCACTGGTTCAGGTATGTAGATGATACCTGGGTGAAAATCAAGACTCAGGAAGTACAGGCCTTTACAGACCACATCAATGTGGTGGACCCTAATACTGAGTTAACTAGGAAGACACCCAAAACAACAGGATGGCTTCCCTGGATTGTGCAGTCATCATCAGACCCAACCGTGGCCCGGGGGTAGAAGTTTACAGGAAAGCCACCCACACCAATCAGTACTTACTGTTTGACTCCCACCATCCATTACAGCACAAATTGGGAGTCATCAGGACCCTAAGCCACAGAGCAGAGAGCATCCCCACCCCCCACCCCCACAGAAGCCAAGAAGAAGGAAGACAGGCACCTGAAGACAGCACTTAAGGCCTGTGGGTATCCAAAGTGGGCCTTTAACAAAGAACAATGGGTCAGCCTGAGACCCAGACCCAATGGAAGAACCTGGTCATTCCCTACATGGCTGGAGTATCTGAGAAGCTTAAAAGGATTTTTGACAAACACCACATCTGTGTTTTTAACCCACAAACACTCTAAGGCAGAGATTCGTTCACCCAAAGGACCCGACACCAAAATACAGAAGGAGCAATATAGTATATGTGGTCCAATGCAGTGAGGAATGTGCAGACCTCCACATTGGAGAAACAAAACATCCATTAAACAGAATAGAGATGGGCACGACTCAGCGAAATTTTTGTTTTTGTTTTCGTTTTCGTTTTCCATTTTCATTACGCAATGAAAACGAAAACGAAAATTTTCCAGAAAACAAAATGAAAACGAAACGAAAAATTTTGCCATGTTTTTCATTTTCGTTACGGCAGACACGTTGCATTGAAAAGAATGCTAACGAAAACGAAAAATGCGCAACCCCCCAAAAAACGAAAACAAACCGAAACAGACTCCTAAATGAAAAACGAAAAACGAAAAATTATTTTTTTGAGTCGTGCCCATCTCTAAAACAGAAGGATGGCCCAACATAGGAGGGGCAACAGCTCAGGACCAGAATCAGCAGTACACCTCCATATGAAAGACAAAGGGCACTCATTCAAAGATGAGGATGTACACATTTTAGACAGAGAAGATAGGAGGACTGAGAGAGGGGTCAGGGTTTACGGTCAATTTATGGTCAATGTGAGCATTAATGAAAACCCCTCTCAGGCAGAGTCTACCTGCTACTTATCAAGCAACCATTTCACCAATACCAAGACAAATCAAGAATACTTCACACCTCCACCAATAAGGCCATGGCTAATGACTCATACTTTATGGGGGTTGGGAAGGTCTTATAGGTGGGCCATTGTCCACCTAGAGCCTATTGAGACTATTGTTCACCTAACGAGCCTATCCTGGCCATTGTTCATCCTATGAGCCTATTTCAGACCAGATAAAATGGAGGAGTCTCAACTAGCTTTCCTCAGACTGACAAAGCTTTTGGATGGCAGTGAAACATTTCACTCTCTGAAGAAAAGAAGTCCAGTTGCCATGACTCAACTTCCAGACCAATTTAACTTACAGCGTTGTGTGTGTGTTTGTGAGAAGATGCTGGCTATTCCGTGTTCTTTTTTAACACATGTAACTACTGCTGACAGCAGTCATTACCCCCAAAAGTAACTAGGAACAGGTAGCTGCAAATAACCAGTCATTTCCCAGCAGCAAACTCAGAGACTGTGTCATTGGGATGGTGGTGTTTTTCTGCATTCGGTTGTCGCCCAGGCAGAGGTGTGGGTGTGGCTGTGTGAAAAATGGTGTCCTTCTAATGACTGAGAAATATTTCCTCGGCCGCACCTTTCCATTCGCCCAGGATGGGGGACTTTCCACTCCTCCTCATTTTTTAAAAAAGAAAAAACTATGTATTTCTGCCTTCCTCTGGCTTGAAATAAAGTGGGTTAGTGAAGTGATGGAGGTGGCCGTGGAGGGGGGGAGTAAATAACACTTTCTTTTTCCAATTCCAGCTGCTCACGCAGTGTGTTGTCTAGGATTAAAAGGTCACTTATTGCAGGCTTGAAGGATAAGGGCTCAGTGAGATAGGAAATGCTGTCTGTTTATTCAGTAAATGTTTGACTAAGAATCAGTTCTTCCTTCCCAAGTCTTCATTTCTGCTCCCTCCCTCCCTTTCTTTCCTCCCTTACTTACCCTCAGAAAATGGATACATAAATTATTTACCTGGATAATATCCGAAGTGTAATTATGGTTACTTTCTCTGCCACCGGCTTCAAAGTTATATAAATGCCATTACGTGGCACCACCTTCAGCCCAGACCTGTGAGTCCTGCCATGAAAACAGAGTGAGGCTCCTGCCTCGGGCGGCAGATGCTGGGGGGATGGCAGTGTCAGATTCCACCCCCTCTCTCTTTCTCCCACCACCTGCCAATAGTGACCGAGGACTATCCAAACTTGGAGAGTTGTTGTTTTTAAGGGTCGTGTCTGAACCAGTCCTTCCGCTAAGCTTCAGACGGTTGCTTCAGGCGGCCAACGGCGAGGGGTGGCAGAAAGATGCATCCTTTACAGCCAGCTCGGTAGCCCCATCTTTGGAGGCCAACTCGGCATCAGCAAGACTGAGCAAAGTTCCAGCAAGCGACAACAGGGGGAGCTGTTGCATCGATTGCCTCGGGCCACAAACAATCTCGGGTGGGCCCTCGAGTCAGTGCCTTAGAGATCAATCAGGCCCCCCAAGGAAGAAGGACTTGGAACCAGCATCACCTTGAAAGCCAACGATGGGGAGGATTGGATGCCCCCCCCCGGCACCCCGAATCCTTGGAGTTCTGGGAGGATGGACTCGAAGATGGAGGCAGTTCTGCTCTAGAACCAAAAAAAGGAGGATGAACCTCTTCCCAGCCTGGGTGAACGCTTCAGGGCAAAAGTAAGATCCACCAGGTCAATTCCCACACTGGGAGTGGTGGCCCCTAGAGATGGGCATGAAACAATTATTTTATTATTTTCGTTATTTGTTATTCATTTTGTTACAGAATGAAACAAATAATGAATTGACCTACCAAAGAAAAACAAAATGAAACGAAATGGAAATTTCTGTTTCTTTCTCTTCATTTTTCGTTTTCCCATAGGAATGCACTCAAGCAATGCATTCCTATGGGAGAAAGCTGGGGTTCCCCACCACCACCACCACCGCGCCCGATCAGCACAGGGAAACTGTGGGCTTCTTTCCCCCGCCGAAGCCACTGCTAATCAGCTGGAGCATGGGGGTTCAGTGGGGAAAAAATGTTTAAAAAGCCCACCAAAAAGATGTTTCTCCCCCACCCCATCGCCAGTCAGCTAGAACCTGGGGTTTGGGGGAGGAGAAAAAAGATTTTAAAAGCCCGGGCCTTTTAAACCTTTGCCCCCCTCCCCCAAGCCAGGGGCTCCAGCAAATCAGCACTGGAGTGGGGGTAGCTTTTTCTCCCCCACCCCAGTGCCAGTCAAAAAACCAAAACTGAACTTTGCTTACCATGAAATCCTTATGTTAAGCCAGTTCAAAAAATGAAACAAGAGACAGAGCTGGAAGATGAGACCCCCAGGTTTGGTGGAGGGGAATACTTAACCAGCTACTAGAGAAACGGCCACAGGTTTGAGCTTACAAATGTTGAGCTGGGCGCTTGAGCGCATTTTGAAGCCCCCTCATTCATAAGGTCATCGTACGCTGAAGGTAACTTGAGGAGCACATAAAAAAATCAGCATTTTCACCAGTAGTGAAAGGGTTCTCTTTTGCCTGCTTCTCATTTTTCCCAACTTAGGTTGATTCTATTTCTATTTCCATCTGGTTGCCGGATCTCTTTTTTTAAAATAATAATAATTAAAGGTTCTCTCAAGATGTCTGGGCCGCAATGCCAGCTGCGCTTACCCTCCCCTAACCAGATATGCATCTCGCTATGCAAATCAACTCACCCTGCCATTCCTGAATGAACTATCCTCCCCAGTGTACACCTAAGATTTCTACGCACTTTTTTTACAGAAGCGACAGGGTGTTAAGGAAACGGGGCAGGTCTGCCCCTGAAATTAATGTTCCAATTGTCAAGAAATATGATGAGGGCAGGAGGAAGACTGAGCCGGAGAGGAATAAAAAAATAAAAAAAACACTGTAACAACAGCTCCTGCTTTACGTCTTTCTGGAGATTACCCTCAGTCGCCAATAATAATAAAAAATGAGTAATAAACACCCCATTTATATCAGGAAACAGATACAGGGCTTTAATTATGAGAGTTAATTTTCAGAGGAGAAAGTCTGCTTTGGTACAATTAAAGAAGGGGGTAACTTTTAATTAACTTTCAAGAACTTGTCTTTTTTTAAAAAAAAAAAAACCTGATTCTGATTAGAACACTTTGCGGGACCATTAGCATAAAAATAAAATTTTAAAAGGGAGACAAATACATCCAAAAATGTAAATGCATACGAGAGATTATTGAAACAGATCTTGCACTAAAGTGAAAGCATTGTCTTCTGGAAGAAATAACGATCCAGCGTTTGTATTAGTTTCCCGCGATATTTTCCAGTGAACTTGCTACATTTTAGTAATACTATACATCCACCATCACCATCCAAGTCTGCTGTTCTTTCTGAGTTTAGCTGCAATCCTCACAGTAATTGCAAGAGGAATGGATTTTCCTGGAAGCCACTTATGGTAGCACCAAACTATCCCAGCTGTAGCGCAGAGTGCCTGAGTATGGTTTGGTCTTGAATAGGCCATTGGGAGCCATTAGCTTTACAAAAGACCTGCTTCTCATGGGTGGATATGGAGCTGTCAAGCACCCTGTGTCTTTGGACTCCCCTTCTGCGGGAAGAGCTGGCAATGGGGACAGTGAGGATGAGACCTTGAACTTTCACATGTCACCATAAGGCCCTGGTTCAACGCTGGCAATGAAGCCTCCTCTGTCACTATGTCTGAAGACAACCAAGATTGCTTAGGGGGTGTGAGGCAAATGGTTCATAGTTTTCAGGGGAGGCATCTCTTCCTGATCAAACATTTCTGTGATTTGAGGAAGTGAAAACAACACACGAGCGTCAGCACATTCAGCCAGTGCACTGGAAGAAAGATTTGCCCTCTCTCCTAACAGGCTTTGCTTAGCCTCAGTGATACTCTCACCAGGACACTTCTAATTCATTATTCAGTCCTTGAGATCCTGTTTGTGATGCTTCCTTGGCTCAGAATCAGGGCAATGGGAATCAGAACGAGATTGCCCTCGTTCCACATCAGCTTTGTTTAGCCTCAGTAATACGGTCCCCAGATTTTGTGGAGGTCTAGCAAATGTTGCACCTCCGAATGGGAAGGCTGAGATAAAGGGGAAACATGGCATTAAAGTGCTGCTCTAGGGTCACTCTTCTATTGCGGATCATCATGTCTGGGTGCGAAAGCTGGGCAGTCAAGAAAGGTGACCAAGTTAAATGTGGGTTCCTCAGAAGTGTAGTGCTGGAGGAGGGCTTTGTAGATGCGCTAGACCGACAGACAGACAATCTAGTGGTTCATAGATAGAGTCAAACCTGGACTATCTCTGGGAACAAAAATGATGCAACCAAGGCAGTCCTGCTTTGGTCACCTCATTAGAAGGCAGGAAAGACCTAAGGTGGTGGAAGGCAGCAGGGAAAGGGGAAGACCAAATAGAGTGACTCCCTGAAGGAAGCCACAGGCTTCTGTTAGCAAGAGTTGAGCTGAGTTGAGGGGAGGACAGACATTGCAGAGCCGGCTCACTCTTAGGGTCACCATAAGTTGGAGGCAACGTGACAGCAAGTGGAAACAAGCGTGGGCACCGTCTCACCTGAATCGTGGTGTTCTCCAATGCATTTCGAATGTGGGCTGAGCATCGCCTGTTCTTAGGGGATGGGTAGGGACCGTCCTTACTCACTGCTGTCCTCCCACCCCATCCGTCCCACACAGCTGAGTCATCAATTCCGAACCCTTTTATTAGACAGATGGAAGGTTTGTCTCCGAGAGAGGAGGCAGGGGAGCCAAAAAAAGAGAAAAAGACTACATACAGAACCATTTTCCAACTCTCTGGCTGAGCCAAGCATGCTGGGCAAATGTTGCTAAGACAGCCGAGGCACGCCCTTTGAATGCTGGCATTTAGGCCTAGCCCAGTGTTGTTTTAAACAACAGCTCGACGGGGTGGAAGGAAGACCGGGCTGGAGAGATTCTCTGTGTTGTCTTCCCTACCGGTTTAAAGAAGTCTCTGCTTTCAGACACTACAGCCCCCCCCCCCCTTTGCCCAAAAAACTTATAAGGCTGCACTGACCTCCAGTGGAAAGTGGAGAGATGAATCCAAGGAGGAGAGTTTGGATGGACCAGTGGAAGCCCAGGCAGCAGCAGCAGCAGCCTCCTCCGCTCCCTCCCGCCTCTGCCACGACCAATTCTGCATTGTGGCTTTGTGTAGCCTGCACACTGTAATTAAAAAATTGTAAACCGCCCAGAGACTACTTAAAGTGGTATGGGGCGGTATATAAGCAGAACACTTTGCTTTTGCTTTATTTCATAAGCTCATGCCAGGAGCACAAGACCCGTGCCGCGACGTCCCTCCAGCAGCAGGCGTTTGAACTCCCAACATCGGCTGAAGGAGAAGGAAGCGACCCTGGGAAAGTGGAGAGGAAAGCCACCGGGGAGGGTGATTCCACCTGGCGCCTGCTGACCTCCAGCTCAAAAGAGGGTCAAAGTTGAGCAAAGCCAATGGCTTTGCGATAGAACCACTGCTTTGCTTCCCGGAGGTCCCAGTTTCAGAGGTGGACCTCTCTGGAGAGGGCTAAGAGAGCCGAGCTATGGCTGCCAGCCAGAGCTGGCAATGCTGGGCAAGATGGACGGAACATCTGACTCAGGATCAACCTAGGCATGTCCAGATTGGGCTAGGAGAGCCACAGCTGCTGGCCAGAGTTGGCAACATCAGGGTCGATCAGCCAAGAAATAAGGCTGCTTCTACTCTTTCCATGTGAAAGGAGTGTCCAGAGAGGAGGATCTGTCCCCCCTCCCCATACTGGTGCTTGAACCTCCTCCCTAGGGGTTTAGCCCCCAAGCACCCACGGTACACTCTGCCCTTTCCCTAGAGCAGTGTTGGCCAACCTGTCGCACGGGTACCAAAGGTGGAGCCTTTTCTGTGGGCATGGGCACCAAACACCGCCCCTTTCCAGCCACTTCTATTCGGGTTAAATTGCTATACTGACACTTTGCAAGAAAGAAAGAAAGAAAGAAAGAAAGAAAGAAAGAAAG